>JAQFJB010000020.1:29238288-29250091 GCA_029874875.1 Naso minor
TAGAATCAGCAGGATTTGTCCGAGCTGTTCCTGAACGCACCAGAAAATGAGCTGATTGTTGAGTCTCATTCCCAGAATGTCAGATAGAGACATTTCTGGCTGGTAAAGTTGGTAAACCTCCTCTGCAGCCCTGTTTCACAAATTGTTGATTAATCTGCAGCATCTTTACTGCGTTCACTGCACGAATGAATGAAGTTAATGAAAAAATATAAGATAAATTATTTATTAAAAGAGGCTTTATATTACTTTCTCTGCAGAAATACCTCATGTGACGCTTGTGGTGTTTTAAACTGTTTAACACACACTTACACACGCACACGCTCTTAGACACACACACACACATACACACACACAATGTTTGTTGAATTCACAGTACTTTATGTGTGAGACAGAGTTCATATTTTATACTGACACAGGTCCCAAAAAATGTCACAACTACTTTTATTTTAGTTATAAATTCATCAGTAAATATTCTTCCATCAGCCATTTGGTGTTTAGATGTCAGTGATGATGTGGCGGCGTGACGCAACATCATGACCTGACGAGATTTTCTGCACAGTTTTACAAAACTTTGGTTAACTTGGACACTTTATGGGGAGTTTGGATGGATTTCATAAAGAAAATCTAGATGTTTTATGTCAGGAAAATACAAATTCTTAAAATGAAGGAACCAACAACAGTTTCATTGATATTCAGTCACTTAATTAATTGATTTTCACAACTGTCATTTGGTTATGAGCATGATCTCTCAATGAATTAACAAGTGACTTCACACACGGACTGGGTGTGTGTGTGTCTGCAGGGCATACGTTGTCTGGCAGCGTGCATGTAGACTCATGCACAAGCATTGTATAGAAAGAGAGAGAGAGAGAGGTGGAGCAAGGTTGGTAACCATCTGTGTGTGTGTGTGGCGACGTGCCAGAGCCTTTACCCACAAACCACCTGGTCACACCGCCTGGATCAGAGAGAGTGTGTGTGTGTATGTGTCATTCTGCTGCCAGTGGCTTTGTTTGATCTGTGTGTGTGTGTGTGTGTGTGTGTGTGTGTGTTGACTCATCCTATTGTTAAAGTCATAATTTAATGAAGCAGTAGTGTAGTGTGTAGTAGTATTAGTGCAATGAAACGCACTGATACAAAAGAACATTCACACAAAAGAATAAAAGTCTAAATAAACTTTACAAAAGTCGTGTCAGCAAACATCAGCAGGAAAATGTTTGTAGTGTGAACTGATCCCAGAACAATCAGCACGTGTTTACACTCACATGAGGTGGGAAGAATACTGAAAACTTTTACTCAACTACAAGTACTGTTATATGGTTGAAATATACTCAATTACAAAAAAAGTGTTAAAAAAAAGTACTCACATAAAAGTACAAATAACTGTTTTAAAAAATTACTCTCAGTACTAGTTACATTTACATAAATTTCTCTTCTTTCTTTATAAATGAAGTGAATGAATGAATCTAACTACGAATATTGTTTAAAACAAACACACAGTGTTATCACAGGAAGGAGTTGTAGCAGTGGAGGTGTCACTCTTGTGAGTATTGTGGTATTTTGGGGTCGTGGCCGGCCGTCCCTCTCACTCTCCTCCTGCTTCACGTTGTTCAGCAGCTGCTGCTGCTGTTGCTGCACCAAATCAATCTGCATCTCTGAATGAACTCGAGGCTCCTGTGCAGCTGTGTTCACCTCACCTCTCCAAACCTGTGGCTGCTGCAGCGCCGCTTTTTTTCCACTCTACATGTCAGAGTTTCAATTGGCTGATGTGTGATCCGATAGTTTTATTGGCTACCGATGTGATTCAGCTCCAGTTTGTTCTCCTGCTCGTCATCCACTGCAGTTGTTTCCAGGCTGTGATTTTTTTCCTTTTGTTTTTTATTCAGGCCTACATTTTCTTTTTAGACTCAGTAAGAGATGTGATTAAAAATGTACAATACCTCAAACAAAATTTACTTTAGTAAAACTAAAATTACAGATTATAAAAACTACTTAAAAAAGTACAAGTATTCAGAGAAACTGCTCAATTACAGTAATGTGAGTGAATGTAATTCGTGACTTTCCACCTCTGTTCTAATGATCTGACTGACTGAAGTTAGCCCGTGAAAACTGATCGATAGCTGGTTCATCCCTTCAGTCAAATCAGATATTTGTGCCTTCTTTTTTCCAAACATTTTTTAAAAGTTCTCTGCATACAACAATCAGATCCATCAGGTTTGCAAAAATTAGCATAGTTAGTAATATTTTTACTCCAAATCTGAACTTTTGACTTTTAACAATTTTTTTAATATTACATGATGACCAGTTTAAATTCAAAATTTCTCATCATCTCATAACAGTGCTTGAGGTAGCTTCCCTTGTGGCCCAACAGAGGGTGCTCTTGACATTTACCACGAGCTGGAGTGTCGGACAATTACCTATCACTAACGAGTGTAAACCTACCGTGGGGTCACCTGTTGAATTTTGAAAATCTTTTTGAATCCTCGAGTTTGCCATTATGGCCCCAAGTGACCATATTTTGATGTGCGGGCAGAGCTGAGGATGAAATGCATCGCTACACATCCATCCTGATTGGCCCTGACAGAGAACCCGAGGACACGAGGCTGTGGTAGTGACCTTTCAATCACAGATAGCAACACTCTCAAGCATACGCTGCTTTATTATTTATCTTACTCCATAAATTACATCATTATTTACAAAAGAAACATCACATTGTATTAAAAAAAGACTTGAAACTAGCATTTAAGACCATAAACCTGTCAGGGACGGTTTACTGAGGTAATAAATCAAGGGAGATGTCATTTTTGTAGCATTGCACACAATCTTACTTCTTGGCAACCAGTGGAGTCGCTCCCTGCTGGCCGTTAAAAACACTGCAAGTTTAAGGCACTTCCAGTCTGGCCTTACTTTTCAGACCTGGAAGCTCCAACCACCATTTACACAGTCTATGATCAGAAAACCAAGTGAATTTGACAAAACAAAACGAAACAAAACAAAAAAACACAGAAGACACTTTCAAGCAAAGCCTGGCTGGTTAGATAATTATGACAGTGAAGCATCTGAAAGGCAGTGTGTGGAAGTATTTGAGGTTCTTAACCAGAAAAAGAAAATAATTTCATAGAGAATTAAATAAGGCTTTTTGCTTACCTTGTAAAAACCAGCCGCATTACTCTACAACCACAACAACTCTAAAGACTCAAGTGACGCAGTGGAAGAGCCAGAAACGCTTGTCGACTGGAAAACCTCTCGGAGCTGAATGACTCCACTCAGTAAAATATAAAGATTATTTATTAAAGGGAAAGCCCTCACATGGCCACACATGCTTACATGTGGCTCACACTATACATGAGTGGCTTTAATTATATCTTGATTAGTATCAATTTAAAGTAGACTTTTTGAATAAGTGACAGTCCTCGTTTCCACACATTACTGCTCAAATGATTTGTGTTGTGCTTATCTGTTCTGCAAAACCTGCTAGTTTTCTCTATTTTGAAAAAAAAGAGAACAGCAGTTTCTTATTTTGGTGCAAAAGTTGCAATTTACCGGACCGACCGTCTATTGCTCCTTTACGCTGTGTAATTTTAGACTAAAACAAGTCATCGTAAATCTAATATTTTCATTCTGCTCTTATGTTCAAACGGCAGTTTGGTTTGTAAATTGCAAGTGACCAACAGCATCCGTGAAATCTTTGTCTGGGTCAGTAATCTGTCACTGTGTCATATGTGTAGTTGCAGAGAGAGAGAAGAAAAGAGGGTCATTGTGACAAGTTGTGGGAAATTATTCCTGAACCATGTTTACGCAAAGTATCACTGCTAGAAGAAAAGAGGAACTCCAGGCATGGAAAGAAAAAAAACAAAATTACGAGTCTGACTGCCACCACAGTCGGTCCAAGTTTTGATACATCTGTGTAATGTTTTGCTGTATCAGCACGGTAAGATCCTACAGGTCACATTTCATATTTCTTCATAAAACTATGTGGAAAATGAGAAATATCCATCTGGTTGCCATCGTAATATATTCATACTGAAAAAAGCTAGCAGCTAGGCAGGAAAGGGTTTGGTCACAGTCAAACTGCAGGAAAAACAAAACAAAGCTGTAAACTCTTGATTATATCTACATGCTGTCAATATGTCCTTCTAATAGATGCAACTTGTCTTTTAAACCTGAAGCTAAGATAGATATTGTGGCAAATGACCTTAGAACATCTGTCTGCATGAACCATGCCGGGTTATGCTTCCAGTAAGGATGTTTTCTATTGCTCCTCTGTAGAAACTGATCAGAGTTTGGCTCTGAAATGTAGCCCTCTTGAGTTTCCTCAAAAACTAAAGCCTCTTCTGAGCTTTTTTAACCAGGGTAGTGATGTGTAATGACAACGACAGGCTCTCTGTGATGTTGATCCCCAGGAAGCTAAAACTTTTAACCTGCTCCACCTCTTCTCCACTGATGTGGACAGGAGTGTGTGTCTTTGCCTCTTTTTCCTAAATCAGCCATCTGCTCCTTGGTTTTGCAGATTGTTCTCTGTGCAGCACTCTGCAAGATTGTTGATTTCCTCCTGATATTAACTCTTGTCGTTGTTTATAATAAAGGTAAAGCAGCTTTATTGTCATTATACAATGAATTGTACAACAAGATTGTGAGGGCAGAGTGGAGGGTCAGTCCTTAGCTGCTGTGACTGAGCGCAACGCCACATTGGGCCAACCTAACCTGATGTGCCTGACATGCATGTTTTGATGGCAGGAGGAAACCCACGCAGACATGGGTAGAACATGCAAACTCCACACAGAAAGGTCCTACAGCCAGGTATCGAACCCAGGCTAATGATGGTGGTGTTGTCTGCATATTTACCAGTAGAGTTTTCTGGGTGTCTGGGAGTGCAGTCATGGTTGCACAGTGTGAACAGGTGGGGGCTGAGCACAGCCTTGGGGGTCTCCGGTGTTGAGCACATAGAGGAGGTGTGACTGCCAATCCAAACTGTCTTGGGTCTGTTTGTGAGAAGGTCCATTATTCAGTTACATAGTGTGATGCTAAGGCTCAGAGTGTTTAGTTTTCCCATCAGCTTCATGGCGGAGATAGAGTTGAACACTGGGCTGAAATTGACAAAAAGCTTTGTGATGAAGCTGTTCTTATTCTCCAGGTGTGTGAAGACTGAGTTGAGAGCAGTGGATATGGCATCATAAGAACAAAATTTTCCCTCTGGATTCATTCATGCTCCTACAGTAGCTCCATACTCCCAAAATAAATATATTTTAATCGTTCAGTTGTAGATTAGATTAGCCTTTATTGTCTTCCATAGGAGAAATTTGTCTTGGACACTGGAGGCAGCACAGGTGACACAGATGCACACATACAGTCAAACTACAATACACTGTTACACACCCCAAGAGTATTGTACAATGCCCTGAACACAATTATTACACAGATGTCCTTTCCAAAGTAAGTGCACAACAGTCCTTTACTTAATTACTGCACAACTACAACACCCAGAGTAACTGCACGAATGCCCTGCACAAATTTAGCTCACAGTAAATTCTCTACATTTGATTTACCTGTTTTATATGCAGTCAGGTTCAGGGTTTGGAAAGGACAGTTTTCAAGTTCAGTTTTATAAATAAAGGGTGTTGATTTAAAGCTTTGGTTTTTTGATGACTACAGTTTGTTCATTCATACTTCAGAATCTATTTTGACAGTATAGCAATATCTCGTGTAAAGTACATTGTCTTTGGAAATATGACTCATATTCTTCATAAGTGTATTTTTTCCCACGGTCTAAAAGCAAACAAAAATAGCAGTAAATTGTGTTTGGGAGGTCTTCTCCACCACGGAGTCTCTAAAGCTTTGCTATCTCCTCTGCTGAAGCCTTTTCATACTCTGAACCTGCATCAACGAGCCCTCCAGCGGCCTGACTTTTTGAGGAATACTCTCGTATTGAGTCCAAGAAGAGCTTCTGAATCGAGTCCATTTGAGCCTCAAATGGTTCGGCTGGTTAAGTCGGGGCCTGCAGTTCCTCTCCTGCAGCTCCAGCTGGCACAGCACTCTCTGGAGAAACTTCACAAATTCAAACACGATTGCAGTGCTTGTAGAATCGATATGATTAAGAGGTGCAATCATAATGATCAGTGCATTTCCCAAATTGGAATCCATAGTGTATCCAAGTCTAATTCTACAAATCTAATCAGTCCCCATGTATCACATCGGGAGATACTAGAAAGCATATCACCCAGCCATAAAATTGTTACACTGTTAAGAGTAGAGGACAGGAGGACAGACATCAGCCAATCCTCTCACCAACGTCTCAATAATTTACAAGTATGCTGTAAAAGTAACATTCACAAGTCCATGTTTGTGCACGTGGAGCAGTTTTTATGTGCACTCCACTCCTCAGTCTTTATCAGTCTTTAAAGGCTCTTTCTCTGTGCAGCAGGATCTCCTTCCTTTGGATACTGATGTGTCTTAAGTTGTCTTTCGAAGCAAACATCTGATTACTCACTTCACAGTCCAACACAGAGCAGAGCAGGAGAGAAAACAGCTCTCCATGCAATAAGAAGAATGAGGGAGACAGATGTCATATTAGCATTAAATGTCACTTCTGTAACAAAACACTGACCATATGTGAGGTTTTTGACCTGCTCCTGCTCCTCTCTGTTCCACTGCATTCCTTCTCCTCCCGACCTGGAATTCCAGGGTTGTTTGAACAGAGCTCTCCCTCCTTTGCCACAGAAACCTCTGACCTTTTGGCCCATAGTGAGGATGGTATGCAGGAGTTATGGTTGAACTCTTGAATTTTCTAGTCAATTTTACTTTATTAAAAACAAAACAAAAAACAAGCCCTGATTAAAATGATGAAAACAGGCAAAGTCAGATTGGCATTTTTTATTCAGACACATTATGGATACATTTATCTGACTTTAACTTAACTTTATCTGAACATAATGACACCGAGTATAGGAAGGACTACATCCATGCACATTCTCGCTCTAGGGTCACAGGGGGGCTGGAGTCAGTGCCAGCTGACATTGGGTGAGGGCGGGGTACAACCTGGATGAGTCGCCAGTTCATCGCTGGGTCTAAACCCAGAACCTTCTTGCTGTAAGGCAACAGCACGAACCACTGCACCATCATGCTGCCCTCTTTCATGCAGCAATGTATGCTGCTGTATGCAATCAAGTAAACTAATCAAGTGCTTTTTTCAGATGCATGCAATCTATTTATGCACACACATTTTTACGTTACTTTTTACATTACATTTCATTTGAGGGAAATGACCAAATTTTACTCAAACATGTGTATTTGGGAGTGATTGTTAGTAATTAATGTTTAATATTTTGCATACAAAACATTTAATTAATTTATAAAATATCTGGAATTGTAATACATGAAAGACATACATGGACTTTCCTACAAAACAATGTCTGAACTCCAACATATGAAATTCCTCTCAATCAGCACTGAGGAGCTGCTAGAAGTGCGTTGGTGTCTACATCTGCAGGGATGCTGCCCTCTGCCTGTGTTTTTTTATTTTCTTGTTATTGTGCCGTGTTCAGGACATTTCTGGGAGTCAGGATTTGGGCGGTGGTCTTTAGCCTCCAGCCAATAACAGCGTGAGGATGGGATTAAAACAAAAAACACACTGACCAGGTTAAATTACTGTCTGCATCTCTCTCCTCTGCTTTGTCTGTGTGTGTTTGACTCACAGACAAAGCAGGGGTGAGACACACAGACACACACACACACACACAACCCTGTAAATGCTGCATCGCCAGATTTTGTGTGAACTGAGCCAAAGTGCACAATTCATCCCTGCTGTCTGAGGTGGAGACTCTGCCTTGTGTGTTGTGGTGTGTGTGTGTGCGCATGCATTTGTGCTTCAGCACCCCTTTGAAATAATCAGAAAGCAACGTTTTGTTTCTCTGATTCACTGCTTTGAGCTTGCTAACAATCCCTCTCCTTATTCCCTCCCTCACTTGTTTGACCATTTTCTGCTCTCTCAAGTTAAAAATAAAATAAAATTAAAAAAAAAAAAATAATAATAATAATATATATATATATATATATTTTTTTTTTCCATTGAGGTAAAGGATCATGGTTCTTCATACACCACTGGCTCAATGCTGTGATACAGATGTGGAAAACAACAGCAGCATCGTTGTTAGTGTGTTACATTTGGGTTTTCCCATTCTGTGCAACTTCATACTTTGACTAAACTACATTTAGGCGCACCTGCAGATACCACACAAGTTGAGGTTTGTGCAAAAGACACCATAAGAACTTTCCAACAAAAGCCTCAAATACATTTGCCAGCTCCAAATCCTACATTAAAATTCAGCTAATGTACTGATAAATGATCACTGAGCTGACTCTCTGAAAGGGATTTAGTGCTCTTCACTTTTAATTCTGACTGCTTTTATTATCAATAAAATTAATATTTAAATTTTGGTTGCAGGACTTTTCAAGCAAAACAGGAAGATGACAAACATTTCTTTGTATCTAATCCAATAGACAATTTTCTTGTATTCATAACAGCGTTTGTTAGTGTGTTTTTAAGAATAAGAATTCATCATTCAACAGCCTGCATGTTTAAGAAATATCCTACTAAAAACTCATATTTTGTGATGTAGTTTCTATTAAAAGTAAGGTCCTAGATGTTGCAGCTGTTTTTTAACTGATTTCCTAGAAATTATAAATCAAGCTTTAGTGGATATATGTTGACTTTTACAGGGATCTGCGCAGTGATCAGATAACACGGACACTGTTTGCTTAAACACAAGAAGAGTCAGTTTTAATACTTCATATTTGGAAGCACATTTTCAAATAAATTTAATCTTCAGAACACAACTCCCCATTTCAGTGACTGATAATTTTAGAATAAACACAATTAGAGGAATATAATCTATTTTCCATGTTTCTCTCTTTTTTCCACGTATTTGCTGAGGTCAACCTCAGCCATTTATAGAAAAGTTTGTTTCACTGAGCTTCATTTGCACTTTATTCATTTGTTTGGCAGTGACCTAATAAAGATCATAACTTTTCATTTATATATTCACTGTGTTCTTATTTTTTTAATATGCAAAGTATAAGCAGCACTTCTTTTACAAGACTAATGATATAATTTGAATGGTATTTAATCACTGTTGGCCTATAATAAATTGCGTTTGGCATTTCGGCCTCTAAATTGACTGTTGCAGTGTAACAATTATTCTTTCACTGTCTCTGAGTGAAAAACGTCCGAAACATCTTAATTGCACAGCGTCAGTCGTTTAGAAAAGATCTGACAAAGATTTGGATGATAGTTGTCGCAGGTGAATCCAAAAACAAAAAAGAAACTTTGCTACAGTCGATGTGTTCATGCAAAGAGGTTAAAACAGTGGGTTTAATATTAGAAAAATTATCTAGGCTACAATATTTGATCCTGGCTCTTGGCGTTTGGAAATTCGTTTAAAAAAATTCAGGCGGACATATTGACACTAAAATACCCCGCGGAGGTCCTTCCTATGGAGCGCGCGGAGGCTGTATAGGAATTATTCTTTGACCTTTGCTGTATTCAGCGCGTTAATCCTGTCGGCCCCATTAGTTTGGCCTGTCTGCCTCTAAATGAAGCTCTGCTTGATCGAAACTGGTTTGGTCAGAGCTCTGCTCCTCCCCACGTGCGGTCCATTCGCTTTCCGGTTTAACCCTTTTACTGACGGCTTGTATCGCTGCGCCGACAGGATCGTTGTTATTTGCTTGTCACTCATGAACAGTCACGGCTAAAATCGATTCCAATTCAGCAAGTAAACTACAACATGCGTGGATTTTAATTTGACAACGGCACACAACGCACAGAGCCATTAAAGCGCGACGCCGTCCACTACTCCGCCGAGAAATATAGTCCCTCGGCAGTATGGCCAGTTTGGTAGGGCTGTGTTGCTATGGTTACGATCCCAGTAGCCTACGTCAGTGGTTAAACTAGAATATAGGCTACACACCGCAGACTGATTTTTTTGTAGGCCTAGTTCAGTCTTGAGAGGTCAGTGTTGGCTAATGTAGAAAATCTGGACATGAGTGGCAGCCATTAAAGGGTGATGTGGTTAACAACATGACTGAACTTCACAGCAGAGGTGGGAAGTAACGAAGCACAAACACTTTGTAACTGTGGCCTATTTCAGTCGATTTTTTAGGGAGCATAGATGTACTTCACTTGAGTAACGTTAGGCCTTTTTATTTTTCTGACACTTTTGACTTTTCCTCTCCACATCTGAACCCAAATATCTGAACTTTCTCCTCGTTCCACTTTCCAAACTGACTCGTGACTTCAGTTTGAATGCTTTTGTCTTTGTGGCTGAGCTCAGGACGCTTCACCAACACAAAATGTCTCCGTTTGACATTCTGGGAATGAGACTCAACACTCAACTCATTTTCTGGTGCGTTCAGGAACAGCTCGGACAAATCCTACTGACTCTACCTTTAAGTTTAATAGTCTTTGTGTTATGTCAATATGAGGTGAGCTTCAGTTGGCTTTGCACAGAAATGTCCTTCAGAGGGAAACTTTGTACTTTGGGTACATTTCACTACTCTTACTTGAGTAAAGAAGGTGAGTCAGTATTTCCACTTTTTCCTACTTCTGCTTTACAGTAGGCTACTGCTTCACTTTGGTACACTGGTTATCTTCATTAGGCCTAAACATTAAAGCTAGCAGTGATAATAAGCTACATATTGCTCATTTCTGAGTGAAAACTAACTGAGCTGACTTTGACCACTAAACAAAAATATATGATAAGCATTCACTGTTCCCCTAGACTGAATTCCAGCTACTAAGCCCAAATTAATAAAATAAAGCTGAGAGGAACCGTATTTTCTCTTTTTCAACACTGACACTTTTGTCATTTATACTCCTGGCCCATTAAAGTTTCCAGTTGCCATTAAGTTGCCATTTAATATCCCTGATATTAAACGAATACAGCAAAGGGCTCAAACATGAAGCCCCGCCCTCTCCTCTCTGATCTCGAGCTGTTTGATTTGAGGGAGGGAATATCAGAGTTATGAGCCTCGCTGCCCGTCTGTCTGTTTCTGTCTGCAAATGTCTCGGTCTGTTCTGTTGAGGGTTTTGTCCGAGTCAGCCTCATTTGGCCTGAGTTTTGTTCTGAAAGTGCGATCTCCCCTCATGCTTCTCAGTGCACAGAGCTGTCCTCTCCCTGTTGTGAGTCAGGAAATGTTTGATGTGACAGATCATTTGTCCGGAATGCGGCGTAGCTTCTGCCGTTGCCATGGTGTCCAAATCAGGAGTGAGGCGCACGGTGCATCCTCTGCGTCTTCCTCCCCTCCATCATCTACAATAAATAAATGACTGAATAAATAAATAAATACCCAAGTCTCATATGGATTGGCCTAAATTTCAACAGCAATGGCGAACACAGCATGTAACCAAAGCTGCGGGTCCGTCCTGCGGGTCCCCGCTGATTTAGCCCCCAATGTTTTGAGACTGTAGCCCCATTTCTGATACTTTGATGTCACAGAGCGGAACTATACTTGGAGCGTCAGAGGCAGGGGGAGGATGTGGCGCTGCACTGCTGCGCACTAACACATGCAGACCATAGATGTAGCCTGTCTTCAGTGCTTTTTTCCACCTTTCACATAAGATTGATCCATTTGAAAACCATGACACGTCTACGTCATTAGAACACACACACACACACACACACACACATACACACACACACACAGAGCAACAGCAGCGGCAGCCGCGCCTATATGCTCATAGCATGGTAGAAATTTCGCACCACGTGGCCGCGGTCCAGCGAGCACGTCGAGATGAGGAGCGCGAGCTCAAATC
>JAQFJB010000020.1:29273606-29286178 GCA_029874875.1 Naso minor
TTGCATTTGCGAATGCCTCTGGTTGGATTGTTTGGCAGACTTAAGTACAGGCACAAATAAAACCATACACTCGCTTTATCACAACTGCACACACACACACACACACACACACACACACACACACCACCCTCTTACCCTCCTTCCTTCCCTTAACTGTTATTGGCCTTAGCTGGGCCAAGAACCAACCCCTCTGGCAGCAGCACAACACATGGGTCGGCTAAAGTCAACAAGCCAGGCCCAGGCACATACAGAGATAGAGAGGGAGAGGGAGCGAGTACCGCTCTGAGCCAAGGCACAAGGAGCAACAACAAGCTCTAAATGCAGAAAGGGAGAGACTAACATGTGTACAAGCATGTGTACGTAAAGTATTGTGCGCAAAGAGCGGATAAGCTTTGTACATGAGATCATTTCATCCGAGGTGGAGTATATAAAGTCCTGGCTCAGACTTAGTGTTTTTGTGGAATGTTTTCCAAGATTAACCTTTTATTAGTTGAATACACCGGCAAAATAACAATGCTATCCTTGCTCATTAGCACCAGGAATACGCATCTGTTCAATTATTTTATCAAAGGTGCAATATGTAAAAATCTGACTGCTTGTTGAAATTCAAAAATCACACTGACGGTAGCATATCCGCATAACTGCTAACTGCTGCTCATTCTACTTTTAACTGTAATGGCTGTAGATGGTGTCTCAGTTATCGTGATGCTAGTGAACCTATTAGCTAACCACGTCTGCCTCAAAAGCTTGGAGCTTGGAGCACTGGGGGAGTTTTGGTGTTAGCACAACGGGCAACAGGGGCCCGAAATTTGGATGGTGGGCCCGGAATTTGGACGGTGTACTTTTGAATTTTTATGTTTAATAAAGTACATGCTTGTAAGATATTTATTTTCTTGTAATTTATTTAGTTTTTGGCCTTTAAGTCGTGCACAGCCCATGCAAACACGGTCATCGACAACACAAAGGAACAGCAGCCTCACAGCCATAATATCATTTTTAGAGAGAATATAGGGGAGAATATAACCCAAATTTATACAGTAATGGGTTATATGTCATTTTAAATTATTTTAAAATTTCGTTGTTTGGAAGGCATCTCATGACCAGTGTCTCCACAACTCTGGAAACCACTGGTTAATGGGGGAGGAAAAACCTAAAAATGCTTGTGAAATATAGTAAACTTGCCATTTGTGCTTACATCATACATTCGGATCATTAGACTAGTCTAAGTTTAAGCTTCTGTTTAACATTAGCAAAATTAGTCATTAGGAACATCTCTACTCCCTACACAGTAAATTTCCAAACCAGGTCCTTGGACGTCGATACTGCAAATGGAGATACGATGCTGTCCTGTTGCTGCTGGGCCCCCACCACCCCCATCCAGTACTATAGCGGGCTCTCTGCTGTTGTTGGGGAGAAGACCGGGCCTTCCCTCTATATTTAACACAGTATTTCTACTCCAGTTACCAGCCCCACAGAAATCCCCAGGATCTGCCTGGTTTATAGCACATATTGCACTCAGTACAAGCCTTCTAGTGGTCCAAGCCAGACACACACACACACATATACACACATACACAAAAAAAAATTGATAAGCCTTAAATCAGTTGGACTAAAAAATGTATTGAAATATTTGCAAAATGGCCATGTGCAATATCCGGATCTCAGTTGCTTCTTTTTTTGGGGGGGGGGAGGTTTTATTTGTCACAACATATTATTACAAAGCAATAAGCAATGTGTAACTTTTTACAGTGATAGATGGAATTTTTTTTTCTTGCCAAAATAAAAAGCAATAAATATGATTGCACAATTGCAATTTCTGTCAAAATAACAGCAAATAGAATTTATTGCATATCATTTAGTTCTATTTTTCAATGTTGAATTTAAATTTTTACAGTGTTTTTTTTTTAATTTTTCTGTCTAACCAAATGCAATCATTATATGTGAACCCCACCTGTTTGGCACAGCCAAGACTCAGTTGACCAGAATTTGATTTCCCACAGTCCTTCTCTCAAGCACAGCCTCTGCTGTCCATTAAGGAACAAACTATGAACACTTTGTTGCAAACCTCCAAATCTAAATGTACAGGAAGACATTGTTTCATTCTGGCCAATATCACTTTAAGCTCTGGACAACACACTAGAGGTCTGTCTTGTGTTCCAGAAAAAGAAATACTGTGTCATGTTGACTAGTTGGAAGGAACTAGCTTTAGAAGGTCAAGAGAAAAGAGGAAGACAGAGTTGAAGAGGTCGGGCAGCGTCAGCAGATGTTACTGTTTTGAGTTGGATGACCACAGTGCTCATCCGTTTTTTAATCAGGTGATTCGAAACTATGCAGAATTTCATATGGCAGGTCTAATTTTTCTGAGGTTGAACACTGTCAACAACGTGCTCTGATCTCAACCTCTGCCCCAGTGGTCGTTGCTTTAAATAGCCCTTATCCATCCAGTGTGATCATGTAATCGACATGATCCCCAAAACAGGCATGAGGGTGTATTAGTATGTCTCTGTATGTACTGTATGTACATGCAAGTTTGCAGGCTTCTTCATATCCAAAGCAGCTGCGTGTGCAACAGATTAGCTCTGAGACTGGTGTTGTGGTGTGTGACCTTCACAGCTGAAAAGAGTCAGAAAACACTGTCAAACAAAACATGAAAGCAACTTTCAAACACCTCTCTGATGTGTGAAAGGATACACACTCAGCACACACCGACCCTGTTTTCATATTGCTTTTTGTCTCCGTCCTCTTCACTCTAAATCTCTCTCTTACCCAAACAAATGTAAATGCACACAGCAGTGGAGATAAGCGCAACAAAAATAGGAATAATGTTTTCAGTCATGAGATACACTTTTCCTTCGGCGAAGCTTTTCATATACTTAACTCCAAAAACACATGTTCGCATTGCTCATCCTCACGCACACTCAGAGGGGGAGAATTTGAGAGAGGCTGACAAAGAAAGTAACGGAAACCACAAAACCACAAGCGCATTGTTAACCATTTTTCTGTCATATGCTCTGATATGAATCTCCCTCTCACCTCCTTTTTTTTCAGCCAGTTTAATGCTCAAGGGATCCAGATTTTGGCTCCAAAAGAAATTCAGATTGTATCCTGTTAATGCAGATGAGTCAGCGTGTGTCATACAAAAGCGTAAGAAATCATAGATAAACATGTAAATGAAGGCAGTGGAATCAGTGACTTATCAGCGCATGTGTATTAAGTAAACAATGCAGGAAAATGTATGATGTAGTTAAAATGGTATATCCTGTATTATGAGGCAACATTGTCACAACTGAGACTCTTACTGACCCGCCTGATGTTGATGATTGTCTGCACGCTGTGCAGCCCCGACAGCTGCCCCGTCCATGCCCACTATAAATAGAACACCCACTGCTCTCCATCCTGCAGCCCCTCCGTTCCCCAATGTATTACGTAATGCCCTTCGTCCCTCTCTCTCTAGCTCAATTCCTTGCTCTCTGCAGGCAGATGGTCATGATTGGCAGTAAACAGTTAATCCCCCGAAACCAACACACGCCTGAGCCCCCCATGTTTGCAGCTGTAAACCCCTGCCATTCTCCTTAACACTCACTCTATTTTTCTCTCTATTTTACTTGTTTTGCATTATTTGTTAAACCTTGCGCGTATTACTTATACACGAACAAATCAAACACAGTATACTGATGTGAAAATGTGTGTAGGAGTCTTCGTAGTTCATCCATTACGGCACTGTCTTACACATGTTGTCCCTTACATGAAGTCCCCAAGCGCTGAACCCCCTGGAGAGGGAGAGGCTGTTAGACAGGAGCCATGTCTCTTTAATGTGGGCTGTGAATGTAATGGCCATTCAGTCCCAGCACAAAAAGCCCTCTCTGTCTGTCTCTTGATCCTCAAATGCAATCTGAAGCCTTAGGGCCAAGCACAAACAACGGATGGCTTTGTTCTGCCACAATAATAGAGGATAGACACACAGCAAAAAGGCATGATTCCCTCTGTGGAGTAACTCCACACGTCTGCACATTACGACATAAACTACACAGATAGCAGCACATACACATATTGTCATCAACAGCAAATTTGCATTTTAGATGCCTGTGGAAAGGGGTTGTTTTATATGCAGCAACCTGTATAGACATCTCCGCTAAATATCAGAGGCATGCTTCTAACGCATGTTACTCACAGAGAAAATGTTGACACAGCACAAATAATTAACATGCTGACGACAGATTTGATTATGACGCACTACCTGACTTGCATGCCATGCCCACGTCAGGGTTTTTGTTGGAAAAAATAAGTGTTGGTCCACGAGTGCTGGAAGATCTTAATATTTATGATGACGTATTTCAGATTCTTGAGAAGACGTGTGTCTGAACGGTGCTGCAATAAAAATATTTTGCCCAGCAAAATGTTTCAGTGTGTTTAAGAAGAATAATGGTGACATGAAATTTTGGTAACACTTTATCGAAAGCATCCATCTATAATGCATTATGAACACACTTATGCTGCGCCTATAGTGCTGTATAATCATAGTTTGTAAGCAAGATTAGAGTTAACCCAAACCCTAACCATAACCACATGTTATGCATTTTAAGTGTTCATAATGTGATATAATGTGTTACAGAGACAGGCTTCATTGGAAGTGTGGGCAAAATTTTCATATCGTCCCAGGCCGAACACACACTCGTGTTAAACAGCTGTGTGTCCTCAGTGATATTGTTTCATGTTCAGCGTTTACAAGGCTTAACAGCAGTACACACACACACACACACACACACACACATGCTTGCGGGGTTTGCCCTGACCTCTTCTGTTAAATCAATGCGGTCGCAAGAGTCGTCTGTCTGTCTGCTGAGATACCTGCCCTGCAGCGCACACACACACACACACTAGTCAACCACTGGCTAGAGTGTGTGTTTCTGTGTTTGTGTGTGTCCTCTGTCTTTTTACTCTGCCTCTCTGACTCCAAACACCTCTCCAGAGACCTCCCACACACACAACCACATACACACGCACGCACGCATACACACACCACACACACACACACACACACACACACACACACGCAAACACAAAGCGCTGTGAGGCAACTCCATATGGAAATATTTAAGTCTTTACTCAGGTTAGTCTTCATTCATACATATAAATCTCACTGTACAGGCAAGTCAAAGACATACACACACATACACACACACGCAAACACAAATACACTAACACATATGGAAACATATACACACTCATACACACCACAAAATGTCTTAAGCTCCTGTGAATGGAACACATCAGATAAATGAGAGGCCTTTGTTGTGTGTGTGTGTGTGTGTGCATATGTGTGTGCGTTTTTGTGTGTTTGTGTGTGTGTGTGTGTGTGTGTCTGTCTGTTAATGAGTGGTCATGTAGCTGCTGTAACTGCAGCTCTCAGTGTCACATGACGCATTAATGTCTGACAGAACAGCGGCGTGATCTGAACTCAGCGGCTCATTAAAGGACGTGTTCACTGTTGTTTTACACCGTTCAGACAGAAATGAACACACACAGTTTCTGCTGCTCGCTGTTTTTAAATACACTCACGCCTTTAAGCTGTGTGGGGTCTAGAGAGGCTCACATGTGTACCAGACATGAATGTATGATTTACTGAATAACAGAAGATTGAATACAGAGGTAACTGACAGTTTTCTGTCCATGGAACATTTGCACTGTTGCATTAAAACTTTATTAAATCATGTTTGGGCTCAATGAGACGCAGCAGCAGAGCGCAAACTTTCAGCTGTTTTAATGCAGGATTTTCCCTGCAGGCTGATTTCTCAGTTCAGTTCCTCCTCTGCAAATGTTTGGTTGACTTCAAACAGGTTAAGTGAATCTTTTTGTATCCACATAGTTTCAGAGGTCCTCACAATCTGTCGCTGAACAAGAACCTAAAAATGTATGACTTTGACGTTTATGACTGTACACATTTGAATCGCAGACGCTCGTCATAGTATAAAAACATCTCTTCTCTGTTGCCCGTGTTCATATCTGTCCTGAACTATTCCTGGTCATCCCAGCTCGTGTTCATTGCAGTGAGATATGTTGACTGATCAAAATGCTTTTTTTTTTTCAATGCACTTTAAAATAACCATTAAAACACTCTGCATGCTCCTTTATAACATGTCTTTATTCCTCAGATTCGGGCTGTCCTTGATTTTCAGTCCTTCATTGATTTGAAGCCCGACAAGAAGTCTATGGTTTAATTTTTTTTTCTTTGAGTTTTGCTCCCAGAGTCCAGTCCTAAAGGTCCACTGAGACAAAGGACACTAATATTCTAAATCTTCTTCCGTCTTTAAAGACACATTTACAACTAACTCCACTGATTCCTTCTCATCAAACAAACAATACAAGCACACTGGAATATGACGAGTTCATGGTGCTGCTGTCTCTCCTTTGTGCTTGTGTGTGTGTGTGTGTGTCTGTGTGTCTGTGTGTGTGTGTGTGTCCAGCTCTGCCAAGAGGATAAAGTGCATGGAGGAGGACGTTGACAGTCCAGGCGAGGAGTCCTACTACCCAAGTCAGGGTCGATCTCCAGGCAGCGGCAGCCAGGCCAGCAGCTGGCACGATGTGGAGCCAGGTACGACCACACACTCCCCCCCGACCTCGCCTCAGTAACCCGCCTACTCACCACCACCTCCACCCCCACCCCCCAACCCCCATCCCCCCCAACAGTACACACAGAAATCATACACATCCCAACTTTAACCTGCCACAGAGCGATGCCTTCATGTAACAGTGTGAAGATGATGCTGACACCAGGGAGGGGACTCTGTGTGTGTGTTTGTGTGTGTGTGTGTGTGTGTGAGAGAGAGAGAGAGAGCGCGCAGAGAGGATATAGGTGACATGCAGAGATGTAAACAACATTAATACAATCAGCCAGCAGCCAGACCAACCAACAGTTAGCTGCCTCTGGTATCACCAAAGCTAAGCAGCTGTGGGCTCGGTTAGTACTTGGATGGGAGACCTGCTGGGAAAATGAGTTGCTGCTGGAAGTGCTCTTGGTCGTGGTCAGCAGGTGGCAATCTTCCCTCTGGCCTAAAAACCTATCCCATTGCCCCAGTGCGGTGACGGGGACACTGTGCTGCAGGAGATGCCGTCTTTTAGATGAGACATTAAAGTGAGGTCCATTCAATCTGGCCCCCTAATCATCACTCATGTAACTGGCTGATTCATTCATGTCACTTTCCACCTCAAGCTGGTGTGTGGTGAGCATTCTGGTGCAAAATGGCTGCCGTGCATCACCCAGGTGGGTTAGTGAGACACCCCCTCTTCACTGTGGAGTACTTTGAGTATCTTGAGTGATAGAAAAGTGCTATATAATTGCAGTCAATTATTATTATCATTATTAATATAATCAGTTTGAGTGTTCGTGTGTGAGTGTGTACAAAGTCTCTGTGTGTGTTGTACAGTAATAACTGGAGTCTCTGTACATGACTATAAACACACTTCACAGTCAAGACCCTGTCTCCACATCATGTGATCATGAGCCTTGAAGTGATTTTTTCACAAGATTCAAGATATGGTAGAAAGTCTAGTTGTCAGTGTGTTCAATAAATATTAAAACTCATTCACCAAGGTTCTGTGCCTCTGTCACTAAGGAGAGCTGTTTGAAATTTTCCTTCCATTTACTTGAATTGAAAAGCTACAAACTAAACTATCATGCGCTTAAAATTGAAAGTTTCAGACACACCATGATATTTATACATTAAATAACCTGCGGGTCAAGTTGGTCAAGTTCTGCTTATTTCTGTGTAGTTTTGTATTTCTGTGTTTTGTGTAATTATCATTTTTAAACAAAAATAGACCCAGTCTTTCAGACAGAAGTCTTTTGAGATCGATGCTGTTCTCTGGTCTTTGCTGGTGGAAACAAACTCAGCAGTTCCTGAGTGAATTTCCGAGCTTTGCACGTCTTTGAGCATCACAGCACGAGTGATCATGGCCGAAGCTGATACCGAGAGTGATTATGAGGAACTTGTTAGCCTGTTAGCTTACCTTTACAGGTGGATCAATGCAATCTGGGAAGGTAGAGGGAACAGCAGTTTTCTTGAGTAAAGGACTCTTTCCTGCCGTGACAGTCACTGTCAAGAAAATGATCGCTGCAAACACACAACACCAAGTTGTTTTGCTGCAGCTCATCCCACGGTGTGTTGACGTCTGGATGTCCAATGGACAACAACCGCAGGTCACATCGCTCCGGAGATCCAACCAGAAAAACGACGGTAGCAGACATGGGTTACATTGTTTGAATGGTTGTTACATCCCATGACCATGTACTTCATAAGAAACAACAACAACAATGACACCTGTTAAGTTATAATCTTCACTTCGCTCTTTGAGCTGAAGTCCTCATTGTTAGCATTGAGCAGCTTGTGGGCACGCGCACTTCCATATGTCGGCTCTGTGTCATGTGACCCTTACATGAGAGGAAAAAAAGACCATACTAATGCAAACACTTTTCGGGAAAAAAACATTGACCATTCCAAGAAAAAAAAAATGTAATAAACACCTAGTATTGAATCAGTTCATCGAGTTGCATTTATCGTTTATTTCATGATATTTGTAAGCACAGTTCAAGTGAATGGGAGGAAAATTTCAAACAGCTCCACTTCATCACAGAAGCATGTAACCTTGGTGAGTCAAATTTGACATTTATTGACCACGCTGACAACTAGACTTCATGCCATATGTTGAATCTTAGTTGTGATAAAATCATTTTAAAAGGGGACAAATATGCAACATTTACACATCAAAATCACTCAGAACTATATCTGTATCCTGTATTTTGTTGAGTTGTGTGCTTTAGTTATACGAAATGTTTCAACGATGTTTAAATCTAAAGAAAACCTACTTTTGATCTTTTGTCATGGTACCTCTTGTTGCTTTAAATCCTGAGGAAACACAAAACAGCAGGCGGTGCATTCAGAGTGAGGAGCAAAGTCAGTGAACGCGACTGAACGTAATGTGAATCAAACTTAAATACTTTTATGCCTGAGTCAGTCACAGAGATTTTCACCTGCAGTGGAGGCTGATTTACAATTAGATTGACAAATCTCATGATCGCACGCTGCTTCATGACATCATCAAACTACGTTTTGTTGTCATTGTTTAGATAGAGAGACCTCTAGTGGAAGAAAGTGTTGAGGCTTACATACAAATAATTGTTCATGTTGTCTGGACTCTGTGTCAAACATCATGTGTCTCAGGTGAAGGGAAGAAGAGCAGGATCGTCATGAGGCACCGTCATGACGTGCAAAGCGAAGGTCATGTGACACATTTTTGAGCAGTGCCTGAGTTAATGCTGCTTTTACCGTAAGCAGGTAATCAGAAGCAGAGGAGAAGCCTGATATCACCCACGCTAACTCAACCTGACCCTGGTCATAGTAGAGAACGGATGACCTGCAGAGCAAGAAGTCACACATTTGTATTTTTATTTTGATTAACAGCTTCAGATAACAGGAAGAGGCGGAGTCAATACAAAGTGTACAGCTGTGATGTGCAGCTGGCTCAGATCTGATCACAACCTGATTGAGAGATGGGGTCAACATACACAACACACACACAGTTCCCATGTGTACTGCTCTCCCTCACACGTACGCACACACACACGCACACACGCACACGCCCACACAGACACACACACACACACACACACAGCTGCTCTGACTTCAGATCCTGAGGTCAGCAGCTAACAGGCTAAAGTTATCTAAACACACAATCCATCACTGGTATCCAGAAGTAAACAGGAATACAGCACATTGTGTGTGTGTGTGTGTGTGTGTGTGTGTGTGTGTGTGTGTGAGATATGATCTGGGAGCCACACACACAGACATAAATACTCTCTCTCAGTCGGTATATTCACGCTGCTTTTCTTTTCTTTCCTCTTTTCGTTTCTTTCCTTTCTTTCCTCCGTCTTGCGTTGGAAAGCTGGATATAAGCTGCGTGGCTCTCTAGCTAGCTCATTCATCTCCCGACAAGGTAAAGACTGTGATCACGCCTTTTTTTTCTGTTTGCGTGTGTGTGAAAGCATCACCTCCTTCTTCTCCTCTCCTCCTCCTCCTGATGGGTGGATATGTGGAAGGTTTTGGCTGATTGTTTGGTGTTGTGACGTGTCTGCTGTAGTCTGATTGAGTCTCCTCCTCATCCTCCTCCTCCATCTTTATTCACCTCTTCCTTCACAAACTCCACATTTCTCTTTTCTTCCTTTTACTTTTTTGGCATGTTCTCTCCCTTCTCCATCTCTCTTTTCCTCCTATATTCTCTTCATCTCGCCTCTCTGACTGTCTTCTTCTTTTCCATTCCAATCCACTGTTGGTTTTCTTCTCCTGTCTTCCTCTCTTCTTCTCCTCCTTATTTCTCCTTATCTCCTTTCTATTTTGTACTCCTTCTATTTTTACTTCTCCTCTTCCATTCTGTCTCAGCTCTCCTCTCCACTAAATTCTACCTTTGTCTTGTTTCTCCTTTCTTCTATCTTCCTCTTCCTCCCTCCTCTCCTCCTCTCGTGTCTTGTTTCCTCTTCCTTCCTCCAGTGTCTCCTTGTTTCCTTTCTATGTCTTGGTCTCGAGGTAAAAAATAGGTGCACCATCCATCACCCCCCCACCTCAATGCACCTTGACCCCCAGCCCTTCTGGCAGCATGCAGATGACATCATCATCATTGCTGTTTATTTATTGGTTGATTACTATAAAGAAAAAAACTGTTGGATGGACTGTAACACTGTGTGTGTGTGTGTGTCTGTCTGTCTGTGTGGGTGTGTGTGTGTGTGTGTGTCTGTCTGTCTGTGTGGGTGTGTGTGTGCGTGTGTGTCTGTCTGTCTGTGTGGGTGTGTGTGTGCGTGTGTCTGTCTGTCTGTGTGGGTGTGTGTGTGTGTGCGTGTGTCTGTCTGTCTGTGTGGGTGTGTGTGTGTGTCTCTGTATGTGTGTGTGTCAAGGTAAATGTGTGATTAGCTTTAAACTGTCCGCTCACTGCGTGTGTGTGATTGTGTGTAAGTGTGCATGTTTATGTTTGTTTGTATGTTAAAAGTGATATCTGATACAGCAGAGAAGGAAGGAGGAAGAGGAGAGATAAAGTAGTGAACATGGAGGAAAGAGATAAGACAGAGAACAGAGGGAAAAGTAGAAAAGAGAGAAGAGAAGGATGAGACAAGATAGATAGATAGATAAATAGATAGATAGATAGATAGGAAATGGATAGAAAGGAAGGGGAAAGTGCTGAGCAGACTACGCCTCGATTCCACCTGACAAAACCTTTTTAACTGTTCATCACTCACACACACACACACACACACACGCACACTTCATACACTTCTCCCTCTCCTCCTGCTCCTCCTGCTGCGCCTCTGTCACTATAAGCCCCGCCCACATTAGGCATCCAGCATCCAGCTCGCAGTTTATTCTCCACTAGAGCAGCTGAATGACGTTTCAGCTCCGATGAAACATTTCAATATTTTCTTTATTTTTTGTTCATTTGTCATTTGTGTCAGTAAAAAAATAATAGTTTAAAATATTATTAGATATTTAAAAAGATTGCAATAATTGTATTTATTATTTTTTTTATTTATTTACAGTTTTAGAATATTATGGCATTTTAATTTGTGGCCCCCTCTTTCTATTGAAATGTTGTATTTTCTTTGTGTTGTTTAAAAGTGGTACTCTGGTAGCTTTTAAAATAAATTTAAAGAAATACTTTCATTGTGTTTCAGTAACACAAACATGATTTTTCAGAAAGAAAACACACGAACTGAAGTAAATCCACTTGTTTCCTCCCTGTGACTCCCTGCAGACCTTTGCCTCAATCCGTGGCTCCTCCCTCCTTACTGTCTAAACTCCGCCCAAACCAACCCCTACCTCCTCGCTTCCTCCTCCCCCCCTCCTCCCATCTCCTCCCCCTTAAAAAATAAATAAATAAATAAAAAGCACGTTACCACTGATCCGCTCCTCATCCTCATCATCATGGTTCTTGGCAGGAATGCCGTCGCCCGCCGGCGCTCTAAAGAAGTCAGAGAAGTCTGGTTTCTGCGGCACCGTGCCTTCACCGAGCGGCGCCTCCTCCTCCTCTTCTTCTTCTTCCTCCTCTTCCCCTCGAACGGCTTTCACACACCATCACCGGCCCGTCATTACTGGGCCTCGAGGTGAGGTCCTCAACCAGTCAACCCCAACAAACCACCACCCCCTCACCCCCCACCCCCCCGGTACACACACTCACCTCCTCACCCCTCCTCCCCCGTTAGTAGCTGTAGGTTTTGTCAGGAAAGTTGTAGGAGGTCAGATGGAGACGAGTCTTTACACCTGTAGACACACACTTGTAGGCTTTAGGCAGGGCTGTGCATGCATGTGTGTGTATGTGCCTGTTTGTTATGGGTACATCTTCCTCACCTAACCCCCCACACCCCCTCCCTACCCACTTCCAACCTCCCTCCTCCTCTTCTTCAGTGTTTTTTTATCCTTTGATTGAGCAAAGTACCATAACACAGAAGCACACATCCTGCCTGCCTGTGTGTGTGTGTGTGTGTGTGTGTGTGTGTGTGTGTGTGTGTGTGTTTGTGTGCTGTGAAATCCACA
>JAQFJB010000020.1:29418836-29429372 GCA_029874875.1 Naso minor
AGCGGATATTTATGACTGTTTCACAATTAATGTCGGTGATAACTCGTCAATGAATTGACACAATTCAGCACTGAAATCTTTCAGTCAGTTCTCTGTCTCCATATTTATCTGGAGGATTCGTACGTTCTCGTTCACGCCTGAAGCCCTTTCACCATGTAGTCTGTATTTGAGATGTGCCGCTGTCCTCAGCTTTTTGTATTGTCGCATTGAAAACTAGTTCAGATTTCTCTCTTTACGTCCACCCTGGACTGGAGGCAAATTTTAGTCCCAGACGAGCATGAAGAAGCTGCCGCTGTCACAACGGTTTGGTTTGAACTCAGCAGAGCAGAGAGTGCAAACATCATTCTTCCTGTTTTATCTTTGTTGACCTGGAGAAAGCCTTGACTCATTAGTCTTTGCTTTTCTGAACGTATTTCACACGTTTCCCAATGATTACTTTCATGCACCACTAATATTGTTTCATTGTTTCTTCAGTTTCTGCTGCTACCTGTTCTCACCTTGGGGTTCATGATTCCCTCCTGTTTGAAGCGAGCGAAGAACATGTCCATGGAGAACACTTCGCTCCACAGGTAACCGTAGTACTGAGCATCATAACCGCCAGCCAGGTGCCCGAAGGTCGCCGGCATGTTGGTTCCTGCACAGAAAGACCAGAGGTCAAAGGTCAGAGTGGCTGTGGGAAAAAACAAACAAAACAAAACAGGAAGAAGTAGGAATTGAGAGTGGGGGTCTGTTTTTGTTTCCATGGAAACAAGTCAGTTTTATCTACTTATGTTTTACAGTCACGTCTTTATTTAAGTTGCAATATTAAAGTTAAAACTTTGGCAACATGTTGTGCGTGAAAAGGTCAGTGAAGCTTCACTGCACAGAACAGTGTGACTCTGGGTTTATTGTTCTTCTGCCACTAGGTGGAGCCCTTTCTAAGGATGCGATGACTGCAGCCTTCAGAGCAGAGCACATCTGAATCCTCACATTCAAACCTGATGTCAGATGGAAGCAGCAGGATGAATGTTTCACAAACCCAGCTACGGGAAATGACGTCACATGTGACAGGAAGCAGCGGGACTTTTTTTCCTTTACGTACAGCAGGAGGAATGCACGGTAAACAAACTCAGTAAACATGAGAATCTGAATATGTGTAATTAACAAAGTGAAATGAAATTACCTGGTGATGATGGGATTCCCAGCACCTCCTGACACAGACGTCTGTACTCCTCTGCCGGGTCGAGTCCTGTCCTTGTGTGCAGAGCCTGATCCACTTTAGCCAGAACGATCTGCCTCAGGTTAAACAGACCTGCAGGAGACTCATGGTTACTAGGGCAGCGGGGGAAACAAACCTCGACCAAAAGTACAACTTCCCATTCAGCACCAACCAGTGTTGGCGAGGCGGGACTTGATGAGTTTGTCGAGCAGCTCGTCAGGGATGGCGTTGCCGGTCTTGTAATGTCTGGACATCCTCAGCAGAGGTTCCCTCTCCCAAACCCAGTTCTCTAGCATCTGAGATGGAGCCTCCACAAAGTCCCGCTCCACGTGAGTCCCACTGAACATGGCGTAGTCAGCCTGCAAACACAGCCACACTCAGGATCAGCTGACAAGAAACGCTCTGACAACCTGCTCACAGCCAATCAGGACACTGTTTCTTCAGGGGTTGACTAGAAATGAAAATACTGACACTTCTGTGCCATTCATGTTCCCAGTAACACTGATCTTACTCGTGTGTCTGTACGAAAGGACATTTTCTGTGTCCACTTGATGACTGAATTGAAGCTGCCACTCTGAGCCGTGGATGGATACAAAGCTGGATAAAGTATCCAACATGGCCGCCATTACTGGTATCATTTGGTCATGCAGTGTGGAAGCCTTGGCTTAATCAGCTCACCTCAGCGCAGAGTTGGTGCATGACGTGGCCAAACTCATGGAAGTACGTCTCAACCTCGTCGTGCTGCAGGAGCGACGGGGCATCAGCCGTCGGCTTGCTGAAGTTGGCCACCATGGCTGCCACTGACATCTGACGTGTGCCATCGGGCAGCAAACAGCCGGGCTGCAGGCCGAAACAGGCGGCGTGACCGTACTTCCCCTCCCTGCACAGGACACGAGAGGAGACACTGAGGACATCACACACACCTGCGCCTTCACCCTTCCTGTCGTCCTGTGACCTCGCCTGAGCCCTTACCTGGGGTACAGGTCCAGGTAGAACTGGCCGACCACCTGACCACTGCTGCGGTCCCTCACACAGTACAGAGTGACGTCTGGGTGCCAGACAGCAGCTCCCTCCACCAGCTGGAAGGACAGACCGAGAAGCTCCTGGTAGATGTCCAACAGACCCCGAGTCACCACCTCCATGGGAAAATACTCCTTCAGCAGGTTCTGATCCACAGCGTACTGAGTCTCCTCCACCTGAGAGGAGGAGAGGAAGAGGAGGAGAGGACATTTGGCAAAGAAGCAAAACAAAAAAAGACAACACACAGGCGCTGTGTGAGGTCCGTCTCTGGACTGCCTTTGTGTGCTGCAGCTTCACCTCATCTGTCGTCACAGTAACTCGTCTTTGTTGATGCGTCTGCAGCAGCTGCGCAGTTCTTACCTGGGTCATGAAGTAGCGAGTGTCCCAGGCATAGAGCTCCCCGTTGAAAGGCAGATTTCTCTTCTGACACTCTTTCTCCTTCAGTTTGAGGATGACCGCGCGCTCTTCATCACCCAGAGGCTTCAGCTTACGAGCCAGCTCCTCTGACAAAGACAATGGAGGAGAGAGAGGCGTCAGGAGAGAAGTTTCCCCTGCAGGTTACAGACGTCATGTTTTTTTCCCCTGCAGAGGAAGATTTGCTTTGTTTCACGTCCTGACACCTCGTAGAAGAAATGAAACAGGAAGTTCCCAAAGCTTCGATCAGAGCAGGATTCCATGAAGAAAACGTGAAAGTGTTCATGTGAGAGCGTTTTTATTCAGTCTGCATGTTCAATCTGAACATTGTGAAATTTTAATTTTACGCTCTTTGTATATTAAGCTGAGTGCTGATCATCAGTGTTCAGTCCATCGTATGAAGTCATCTGAGTCTTCTGTTACTTTTCTCCAGCAGCTCCGGCTCCTGTTTCTCTGCAGATGAGACGTTTGCTGTGTTGGAGGTTTTAGAGACAGATTGTTGTACAGGACTCACCCAGGAAGGCGGCCACCTTCTTTCCAGATTTGGCCATGTTCATCTCCAGGACGAAGTCTGCGTGGGTGCTGAAGCCGAGCAGAGAGCTTTTCTGAGCCCGAAGCTCCACCAGCTCCTTCAGGATGGTCGAGTTTTCCTGAAAACGCACAAACACACAGGACTTCTGTTTGTGCAGCTTACACTCTTTCATGGATAATCTCAGTTTCCTGCTCGTTTCTTTAACTGACAGCACCATGCTCGCAGATGATTCGGTGTGATTCAGTTCAGTGTCACTATAATTGTGAAACGTGCCTTTGCTGTTGCTCCTTCACATTTTAGTCAAAAGACTTTAGATCCAAAAACATTAAATTATACATTCATGAAGAAAATAGCAGCATGTAAGCAGCTGAAACCATGATATGTTTCAAATTTCTGCCTGAAAAGTAACTTAGACAAATCTGAAATTAATGTTTAATAAACAATCAATCAACTGATCATTTCATCAGAAAATGTCACAACATGCACATGTAATCTCCTTTCATCACAGCATTTGACAGTTTTTCCTCCTGACTTTTGTTTGTCAGGATATTTTAACTTTATCGTTCCTTCTTGTCCCAAACGGGCAGCCGTTGCGTCCAGCCTCACCTCCTTGCAGCGTGAGTTGAAGGCTTCCTCCAACTTCCTGCGGGTTTCTGGGACAAAGCATTTCTTCATGGTGGGGAAGTAATGAGGATACTTGAGTGTGACCTTCAGCTTGTTTCCGTCCTGCTCCAGAGAGCTCAGGAAGTCCTCAGGGAGGCCGCCTGAAACCGACACATTGACCATCGTTAAACACAGGGCAGGAAGTCAGGTGGCGGCGTCTGAAGTTCACAGAGCAATGCACTCACCCAGCTCGTCTCTGCTGAAGGACAGACTGGTGGTGTCTTCGTTCAGGTTCTTGTTGAAGTCGATGCACAGGTTGCTCAGCTTCTTCTTGATGGTCTTGATCTCCTGTTTCGGCAGAGTGAAGGTGGATCAGACCCAGACACCACAAACTGACGTTACATGGAGAGTTTCAAACACACGTTCACACTGAAAAACAAATGACATGTACGGTGATCGAGGACTTTCCATCCTGCTGACTAAAGTCGAGCACAGGGATGAACAGCCATGTTTCTTTCTGCCTCTTGCTACTTCACCTGCTCAGCAGGTAAACCATGACTCATCAACACCCACTAGTCACAGTCTGCTAAGCAGCAGCGTGTGGACTAGTCGACTGTTCTGTGAAAACTCTCAGAAGCAGAGCAGCATTCATTTTTAACAAGAAGAAAATCATCGGAAAAAAGTCACCATTTTAACTTTTAGCTGTTTAAAAACAATGAAGCATTTTCAGCAGAGCGCACTGAAGACGGCTGAGAGCCTCAGAGCTCTGTCATACCGACACTTTTTAGGACAAAAATAAATATAAAATAAATACTTGGTGCTGATATTCTACAGCAGTTCAGTTACACGTGCATGTGATCCAGATCATTACCTCTGATATTTAGAAAATTATGAGAAATAAATGTGAAACTGTGAATTTTCTTTCCTAAAATGAAACACTGGAGTTCTGTGGCAGGAGTTTTAAATCTCGGTGCAGGAGAAATAACTTTGATGTGTGGAGGTCTGAAGGTCCAATCAGAGGACTTTACTGTCAGTGATGTTTCTCTGATGGAAAACGGTTAAACAGAAGGAGGGCGCAGCCACCTCTTGTGTCTCTTTGGGCAGGTGGAGGCCGTTCCTCTTCCCCAGTTTGATCAGTCGCTCCATGTAACGCTTGGACTCTGCAGTGAGGCTGTCAGTGTCGATGTTCTTCTGCAGGCAGAAACAAACGGGAAACTGAGAGAAGAGCTGAAACAACGGCTGGACGTTAAAGGAAACCAGAGAGAATGAAACTTTCAGCGGCTGATTCTTCATTTTGAAAACTTCTCTGCAGCAAAGTCAGTTTGGTCTGGCATTGTAGTTTGTTTTTTGGATACGCTGTTTACCTCACCAACAGATTCTCCAAAGAACCACAAAGAAGAGTCCACTACATTGTTTCAAATGGCGTGAAACTGCAGATCATGTTGCTGTCACACATTTTTCAAATATTTTCTGTAACATTTTAGCTCCAGGTCACCTAAACACTATCCAAATGACACCAAGTCTGCTTGCACATCTCGCATGTTTTGTTAGTTCAACAGTGGGGAAATAGTAATTACTAAAGTAGCTGGGTCGTGTTATTCACTTTACTGGTACAAGAGTTTATTCATATGCTGAAGCCACATGTGAAGTAAAATGGACAATGCTGGAAGCAACAGCGGGTGGATGACAGAACGACGACCGTCTGTCCATCAGCTCACCTGCAGAGCGACGATCCGCTGGTAGACGTCCTCCCTCATGCTCATCTCCACATCGAACTCGGACAGGCGCTTATCAGCCTCAGTGCTCGCCGCTCGGACTTCCTTACAGGGAGACACGTGCTGCGGGAAGTCCAGCATGTTCCTCTGGACTGAGACACAGGAGGCGGGATCAGCGGTGAGAGGGGCGGGGCCAGACATGAAAGGGGCAGAGACACCACAACAATGTCACAGTAAGTTTAAGAAAGTCAGTAAGTTTTTATGACAATCTCAGAATCAACAAAACAAAAAACCTCCTCCAGTGTTGCCATGTTTGTTATCAACACTGTGCAAATCTGAAAAGTTCTGTTCCCTCTGACCTCTGAGGCAAGTTTTTCCTCGCCGCTTTCGCCTTGTGCTTTCAATGCTGGGTCCAAAAAACTTTATATATTTCAATTACAGAGTGTGTTCTAGATCTACTCTATATGTAATTTAGAGTAGACGCTATCAGGGCTGGGTATCGAACGTCAATACTTTTATGGTACTGACCGAACTGCCTCAATACTATCGAGTATTGAGGCATGTCAAGTATAAAAATTTGGTATTGAATGACCAGAGGAGTTAATCTCATCAGCATCAGTGAGCCAGTGCACATGCAGCATGCTTGTTGTGCCAAGATCTAATACGTGATCTTTTGTTAAAACAGATTCAATCAAATTGGTATCGAATAAAGTATCGTTCAGGAACTGGTGTCAAAGTCAACATATCGGTATTGCTACCGGTATCAAATTTTTTTAACGATACCCAGCCCAGGACGCTACATAAACAAAACTGATTTGACTTCCTGTCTGAGGGTTCCAGTGTTCCCCCTTCGTGTGTCCTTCAATGACGAGCATAACGAGTCAAATATTTGAACAAGTTGAATTCTGAGATGTCCTCTAACTCAGCTCTCATATTTTAATGCAGTGTCACATCATCTCTTAGTTTTGTTTTAGTAAGCTGTCATTTTATTTGAACATCGAATAATTTTTACCATCATTTTGGAGTTTTGACACACTGAACCTCAGCAATGGCTCATAATTTAGATTTCCATCTTGTGTTTAACATTTCTTTTTTTTCCAGCTGAAGTTGGAAACGACAGAAATAAAACCAGGACTCAGTACATTCTGGTTCTACCTCGTCAACAACAATGACAAACTTTAGAGTGATGAGTGGGTGTGACGTCAGTGGAGGTGTTTTCAGCCACCTGTACACAAAGCAGCAGCTGGTTCAGCTGCTTTCTCTACAAACTGCTTTACCATCACATACCGATTCTGCTGACTCACAGCTTTACTGTAGAGCTCACAATGGTCACCCCACCTGCCTTTGCTGTCAGGTTCACGCTGTGTTTGAACTCTTTATATTCAGGTTCATCATCAGTCAACTGTAAAAATGGCAGAAAAATCTGGGGGGTAACTTCAAATAATAAATCGATGAGAAATCTCTGCTCGCCTCTATCACACTGTTGGTGGTATAAAGGAGAGTTGAAGTGGAAGTTGGGTGATGTTCTACATTTTCCTTCATCTTCAGACTCAAACCAGCACTGAATGTATCTCTAATATGCCTTTTCCACAGGTCAAAAACCCTGTGTTAACCCACTAAGATCAGGCTTTTTTGTGCAATGGGAATGCGTACACTCACCATTTACACGCGGGTCAAATGACCCTGCAGTGGACGCGGGTTTTTCTCACCTCAGCTCTTAATATAAACGTAAGATCCGGGTGAACATGCATAATTCCCTGTGCCTTTCTTTTTATTTCTTTTTCTGGTGTATCACGTCATCAAGGCGCGCCGGATTTCAGCTTTTAAAGGACTTTACAATTACAGAAGTTCACCCTAACAGACACGGAGCTGGAAACAATCCCTGCCTGACTTGTGTCTCTATATGCACAGAGCGTTTCCGTTGAGACAACTTTGTAAATTGACAGTTAACAGTCAACCTTGCTCACCCAGCACACCTCTTTCTCTGCCTGCAATCAGTTTAAACAGACAATAACCCAGCCAAATCATCCAACAGAGATCACTCTGCAGCTGTGGATGGAAGGACGCAGCGTGCACAGGTTATTTTGTGACACAACGGTTTATAGCACTCATGACTTCTATTCCACTCTGCAGCGGTTTATGATATTATTGTCAGTCTGACATATTTGATCGTATCTCTCCTTCTCTGATGTAAAGACGATTTGAGCAGTCACTTTCATACGAGCTGTGAGCGAAACAAATGTACTGTGGAGCGTTTCCACACAGATCCAACTTCTGTAAACACCCAGATTAATTTCTGATCCATCCGCATTTGTCATTTGTGTCAACCTGCTAATTTTGGTGGAAAGGCGGCATAACACGTGTGTGTGTGTGTGTGTGTGACAGTCTGATGTACGTTCTTCCTCTGTTTCACAGAGCCTTATTACAACACATCAGTGAGACACACTGTTGCACTGACATGTTCCTTCATTAGTGACGTAGCCAGTTTTAATGTGTGCTACATGTGGTGTGCTACATCACCTGTGTACCTGAGGGTGTATGCAAGTAACTACAGGAGTCATGCAGCCTGTTTAGCAGCCACAGAGGCACAGCACGCAGACTTAGAAACAAAGTGAGGACAAGAAGTTTTTCAGCCATGCGTGAGTCTGTTTATATTTTTTGTTCTGTCTCATCGTTACACGAGTGTTTTCATTACTCATTCAGTGCATCCCTTTGGTGTTCTTTGTACGTTAGGATAAAGTTTCACGACACACTTCATCTTCTGCACCTCAAGGGGCGTATTTTGCTTATGTGTGGCCTCCACAATTACCATGTACGTACACACACACACACACACTGAGGTTTATTTCAATTCAATCATACACATACCATCGCGCAGCCCCACATGCTCACTACAGCACCAAATGTGAATGAATCCGCCGCTGAAAATAGTCCCCAATAGATGCACTATTTTGTCCTGTTTGGTAAATACTACAGAGAGCAGCTGGAGGCCTTGAGCTCGAGGAAATGACTGATCCCTTTTAAACAATGAACTTTGTATTTGTGAGAAGTTTTCAAAGACTTTCGGAGGGACCAGTGAGCTTCAAGCTGAGAGCCTGAGACAGAAGTCAGACAGTATTCAGGGATGGTCACCATGTCATCAACTTGCATCTTCTCATAGGAGTTGTTAACATTAAAAACACTACACCAGCAGACCTGATGTTGATTTAAAGAACATCCACACTGAGCGAACACTTTGTTTTGGCTGTGTGTGCAGTGACTGCAGGCTCAGAGTGGATCCACGTGAAAACACTGTCTTTCTTGTGCATGCGTGTACTAGCATTGCTTTTTTTGTGCAGACTAGTTTTAGCATTAAACCTTGTCATGAGGATATTTAAACCAATGAGTGTGCACAATTTTAAAGGACTAATGAGGGTTAACACTTGGTTCCAGGGTTTGGGGTATAGTTAGGTTTGTGATGGATAAGGGGCTGGGAACACATTATCACATTGTGATCAACATTTATTTATATATATTTATATGTTTCAAATTTACATCTTACAGCCTCCATGTTTTATTTATTGTTAACCTTATGGTGCACGGAGCAATTTTCAAAACAGTCCCTGCTCTTAACCACAATGTAACACCACAACAATGTAGTATAAACAAAAATTGAAATTAATTAAAATTAATCAAACAGCATCTGTTGTGGATTTTAACTTCTGCAGCAACTTTCATGTTTTTATAAAGTCAAACTGAAACTAACAGCAGCCTGGTCACAGGGAAATCCATCAAAAACTGATGCAAGATTTACCAAAACATTTGTTACAAATGTAAACACAGATTTTGTTGGAAACATGTACAACAAATATTATCACCTTTCACTGCACAAGGAGAGGACTGTTGATACAACTTTATGCGATAACTCCAAGGTCAGCATTACACACAGGCCCTTCATTATAAAATGTAAACGTGTTTCACTCTACTCTCTCTGAAAAATACATTTTGGATTTGTTGGTTATGACAAAAGTCTGATTAAAAGACAACTTTAATGAGAACATGAGCTCACCAGTGTACTCCACCTCCACATCAGCAAGGGCCTTCAGAGTGTTCTCAAAGGTAACACTCTCGAGGTCCAGGGCTCCGACGCAGTCATACACCTTTTTGGTGCTGGCGATGAGCTCGTCAGAGAGCTGCTTGATCTGCTCTGGGGTCAGGTCCCAACGCAGCCGGTTCTCAGAACAGACCGGCACCTGGCTGCCAAACACCACCTCACCTGAGAAGCAACAGGGCCGGTGAGGAGAGGGCGGGACAAAACGGGACATTACAGGATGGAAAACAAAAAGACGAGCCAGTGAGGGAAGGAGTGTGTGACTATTGGGATGAGAAGCAGGTTTAATCCTTTACATTTTTATGTCTACAGCATTTGACAAAAGTAAAAAGTATGACTAAATGCGACAGTAGCTTTACTGCATTCTCTGTAATATTCTAAAGAAACTGATGGATTATATTAAGATTATTGAATCAGCATGGCAATGATGTTGTGTGTTTCTCTACACACTTTATCTCTCACTTATGATTTGTTTACCGTATTCCTCAGTGTTTCCACTATATTCACTTTACAGCAAGGCTCCCCAGCTGTTGAATTCTGTGGCCCCTGTAAAGCTGATTGACTGACTGATAGATTTTTGTGAGAGAATAGAAAATAAAACTTTGATCAAGCTAGAAGGAAACTAGGGGAGGGGAACAGCAGGCCCCTCTGTCTAACATCAATGTTTTGGAGGAACAGTTGAAGACTTTTTAAAAAAATTTTTTAATAGTTTTGTAAGGCTTTGGTTGGCTGCTGGTTGTTAAACTGTTATCAAAATTAATTATGAATGAATAAAAACTGTACCTACTACAAATGTAGTTTGTAAATGCAGTCTGGCCGACAGACGCACACATTTGAGACGTTCCGGCAGGGTGCAATTGTGAATGCCCCCCAAAAATCTTTGAGCCCCCGAGTATACCGCTGCTATGTCTCAGCCCCATCTTATTTTGGCTTTGACATCTTCATTGTCCCAGGTCTAATATCG
>JAQFJB010000020.1:29491549-29501766 GCA_029874875.1 Naso minor
ACTTTTTGTTTCAATGATATTTTGGTTTCATCCAAACTGCCCACTTACACTCTCATGTTAGTAGTTCATAGTTAAGAGCCTTCAAATTGATTTTTTGGTGCCCTCAAAATGCCAAATCATGTTTTTAAATATCATATCATCTATTTTTTGTATCTCACAGTTTTTCTTTTTTATCTATTTTGATTAAATTTGGAACTAGATAAGATTACATTAACCTGTGATAGACATTCAAGGCTTATAATGGATATCACAAAATTTTGTAGGCTGCCAAAAACCACTTTAAAGTTAGTCCTCATATGTCAATCCAAGAATACAACATATCAAAACATGTAAGGTTGGAGAATTCAAAGAACAAAGATAGTGGAATAAATGTGACTGCACAACTCATTTGAAGACATGTTTCACCAAAAGTGTACCCCAAACCAAACTGGGCTCCAAAAATGTGACAGGGAAGGCTAACAGTCTATCATGTTCAGATGAGTGTTGAGGCAGAAGCCTAAAGCATTAATGTATGTAAAAAAAAAAAAAAAAAAAAGACATTACATGTATATTTGTGATAATCAGAATCTGTCAATGGTCCACCACAGTTTGTACCTTTTTTAGGTAAAAGTCCAGCTGAATTATCCTTCAAAGTTTGCATAATAATCTTTCATCAACTCCGTGTCAGACTGGTGGTGCTTTGTGTGCTGAAATTGTGTCCATTGTCTTTTGCTTTATGCTTTTACTACATTTCTAACAGGCAGTAATAATTGTACAAATACAAAAAGTACAAAAAGATGCACTTTCATTTTGTGTGAGATTTTCTCTGAAGTGAATCTCTAATAGTTATTGATGGTCTGTTTATGTCAGACCTGTCCTAATGCATACATCCAACCCTGTATGAATGGTAGAGGGAAGCTGTGATCACTTGTCCAGACAGAAAAACGGAAATGCAGTGAGTAAGGAAAGTAAAGGGTCAATACCCGAGGTAAAGGAACCAGCACACTCCTATCTGTCCACCTGAGTGCTGAGTTTTTATACAGGAACACAGAGTCATCCATGTTGTTGACTAAAAATCCCTATGACTCACTTTTCTCCTCTGACTTCTCGCTGATTGTGGCTGCTGGGCTCTGTGTGTCTTGTAAGCAGCAGGTCATGGGGCTGGGGGTGTAATTAAATGGAGTGATTCGGGCAGCCTTGCTGGGGGATCCTTGGCGGAAATGAACAACTCCACCCACATGGTTGTCTGATGTTCCTGTGGAGATGTTGCTGTGGCTCCTCAGTGAGCCATCTGAATCTCCATCTTGAAGGTTACTCCCAGAATTGGCACTAATCTTTCTAAGTAATGCTAGTCGTGCCACTTCCTCTGAGATCATCAGAGTGGCTTCAACTGCTGGAGAGGTGCTCGAGTTGGTCTTGTTGTTCAGAAAATCTTCTGTCTGGACTGTTGCGTCACTTGTCTTGCGAGATGCAAGTAGAATAGTTGGCAGTTTTCCTGGAAGAGGTGGTGGCTTTGGCTTTTCCCCATCAGGGGAAGGCACCAGAGGCAATGCATTGGCTGGTAGAGTGCTTTTCAAGATCTGAGGTACATCTTCATCCCTGATTCTCCTCCAAGTAACTCTGTCGTGTAGCCGAGATGCAGATCTCTGCCCCTTTTTCTTTGTATCATCCTCACTCTTTGCTCTTCCACTCGAATCAGATGATGAAGACCGGAGGGACGAACGGCTAGTCACTCGACTCAGTATGTTTATGCTCGGTGATGAGGCATGACGTTTAAAGGTATCTTTGTCTTGTTGCTGTCTGGTTCCAGGCACTCTGCTAGACCCATTTTGCTGAACCACCCTGCAGGGGCTTTCAGAGCTAGTTCTCCTGCCTGGGTGTCTTGCAGATAGGTTCCTTTCACTTGAGGTTGCTCTGGAGAGGGCTGTAGTCCTCTTCTGAGGGCCACAGTCTGGCCTCTGCACTTGCTGTGCTCGTCCTGGACCTTTTACTTGCACCCTTCTCTGGGTTTGCACAGCTGCCTTTAGTTCCTGACAACGTGACGAGCAAAGGAAGACAGCTGAAGCTCCAGGAACTGCTCTACGGGGGGATCCCCTCTGAGATCCAGGCATGTTGCATGAAGAGCCATCACGTCTTAACACATTCTTTGATTCCTTAATGAAAGTCAGTTGTCTTAAAAATCCATTGCGATCAGACTCCCCACCACTTGAATGGACAGAAGTCATCCTGACTAATTCAAATCGATTGGCTGGTTGCACCCTTTTCCCATTGACCTGATTGGTTTGTTTGCCAGTGGCTTGGTTTGTCACCAGAGGTGACAGAGGTCTGGGCCTGACTGAATTTTGCATAAAAGGGATTCGGACGGGTGACTTCTGAGTTTTAGGTGGTGGGGATTTTTCATTTTGATTCACAACAGGGGAGCGTCCCTTTCTTTCAGGGGGACTACTAGCTGGTGGGCTACTAGTTGGTGAGGCATTCTTTTTCTTGAGGGTTTTATTTGTCAGAGTTGGGGATGTTATCTTTTTCTGCGACTGTTTTGATGGTGTAGAGCTTCGTGATGACCCAGAGGATGAGCTTTTTGGTATCCTTGGAGGTGGAGTAGAGCTCCTCTTTGGCAAAGACAATTCAGTGTCCTGGGGGTGGCCCAATCGATGAAGGCTCTTTGATCTGTGCTGAGCAAGGTTTGGGTTCTTTGGAGCATCTGTCTTGGTCTGAACTTTTCTGGGAGGAGGTCTTTGTGATGGAGCTGTTTCTTTTTTCGGTGTATAAATCACTGTCCTGCCTCTGAAAACCACTGGTAAGTTTGGAACCGGCTTGCGCTGGGCGAAATCCAGAGGTTTGTTTGCCTTTTTGTCTTTAGCAAATTTCCTTTCTTTGGGTGTAAAGCTGGATGTTGACATAAATGACAGGACTGACTCAGTCTCTTCAGAGGATGGCTCTTGAGACTTTGATGCCTGCAGCCCAGTAACAACACAATTTGCACCTTCTTGTATGGCTCTCCATTCAACACTATTGAGATCTGAATCTTTATCCCATGCTGTATCATCACTATCCATATCATCATCCATGTTCCTCTCTTCAGAGGCCTTTTGTTTTTGAATGTTCTCTGCTTTCTTCTTTCTGGCGGCAGTCTTCTTTTTCTGCTTGGGCATGGCAGATGTTATGCATTTCTGAAGGAGGTCATCCTCTGAATCCATACTGACAGAGCTTGGAGAGCTTGGCTCTTCATATTGGCTGTGAATAGTCATAGGTTTAGTTTGTTGCACCATATTCAGTGTTTTGTTGTGTCTGTTTTTGTACCATACTTGCTGGGCCTTTGATTTCTGATCCTCAAACTCAGCATCACTCAGTGAACTGAGAGAGGAGCTGAGTGAGTAACATCCTAGGGATTCATCTTTGATCAAATTCTGTTTTATTCTGTGAAACCCTCTAGACTTTCCTTGGGAATTATCATTCCTTCCAATATTTGTCATGCTCCGGGATAGAGTATTTTTACTTGCTTCCCTGATCTGTTTTCTGCTTGTTGGTTTCATTGTTTCGTCTTTTTCATCATCATAGAAGCTGTGGAGGGCCTCTGAAAAATGTGTTGTTTGTTGAAAGATTGTGTTTCCTTTTTGTGATCCTGTATTAAGTTGAGTTTCAGTATTTTGCTTTATGACGGGCAATTCCAGTTTCCTGGCTAGGCCTTGACCTTGCCTCTTGTTTTGTTGGTTAGGAGACTGATCACGATTTCTTTGGCTCGCCACTCTATCAGCTACCTCTTTGCTTTGCATCAGCACCCTCTGCGTGGGAATGACATGTTTAGTTGTTCGGTTCATTTGTATCTCAGGTGGGTAGTTCATCCTGTTGGGTTTGTGAAAGTGTGAGAATATCCTCAAGTCTTCGATCCTCTTTTCGTCATTGTCAAGCATTTCCTGTTTGTTCATACCTTTAGCTGAGCAGTCCTTAGCCCCCCTCTCCTTCACTGGATACTGAAGTGTTTCATCACTTAGTGATGTTGTGCTGGAGAAGTTGACAGGTGTACCTTCTGCAGAATCAGTGAAGGATGAATCATCAAATTTTAAGTCTTTCTGTGGGATGACAATTCTCCTCCCAGGACACATTTGGGTTTTGCCATTTGGGAGCATCATGTACACTGGGAGATGTATTGGTTTACGGATCTGGGAATTGAGGATATGAGGAGGGATTGTGGTCATCAAAGAAGGTCTTACTTTTCTAAACTTGGAGGGCATTGCTGAGTTGATGCATTCCTTTAAGATTTCTATGTCATCATCTGAGTTGCCTTCACTATATCTCTCTCCATGGTCGAGTCCTTGCTCATCCTCATCAGGGAAAGGAAGATTTTTGTCATTTTGCTGGAGAAGCGGTGTCAATTTTAGCTCTACATCTTTCTGTATGTAGTGTTCATGAAGAGGCAAAGCACTTAAACTCGAAGCACAGGAGAAATTCTCAGTAGGCTTTTCCACAGTAAAATAGATCATGGTGTCCAGGTCAGAAGGAAGGTTAAATCTCTCCTTGGAATCTGCAATCTCCATGAACTTTCGCAGGCTGTTTTCCCACTGGCCTGCTATACTTGTGGCCTGTGTTTCTGGTCCATTTGACTCAACGCAACATGGAGTTTTACTTCGACTAGGAGGCATGGTTTGCCCCGGGCTGTCAGGAAGATCGCTAGGACTTATTGTTCCATCAATCATTTCACTGCATGGATCACTCTGGATCGAACTGGCAATAGAGGGAGACTCAAAGCTGCCCAGTGAACTGACTGAGCTACAGCGACTCATTACCAGGGGTGTCTCATGTATGTAGTTCTCAGATGAACTGGATGGAGATCTGTCTTCAGGAATTGCTGGTGAAGCTCCTCTAAGGAACACTTTTTCCTTTTTAGCAGGACAAGGGATCTCAATGGGATCCGTCTCTTTGCTTGGAAATGTTTTTGAGTCAGTAATCAGCAGTTGGCTGTCACTGAGATCCTCCAAGGTTTCATCCTCTTCAGCTCTCTTCACCACTTCTTCGTCCTCCACTTCAATTATTTCTAATGATGAGTCACTCTCCAGTTCATTTTCACTTTGTCCGTCCAGCGCTCCATCGCCGGAAGAGAGAGAGGAAAGTGAACTGCAACGGGAGAAGCAAATCGGGGTGTTCTCCACCGAGTATTTCTGGACTGTCTCCATAGTCCCAATGGTTGGGCTTCTGGCGGATGTCATTGGAGAAAATTTTGTAATACTCCCACCAGTCATCACAGTAGGTACCCATGCTTGCCTCCTCATTGCTTGGGCAGCCTGGACATTGATGGCTGTCTTTGCTACACCAAATTTTGCCACACTCTGAATGAGCGGAACCTGTTGATACGAGGGAGACAGTTTAATTGAAGTCATGCTGACATCAGAGGAGACTTTGGTGGATGCACTGACAGGGGTTTGAACAGGTTGATCCTGGTTCTTTTCTGCATCTGTGCTGTTGGACTCTAGGGCTTTTACATCTTTGTTGTCCACAGAATCTCTCTCAGGAATATCTTGCTGATCAGTCTCATTAAGGACAGAAGTTCCTACACTAAGGTAATCTTGATGAGCCACCTTGAGATCAAGCTGGTTGGGTCGTTGTTGTGGCACTAAAGCTCTTGGAACAGGTTGCATCTGGTCTTTGCTGCCACAGTAGCCATCACTAGTGCTTCCACTGTTAAGGCTGTCTGTTGATACACTAGTATGGGCAGTTTTGAGGCGCAGGAGAGCATGGGCTCTACTGAGGCGCTCCCTATGAGCCAAACTACTTGTATCAGAGAGACGGCAGGGAGAGCATGACTTTGCACGGGCTTCATTGAGTTCATCCAGTCCATAAGGCCAGTCTGCCAGGTGGTCCTCAGAACTGAGGCTAAAACTGTCCTCTGAGGATGTGTGCATGGTAATGTCCTCTACTAATCTGTCAATCTTGGCAACCGTATTGGTGATCTTTTTTGCTAGCTTCTCTGCAGCAGCAGATACAACGTCATCAGGAGGTGCATGTCTCTTCTCAACCATCTGAGGTGGGTTCACGTCTCTCTCAGGTTCATTGTCCTTCTTCCGTGGCTGGTTTTGCAGAAAGTTAGAGTTGGTAAGGAACATAGACAGCATAGAGAAGCTCCCAGTGTCCAGGCTACTGGAGACGTTGGGGGCCTCATCATCATCAAAACAACCAGAATCTGATGCATAATCCTTTGCCAGACTCTCAATGTGTCGTAGAGGCTTGTTGAGGGTCAAGTGCTTGGGGCTCTGTTTCTCAAGGGTATCAAAAGTCTCCGCAAGGTGTTTGGCATCTAGCTCTGCCTCCAAAGCCTTCTGTTTCCTCATGTAGAGTGAGGGCATGCAGGAGCCTGGGGATACTACAGCAGCATCCTTATATTTCAAGGGTCGATTGGTAAGGAGGTTCCTTAAAGCTGCGGCACTGCCCATGGCTATCATCTTGTGCTTTGAGTGGATGAGGTTACGCAGCATGCTGACTGCCCCGAGGTCCCACAGCAGCTCCTGGTCTTTTGGACTTCGGGCAGAAAGGTTCCAGAGAGTCCCGCAGGCATTGCTAACGATGGTCAGGCTGTGGGAGCGCAGGTGCTGCAGCAGAGTTTGGAGGCAGTTGTGGTCCCTGAGGATTTGCCTGTGAAGAAAGCAAATAAAAGAAATTTCAAAGCATTTCTTTTTTCCAGATAAGGCAAATTATTATTTGTTCATTATTTTTTAAAGAACCGTGACAGTTGTTTCGCTAGTTGTAGTCCAAACATCTTCTTTAGCTCACTCCTGGCCACTTTCTAAAACATGCAAAAGCTGTTAATATTTTGAAGATCCTTTAGTATGATTTTCTTCCTTTTATAGATCTTTGGAGGAGCTGATTTAATTTTTTAACGAAAGTCACTCTTCCTTATTTAATATCTAATTTGAATGAGAATAACAAAATCTTGTGTCCAAACAAGAGTCATTAGAATTATATTAAAACATAGGAACTAAAAAGCTTTTTCTGAAGCTTTCAAACACATCTCAGATTTGCTCAATTGTCACCACGTAACTCAAGAGTCCAACTGAGGCAATGACCAATAACTATTGAGGAAAAATGATCTGCTAATGAAGACATGGTTAGAAGCTCTGGAAACTGGAGTTGTTGTTTTTTCCATGAGCCATGTAAAGACTAAAATCCATGCTCACAGAGGACGACAGTTTTTGAGTCAGCCTACCTGTAGTCCTCTCTTGTGGCCACCAGACTCGACACATTTCGAAGGATTCCTCCGCCGCTCTCGATGATGGCGAGCGAGTTGGTCTGACATCGGTATGTCAGTGTACTGACCAGGAAGCCCAGAGCTCCGTCCACTGAACAGATGGCCACCTTGTTGTCAATGCTGTGAGCTGACAGATTCCACAGAGCGCTCAGAAGACTCTTCAAGGTCGATTCCTAACAAAACAGCAAAACAAAAATAAAAGTTTTTATTTGGGCTCATTTACAAACAAACAGACATGTCCCTCATCAGAAAATATACAGTTTTCACCAAGATGTTTCTGTTTAGGATGGTACATACTTGATCGGCACAGCTTACCATCATCAGCTGGGTACCCAATTCATTTAATTTAATTTTACAATATGAAAATCGGACTCTTGAAACCTGTTGTTTAATTATCACAGTGAACATAAAAGTGAAAATAAATTCTTTTGTTAAAATAACTTTATGAGGTCGGTCAGAGCAACAACTTTTCAAATTGCACTGAGGTCCGTCACTAATGACAGTGTAAAACTGACAAACATGGCTAGATGCTCAATCTAATGGATTAGCTAAGTCAAACAAGTTAAAAGAATTTTCCGTGACACATAACTGCTGCCTGCAACAGTATGAAAATACATCCATTAAAACATGCAAACACTAATTAAGTCTTTTAAAGGAAAAATAAAGCTACAGCCTGAGTTTTCTGAGTTACCATCTTATTAACGCAACATGTTGGTGAGCTTTAGAGGTGCTGCCGGGTGAATTTGTTATCTTTGACAAAGCCAAAGTAAAATGTTTCAGTCTGCTTTCAGTCTTCATGTGAAGTTCGGCTGGCTGCTGGCTGCAGCTTATATTTAACATTTGGAGGCAAAATTAAAAGCAGAGCAGTTTGTGATTCTGTACAACTTCCTTTCTTTGAAAGAAATCTTCAAATGCTTCACCCAATCAGCCTCCATTTTTCATTTAGGGTTTCATATCCAGCAAAAAACAAATTGAATTTCTTTTAATTTAGATCTCCATCGCTTTATGTCCTAAAATACAACTTCACTGTATGGATTGGTCTGTTTTCTGTTACCTTTGTGGCCTGGAGGGCGCAGGTCATCAGTGCAGACACACAGCCGATGTCTCTGAGGACTCTCTTGCTGCTGATGTCAGCTCTCCAGGACAGATTCCTCAGGATGCTGGAGACCACCTGATGAAGCTCCTCGCTGTCTGAGGCCAGCTGGGCCACCAGAGCCTGAAGGCAGCTCTTCTTTGAGCAAAGAGTGGCCTGCAGGAAGATGAGGAGGTGAGGGGTCAACAAGCAATCAATCACGAGATGTGTCTGTCAGAGCTGCTGTCATAGACCAGCCGTTCATCTAAAATGACACCAATAGACAAAAAAACTCTTCATATACTGAAAATAGAGCCGACAGAAAAGTGCTGTGGAGTAAAAAATACAACCACAGAGCATGATTTCATAGATTCTGTTGATGTGATCTTTTCCATAAGGGGGTTCAATAAAGTTCATCCTCTCTTCCTGGGGGCAGAGCAACACAGTAATAAACCTTTTTGATCACGTCCTCACTGTGGCTGGCAAACATTACTGCACACTGACCCCTGCAGGTGTGTTTGACCACCATGGCCACAGCTCCTCTGTACCTTGTTGACAACGTCTCCAAAAGTGAGGTTGGTCATTGCCATTCCTGCATAGCGGCGCAGAGCCATGTTGATGGGGTCGTTCTGCATGCCATACATATCCTGGTCCAGGTGGATCAGATCAGCCACTACCTGCAGCCCGCCTGGAAGAAAGCATGACACTGTTAGCAGGTCCCTGATGTTGAAAACAAACAAAAGCCTTGAGGGCATTTTACGGACCTAATTCATTCATGGCGCGTCGGTACTCCTCCTCAAAGGAAAGCTTCATGACGGCGCACATGGCCTGACAGATCTGAGGGTCCACGGGTTCCGGGATGTCTGCAGAGAAGAAAACAAGTGAGCTTTCTGTGGAAGTTAACACTATAAAAATATAATTTGAAAGATCTGTGCCTTTATGTGGAGATGGAACAGCACACTGTGTACTGTTTTACAACCTGTCAGTTTAAAGTGGATCCTCACTCTCCCATGGTTTTGGTTTCTACAGGTTTCAGACTTTAGACACTGGCTGTTTTAGTTATCCAGGTTCAGATAAAACTTGACTCACGGGTGGTTTTGCTTCCTCCGGGTGAAGGTGTCCCTGCGTGGCTCTCAATCCAGTCCCAGCCGCTGTCACAGTAGGTCCGAATCTGCTCCAGCATGTGCAGCACCCTCATCTCACGGCGGGCCTGACCCTCGTCCTGCTGGGAGTAGATGATGTTGTGAAGGGCGGCACTGGCTCTGGATTTGGCTTCTCGGCTGCAGCCTGTCACTGCACCACCAGCTGCAGTGTCCCCGGATCCGGCACCGCCCCCTGGAGCTTCATGTAGGATCTGGACCAGCAGGGGGACACAGCCTGACTTTCTCATGGCGATGCAGCTGTCCTGAGAGCTGGACAGAGCGAGCAGAGTCCGAGACATCTCCTCCTTATCTCTGTTAGCGAGCATGGAGAGCAGCCAGAACACCATCTCCACCTGAGGGAGGTTCACAGCAAGTTTGAGGTACTTCATTATATAGATAAGTAATAAATGATGATGTATTGTTATTAGATTAAGCTGGCCATCCATCCATCCATCCATCCTTACCAGCTGCAACATGAATGCATCAATAATTATAATCCAGAAATATAACAAATATGATTCTTCAGATTTGAAAAATTAAGTAAATTAAATTAAATGAATGATTTATGCAGGAGTATTTTTTAACTGTTTAACTGTGGTATTTCTGCTTTTACCAAGGTAAATGATCTGAATACGCCTTCAGTGCTGCATTTGATCACTAATGGATTCAGTAATTTCACTTTAGAGAGAGAGAGTGAAATTCTTCTAGATGGGCTGCAGACAGACAGATATTTCTGTCTGTCTGTCTGCCCATCTGTGCCTTTATGAATCCTTGTGCTGCATCATGT
>JAQFJB010000020.1:29569076-29581223 GCA_029874875.1 Naso minor
TTACTGAAGGAACATTTTCAAAGCTTTCACTGTAACAGAGTACTTTTTTACTGTGGTATTAGTACTTCTACTGCAGTGAATAATGTGAATATTCTACGAGCACTGACAGAATCAAGCTCAAACATGTCGGATGTGTTTCCATCCTCGCCGTGAAACGTTGCACCTGACTGCTGCCCCCTGCTGTTTGTACGCATGTACTGCATGTTTGTGCGGCGCTGTCACTCAGGTTAATGATGTTTTTTCTCTTTTGACGTTTGACATCAACAAAACTTTATTTTCTATTTTAAAGAATCAGCTGCCAACAAAATGTAAATTCTAACCTTTTAATAAGGACATGGGATGTACTTCTACAAATACTGCGGTCAAGTACAACTCTGAAGTACTTGAACTCTACTGTTCCGGTATTTTTGTCGGTAACGGGGTAAAAATGATCCTTAAGTCCATCACTGTGTGTGTGTGTGTGTGTGTGTGTGTGTACTCCACTTTGCCAAACTCAAAGTGCCATGATTGCTCTCCTCGCAGATGCATGCCGGGAAGTGGAGTCTTTATCGCTGTCGTCAAAGCGGCTGCCCTCCAGGAAGTGAACTACACTTCCCAACATGCCCCGCGCGTTTTCTTCTCTTCCTCCTTCCTTCCTGCAGCTTCGGCCCTTCTGCCGTGAAAAAGGAAGATGAGAAGCAGCGGCGGTCCGTCAGCACTGAGGCGACACTGAACCGAGTCTGACTCCCAGCGGAATGGCGGCCCAGCGGCTGCTGACGGACCGGAGCCCGAACGTCGCTGCTGCTCCCCGGCCTTGAATCCGCCGCAGGAGCTGCTGAGCCCGGAGGAGCGGCGGGTGGAGCTGCAGCCTGCCGGGCCGAGGCGAGCCGAGCTGAGCCGAGCCGAGCGGAGCCGCCGTCGTCTCCCGCCCTGCTGACGATGCTCAGCTAGCGGCGGGACTGAAGCCTCGAGTGCACCGAACCCCGAAACCAGACCCGACCTCTCCCTGCCCCCCTCCTCAGGTGAGACTCTGCAGTACACCTGGACTGTCACCTGCTCCCCGGGCTCGGCTCCGGTCTGTCTCCGGTTACACACTCGATTCTGTTCTGAGTCCTGATGTCAGACTGGTCCGAGTTTAGTCCAGATCTGGATCCCGCTGTCACACTGAAACCAGTTTCCTGTCAGATTCTGTGCAGCTTTTCTCAGGTTACAGTGTTTCTCTGTGTCACATGACTGACAGGTGTGTTCAGGCCCCGTCCTGATCCTGATTCTGATCCAGTTCAGCAGAGAACGTGCATCATTCAGGGAAACCAGGTGTTGTTGGTTTGGTGTCTGAGTGTCAGAGCAGGTGCTTCAGTTCTTCTGCCGTGAAAAAGGAAGATGAGAAGCAGCGGCGGTCCGTCAGCACTGAACCGAGTCTGACCGAGGATTCCGTTAGGCGGCTGCCAGAGACAGAAATCTCACTCACCAGGTTCATGTGTCCTCTGAACAGAAGCAGCAGATATTATATATATTGAATCGATATTATATTTATTTACTGAAACCAGAGGAGAGAAAATGAAGCAGCTGCAGATGCGACGCTTCAGTGACAGAGCTGCTGGTAAAGTTTGTAACTGATCAGTGAAGGAAATGTTCAGGATCACTGTTTAGATCAACATGTACGATTATAATGAATATCAGTTACTCTCAGACTTGATTACAGCTTAAAAAGTGACTCTTTCAGTAACAGGCCCGTCTCTGTTTGTATGAACATTATCACACTCCCACACCAAATGCAGAAATGTACCCAGCGCATTTTGAGTGCAAAGGGTACAGTTTGATTTTATGCAATGTGTGGGGAGTGAAATGAGTGCTATGCATAAAATTAAAGGGGATAACGTAATGATGGGGATTCCTGGGGGAGAGTTCCAGTTGAGGTTCGAGCTGTATTTTCACACATTTATGTTGTTTCTACTTGAACAGACTGAAATATTTCAGCTGTTTGAGGTTCAAACCAAAGACACCTGAGCAGATTGATGAACTTGAGGTGAATGTTGTGATCCAGTCCTGATGTGTTCCTGGTTTTGCAGTGTCCCTGCAGGCTGCAGCATGGAGCGCTCCGGCAGCATCCAGCTGGACATCCCGGACTTCAGCAACTCCGTTCTGTCTCACCTGAACCAGCTGCGTGTACAGGGCCGTCTCTGCGACATTGTGGTCAACGTGCAAGGACAGAGCTTCCGTGCACACAAGGTGGTCCTCGCCGCCAGCTCGCCATACTTCCGGGACCACATGTCTCTGAGCCAGATGAGCACTGTGTCGCTGACAGTGATCCGCAACCCGACGGTGTTCGAGCAGTTGCTGTCCTTCTGCTACACAGGGCGCCTCTGTCTGCAGCTTGCCGACATCATCAGTTACCTGACAGCCGCTAGCTTCCTGCAGATGCAGCACATCATTGACCGCTGCACCCAGATCCTGGAGGGCATCCACCTGAAGATCAGCCTGGCTGACATGGATGAGGAGTCCTCAGAGGAGGCGCGGGGCTCCAGGGGCAACAGGATTCTGGAAGCCGTGGTGCGAGGAGGCGGCCACCACAGCAGTCTGAGGCTCCTCGGCCCACGTGGAGGAGCAGAGGCATGTGAGGCGGTAAGTCCCGCCGAGGAGGCACTTAGTCCGCTGCCAACAGTGGAGCACAGTGGGCTGGAGGGGTCCGGTGCCACCACCAGCAGAACGAGCAAAGAACCGATCCTTCGTATCAACCGGGCTGGTCAGTGGTACGTGGAGACAAGCAGTGAGCCGGAGCGGAGCGGGAGCGCCGAGGAGGGCAGTGGCATGGACCGAGTGAGGATCAAGACGGAGAGGATGGAGGAGTGGATCGGAGCAGGAGAGCACCAGGAGGAGGGAGGACCTGTGGAGGAGGGGGCCACCGTGATGATCGACACGTCAGGACGCAGCACGTTGGTGACGGGGCCGGTGGGAATGCTGGGGGGCCGGAGCACCCAACCATCCTCCAGCTTCAGTGAGACAGACAGGTGAGTCACAGCAGCGACGCTGCAGAGCTTCATCCTGACTAAAATACTATTGAATTTGTTAACTTGTTTCTCTGCCAGGTTCAGTCCCACCGGGAGTGTCGTCGTCCTGGCAGAGCGTCAGAGAGCGAAGAGCGAGTCTCCCAGCAGGGCGGACGAGTTACGACAGCCGAGCTCTCAGGTACCGAAGCTCTGTGACAGTGGGAACCATAATGATCCGGCCTAGATCGTCAGTGGGGGTTTGAGGCTCGTCACATAGAGACTAGTGTACAGATGAGTGCAAAACCAACACAAAGCATCCAAAACGGTTTTGTTCAGCCAAGAGCCTTCTAACACTGTCAGTTAAAACCTCCTGTTTAGCCTCTAGAAAATCCAAAAGGACACGTTTTCATTAGCACTGAGAAATCTGTAGACTCACCTCAGCCTGCACATAGGTCACATCTGTTTGTCCAGAGCCCTGTGTTCATCTGAGCTTAAAAACCAGTCTGATGCGGTCTGTTCTGGTTCTGCCTGTCAGGGGGAGGAGCATGCGGCATTCGATATGGGCGGCTACGAGGACTACCTGAGGGAGCAGGTAGGAGACCGCTGGTTCCGCTACAACCCCCGGCTCACCTGCATCTACTGCTGCAAGTCCTTCAACCAGAAGGGCAGCCTGGACCGCCACATGCGCCTGCACATGGGCATCACACCATTTGTGTGCCGCATCTGCGGGAAGAAGTACACCCGCAAGGACCAGCTGGAGTACCACATCCGCAAGCACACCGGCAACAAGCCCTTCCACTGCCATGTCTGTGGCAAGAGCTTCCCTTTCCAGGCCATCCTCAATCAGCACTTCCGCAAAAACCACCCTGGCTGTGCTCCTCAGGAGGCCCACAGTGCCTCCCCCGAGACCACCACCGCCTCCGTCACATCCAGGGGAGGGCCCAGTGACGAGGCCTCCCCCAGCCAGGAGGAGCCCGAGGGCGGAGGAGGGAGCAGCAGTGGTGGAGGCCAGTACAGTGAGGGTCCCCAGGCCTCGGTCTCCACCACAGGGCCCGACTGACCCCAAGCATCAGAGGAAGGCAAGGTCGAGGTGGGGGTGGGCGGTCACCTGAACCCAATCCGACTCTGAACCCACTAAAGTCAAAGCAGTGACAGAAAGACACCTCAGAGTCTGAACTGAGATTTTTCCGCTTTAAACCGCATCTACCTTCACTAACCAAACGACAGATTAAGCTAAACTGAAGAAAGGCCACACACTCCAACAACCTCATACACCACACAATGCAGTGGTCCTCGTTTGCCTCCGTCTTCTTTGTTATTTTACAGATTTCTACTTTTATATTTACAGGTATTACAGGTTCACAATGCAGCATCACAACAGTCTGTCTGGTGGAAACTTTGCCAAACAACTCAGTGCCAGTTCAACAGATCAAATCCTTCGTATTTGCCTTGAGACAATCTGGAGCGGTGCGGTTCAGAACAATCATCCTGCGCGCTCGTTCAGTGCCACGTAGGCATGAAAAGATTCAGTTGCACGGAAGGTCAAAACTACGACTGTTAAAGTTCAGTTCCAGTGTGATCGGAGCGTCTTTCCTGTTTGGAGCTTTTGTGACAGTGGTTCAACCTTCCTGTTTCCCTTTGTCACAGTTATATGAAACATACAGACATCATACAGGACGTGTTCAAATGTCTAATCAACAGTCTGAAGCCTAAACACATACGGTCTCATTCATGAAACATGAGCGAATTGAATTTAGTGTAAACTGTTTGCAGAAAGAAATTTTCATGTATTTCTGCCTTCATCAATATCTTAGTGGCTCTAAACTTTTTTTTAGGCACAAACGAAATCTCCACCTGCTCCTGACTGCTCGGAGTGCTTGTGTAAATAAGGAAATGCACATAAATATTGCTTGTTATTAGAAATTACATTTTTAATTCATATTGGGATCTGTTATGTTCACAATATGCAGATGCCTTTGAAACTCATCATTTAAACATTACAAAGATTAGAATAACGCATTTAGATAACTTAGTTGCAATAATCCGGTTTAAGCTTCAGGTTAGGTTTATTAAAAATGTGAACAAGTCACTTAAATCGACTTAACGTGTTTTGTACATGTTGACTAATGATAGAATTCCTGACAGAGAGCTCTCTCTGATGAAGCTGCAGCGCGCTCGTCTGCAGCCTCGTCCCGTAGCTGCTGAGGATTTTTTTACATCGAGTTTCATATCGGATCATTTTCGTTTCCTCTCTCGGATGGTTCAGCACGTGTGTCCTTCGTCCTTCCAGGTCTTTGACTACCTGTGCCTGTCACACCACGACTAACAGAAGAGAATGAAATATTTTTCTCAACTCTCCCTCACACAAAATAACTTCGACCTGAACGTCGGAAAAAGTCTCTCTCTCTCTCTCTCTGTTTGTTAGCGTCATGCTTTGCAGGTCGATAGGATGCGTGCGGTCTTAGTAGCCTGATCATCACCTCCTTGTATGGTGCTCATTGGCTATTCATGGGCAGAGATGTATGCTAATGCTGCCTTCAAATGGAACTCGTCAAGTCGTGAATCCGACCAGAGGGGGGCGTTCATGTGGTCTCTTCCTGTGAACACGGTCAACACAACCCCATCTAAAAGCACTGTTATTGCTGACCAACGGGAGCACACTGTCGGTTTCTGTTTGATCGGCATTCATGAACAAACACGTCTACGATCAAATCCAAGGTTTAGGCCACGTTCATTATTCCGGAGGTTTTTAGTGCCGAGGTTTTTGATGTGTAATCTACTCACAGATTTTCGAACATTTCTTGAATGAGACCCAGTGAGTTTCCTGTCAAAAAATAAAGAAAAATCAGATGTGTTTAAAATGGCTCAAAATGTGCAATTATGACCAGCAACATCACTGTTTTCTGTTGCTGGGTGAGAAATTATTAAATCAAATCTCATCATTAAACTGTGAAAGTGGAAATATTCAAACTAGAATCCACAATCTGTTTTGTTACAACAGGATCTAACAAGCAGCATGTCAGAAATCCCTGCAGATCTTCTGACACAGAGGAAGTCGAGTTCCTCGCAGTGGAAATGAGCAGCAGCTTAAAGCTGAAATGTGCCAAATTGCTGTTTGCTGAGTGAAGCTGCTGGAAAAGTCTGACTGAGGTTTGTCTCCCTGACCTCTGTCACAGTCACTGAAGAGTCTGTTCTAAATGAAAGAAGACAGACGGAGAAAGAAACGCCGGAAAAGGTCATTCAGAGAAAACATTTGTGTCAAAATGCTTGAAGTTTCTTCTCTAAATACATTTGAAGGCTTTGACACCAGAATGATCTTGAATCATCTGAAAATAAAAGGCCCACTTACTGACCTACACCCGGAGTTTTCGACTGAATCCCATGGCCTTCTGTGGAGACGAAAACCTGCTCAGGTGTTTTCACGTGACAGGCAGCTGAGCTCCACCAAAACGTCACCGCCTGCTTAACAATCCCTGAATGAAGATCATGGGATTCAGTGGAAAGCTCTGGGAATAAACAGGATGTGTCACTGCATTGTGTTCATGCAGCGAAATCAGACCTCCGCTCACACTGGATTAGTTCATTTGGTTTAAAACATGTTTCAGTCCTTCAGATTACGACGTCGAACTCAGTTTTTAAAGTCGATTAAACTAAGGACCATCTGGCAGCCTGTTGACCGAACAGACTCACAGCAGGAACACTGGACACTGTCCAGCCTCAGATAAGCTACACAGCTCAGTTACCTCTCATCACTACGCAATACAGCTGCTGCACTGCACTGCACAGCACCACCGGGGGGCGCTCTGATCCACTAACACGGAGATCTCCGTCAGTCTTCTCAGATATTTTTATAACAAGCATGTTTTTATGTTTTTCTTGGACACTTTTTGCTCTGACAATGCGTGATGGGTGACAGAAGCTTCACGTTCATGGAGGACGAGGAGACGTGAGGAAGAGTCACGACCTGATCAGTAACTTCTGTTGTCATGACGCGTTAAATCTGCTTTACGTTGTCGACCCAAAATCAGACTTTGAATGTCACATGGAAGCTGTAGTTCAGGTGCAGAAGAGGAAACAGAAATACAAAGCTAGCTAACAAGCCCAACAGCTGTACAGTCATGCTAGCATTAGCCTGCAAGCTAACTGATTCAAGCTAACAATCAAGTACACAACACAGACCTCGTCTGCTGGTTTGCTTTCTTTCAGTTGCTGTTGCTGATGTTAACACTTGACAAGAAAGTCAGCATTAGATTTTTGCTTTGTCTTTGTCTGCAAATGTAAAAATTAGTTCCAGTTTTGTCGACTAGAATTCAACAAACAACATGAACCTCCAAGCTAACCAAGTGTTTACTCACTGAATGTGTCGTTACAGTTCACTGCAAACCACAGACCTCAGCTCCTCAGACAGCTCGTTTCAGTTTTCAGACGTCTTCTTTTTAACACACAGAAGGTTTCAAACTTTTAGGGAAACTTAAAGTGTTTCTTGGACAGAGTGAAATTTGTGTCCAGGATGTGTGTAGCTTAGCTTAGCATAAACACTGGTAGCAGGTGGAAACTACTAGCCTAGCTCAAGCAAAGGAGAACAAACTTAGCCTCCAACTGCGTAAATGTCATTTTCAGTTATATTAAATGTATTATTGACTCTAGCTGTCTAGCTAATGTTAGCTTGCTAGCTGACAGGCAGCTAGCTTTAACAATCAGAGTAGTTCAGATACGGTGATGATCATTTGAAAAATGTTGGTCCACTAGTTTTGAGGTGACAGTTGCACATGTGCAGCAGAGGTAAGGCGTCATGACAACGTTGGGTTGTGATCAGGTCCACATTGATCGGGTAGCGACGGGACGAGGAGCCGCACCCTGTCAGACCAGATGGATGTAGTAGCCAAGCCTTGGAGCTGGACTAACAAACCCTCCAGAGGTCAAAGTTCACCTGCTGGAGGCTAAGAGCAGGTGGGACCACTTGGCAACCAAAGGAAAGACGGTGTGGCCACTTTGGCCCGAAACAGAAAAACAACTGAAGCACTTATCAGAGAGAGAGACGGGATCAGAAGCAGAACTTTTTGTAAGAACAGTTCAATATAAAATCTACACATATTATCAAACATATTTAAACTACTATAATAGTTGGGGTTTTTTTTGTTGTTTTTTGTTTGTTTGTTTGTTTTTTCATATGAATAATGTTTCCGTGAGCTGGAGTTCAGTTCAGATGTAGGCAGGTAGCACACGGATCGGCTGTTACTGTTTTTCTACAGAGCTGTGAATCAGATTCTCAGTCGGGGTAAATTTGTTTTATGCAAGAGAAGCCGGCGGCTCTGGCCTTCGCTGCGGCTGGCTGGACTTGTGTTTCCTCCCAGATGCCGCCGCCGCTGCAGCAGCACTCACTCTTCAGGCTAAACCAGAAACTATCAGGTATACAGACTCTTTTATTCAGCGAATCAGACGTTTACCTTTCCCTACGTAGCAGAACGCTAACGGCTAAACCTCAGTCTGAACTGCACACTGCAGAAAAAAACTCACCTGTAAATAAACTCAATAGCAGGTAAGAAAGGATGAGAAAAAACACTCAAATGGGGGCGGGGCAACATGGAACAAAACTCAGCAGGCATGACAGTCACATGACCCGTTACCTGTGCACCATAAACACTCGATTCTGATTGGCTGGCAGATGTTCATGTGACAGTTTTAGTTAGTTTGACAGTAAATCATAACTCAGATGTATCACTTTCATCCATCAGGACATGTCGTGTGTTTGTGCTCATCACAACATGTGATGTCACATCCTGTTTGAAAGAACAAAGTTTCAGAAAATATTTACAGAAACCTGAAACTGTGACTTCATTTTGTGTTGCACATTGAAGAAAAGAGAAGTTTGCACACTGTGACTCGAACAGAAAGGTTTTTTTTTTTTTTTTTTACCACAGCCAGCAGTGACGTCACTTGAACGCTGCTGCAGCCAGGTGAGATGTTAACCTGGAGGTCTGTTGTCTTGTTTTAAACCTGACAAACAGCACATGAAGCAAAACCAGTCCAGACCGTCCTGGTAGATGGCAGCTGGTTGTCTGCTGGCTCTGTGTCGGACAGCAGCCTCTTGGAAACTCAGTGCACCTTCGTCATGAAAGCTGTGACTTCCACATGAAAGTTTTGGGGACAAACGTTGAATTTAATGTAAATGAAGCTCTGACAGTTTTGCATTCATGATCAAATCTGTGTATTAGAGCTTCCTGAATGAAATGTGTGATTATGGTCAGCGAGCGTCAGTTTGTTTCAGGAAGAGTTTTTGTTCCTTTTGTGACATTTTGACTTTGATCAGTCAGAAATAATCACGGTGAATGAGAAGGTGAAAAACAGAAACGGAAGCTAAACGAGTGTAGCAGGTGACTGATGTTAAATGTCTTTTTTCCACTGTGTGCAAACTTCTCAGCTGCCGTCGAATCAGTTTGAAGTTCTTCCAGCTCTAGACTAAAAAAAATCAGTTTCATTTGAATTTTAAAAAAAAAGACTAATTTATTTCTGCAGAACCTCATCTCACGCCGAGGTTCTCCACCGGAGAAAATAAAAATAAATCGATAAAACAACAAACACAGCGAAGGTTTAAAATGTTCAAGCAGGAAATCCAGTTTCATAACTGCTAGTTTGTTAACTGATGAAGTAAAATTGTGCATCAGGATTTATTTCTAACTAAATGAAAAAATACAAAACTTGGCCATGTTGCTCAGCTTTGGCACGCACACGCGCGCACACATACACACACACACACACGTTTGTCCTGCAGGAACTTCAGGAGCAAACAGCCTGAAGTGACTCAGTGCAGCAAAGAGATGAGGAGTCTCATCTGTTCACTCAATCTGACGTCTGTATTTTTTATGCAAAGAAATGTAACGTTGGTAATGTGACCGAGCAGATCCAGTGTGGTGAACAGGTTCAGACACCTCTCTGCTCTCTGCACTGAGCTGCTCTTCATTTCACGCCAGTTACACTCAAGAAAAGCTCCTCTGGTCAAACGAGTCCGGTCCGGATCCAGTCCGCTCTGCTCTCCCGCTCAAGGAGTCTAGAAAACAGAAAAGTCAGATTAGGGTTGCGTTCAGGCCCGACTAGGGATGGGACAGTTAGAAAATTTCATGTCAATTATTGTGGCCACAGTAAATGTGGTACACGATATAATCACCATAATTTTAAAAAATCTATTTAAAAACAAGAATTCTTAAAAAAAATGTTTTAAAAAATTCTAAATGTACTATAAATTGATATATTAAAAACATAAAGAAACTGAAAGAAGAGGAAGGCAATAAAACATACTGTAGTCACTCTACCTTACAACCTTTATTGAATCATGTTCACCGGGGACACGTCTTGATAAAATACATAAGGTTATGATAAATTATCCCTCGTATCTCTGCATTATTAAAGGATAAATTAAAAAATATGAGTGAGTCGACTCTGTTCGATGAAGTCCAACTTGCATTGTAGTGCGGACTGTTCACGAGAATGAATAGTGGGGATTACATTAGTTATTCACAGCACATACTTTAATTCACAATGATGCGATTAATCAAAATTCACCACAGTTAGTATTTTTATTGCAATTAACAGTAAAAACGATACTCGTCCCATCCCTAAGCGCGATGTTTCATCAGCCCTCATGTTTTCACCTGAACCTCAGTTTGAGCCTGAGTGTGTATTTTCATGATCACAGTTTTTTTTGTCAGTTTGGTTTCTCACTTCGTCTGTGACACAGTTCAGCCTGTGATCAGTCTGAGGCTGCAGCAGGTGCAGATGATCCACGCTGAAACGCCACCTGCTCGTGACTCTCAAAGTCAAAGTCATTCTTTTTATAATCAGGAAACGTTAAGCATCAGCTGGTAAATGTAATGATGCTTCTAAAGTGTGACATCACCTGATTAAAACCCTGCGTCATGTTTGCAGGTGTCGTTCTCCGGTCTACAGTCTGACACACTCAGCCCGACGTGTGAGAACTCTGGAACGTTCAGACTTGACAGAAGAATCTGAAACAAATATTTGAGTTTGAACGCGAGTTTTAAAGACAGAGCGTCGGAAACTCGCAGCTCACAATCCAACTTTTCCTCTTCAGTGGTTCCTCCGTTCATTTCCGTTTCGCCTTCAGTCAAACTGTGAAAACAGCCCAACCTCATCATCATCATCATCATCACCACCTCCTGGTCTTCATCATGTCGTTGAGTCGGTCGAGGCTTCAGATCTTCTGTCTCTGTTTGCTTTACAGCGAATGCCAAATGTTGGTCTCATGTCTCTGCAGCTTTTAGTTTGCTGCTTTTTCTGTGTGAATCGGTCGTTTGTATATGAATCCAGTAACCTTGACCACAACATGCCTACTTATAAATCGAATCATTTAGATATACTCACGTAATGAGATTACTCGTGACTGCTGATTCCTCAAAGTATATCCTAATATATCGAAGCAGAAATGAGTCAAAGACAAAGTTTAGTAAATTAACTTTTAATACTGTACATTTGTTTTGAAGAGGACGAACCTGAACGGTTTTATGTGAAGATCTTTTCTGTTGCATGTCTCTGTTGGTGGGGGTGGGGGGTGGGGGGGTGAGACCAAGGACTGATGATTAGTTAAGAAAATGTGAAAAAGTTTCTTTCACCATGACCACTAGATCACTCACAGGTCACATCTCCTTCATGGAAATAAAGCACTTTAAGTGTCAACCTGCAGTCACTCTTTCTCACTACCCACAATGCAACACCTGCACACTGAGAGGACGTCAGCTTGGTCAGCAGACAGTCTCACACAGTTCATTACAAGTGATGTCTAAGGTGGAGGACTCACGGTCAGCTACCTGCTGGCCTCTGTGCTCGTGTGTGTGTGTGTGATGTCTGATCCTCTTACAGACATGAAATGTTTTTGTGGTCGCAGCTCAGACGCAGAAACGACTTCTGGCTTCCAATCCACCACCACCGAAACATGGCGGATTCAAACGTGTGGCTCTGACGTGAAGCTGCAGCAGAGGAGGGAGTAACATAGTACAAATACTTTGTTACTCTACTTTGAGTATTTATTTTTCTGACAGCCTTTGACCTCTTCTCTCCACATTTGAACACAAATATCTGAACATTTTCCAAACAGGCTCGTTACTTCAGTTTGAATGTTTTTGTCTTTTTGTCTGAGCTCAGGACGCTTCACCAAAACAAAATGTCT
>JAQFJB010000020.1:29592940-29603395 GCA_029874875.1 Naso minor
TATATTGTAGTTGTGCATTGTGTATGTATGTATGTCTTTTTTCTAAAAAAAAAAAAAAAAATCTGCCTTAGGACAATGGACTAAAATTAGCATTTATGCTAACTCCAGCACATTTACATTGATGCTTTGGCTGACATGTTGATCGATGTGCACTGTCCTTATCAAATAAATAAATAAATAAAATAAATAAATAAAATAAAACAAATAAACATTGCGAATGTGAACCAGACAAGCTGGGAAAAGGAAAAAAAAAACTTTTCATTTTAGCATCTGGTGTGCACCAGGAAAGTGGACTAGAAGCAGACAATCAGGTGTGAAAGCACCCTGAGACTGAGAGAACTGGAGGACTTCAGGATTTAGGCAGTTACCTGTTGAACGAGACCTGAGCCTCCCTGAAGATCTCCACTTGTCTGCTGTGATCCTCTGAATGCAGCTCACACCGCAGAGTCTGACCCTCCACTGACACTACCTGCTGATGTCGCACACATCCACATCAGTCATATTCAGGTCAGCAGTTTTTTTTTCTCTAACAAGTCTCGAGTCTTGCCATAAGAGGACACATGCTACGTGAATATTAGCTCTCATGATATTTCTGAATCCACAGTCTACAATAAGCTCACACAGTTCATCTCAGTAATCAACTCATCGCGGTCTGGTGTCAGCTGTGTTACCTGGTACAGTGTGACACACTGGGAGGTGGTCAGCAGTTGGTAGTCCAGCTGTGGTCCAGCTCCTCGACACTGGAAAAACTGAGGAACTCTGTGGGTGGAACCGAATAGGACGAGCAGGAAACAGTGGTTCTCTGATAAAACTCTAGAACATGAGAGAAACACTCAGTGACAGCAGAGCATCACCGACACTCTGTAGAGCTTCAACAACTCAACAACTCACCTGTCCTGAAGGGCAGAGCTAAAAAGGAACCTCAAACACCAGGCCCACACCTGAGGGTTGTACACGTGTGTGACTCCACTCAGCCAGCTGCCACATGACAGGAAGCAGAGTTAGCTAATGCAAAGAAACAGTAACAGATGACACCATGACAGTTGAGTATATCGCCTCACATCCTGTTCACGGAACGCCTCAACTCTACACGACTGCAAGAACACTTTCAGATTCTCCAATGAGGACAGCGTCAGGCACACACAGCCGAGTAAAAAAACTGCAGATCTCTGATAAGTCGGAGAGTCGTTCTCCTGTTTTTGCCCCCGCCCAAAACAAAGTTTTTCTCCTTGTGACAAAAGTTTATACCTTATTTATCTTCCACAGTTTATGAGCTTGTGTCGCGATGAAGATGATGTCACAGCAGTAAATGATTCCAATCAAGTGCGACAAACAGCAAACAGGAAAATGTAACAGACCGAGAACAGAAAAACTTTTGGCTAATTGTTCCAAAATGAAACAGCACAGACTGACTTACAGTCCGACCAGCGGCAGGCTGGATGCTTTAGGATCCGACTCCAGCAGCAGGAGGAGTTTTCGGGTCTGATCCATCGTCAGAAACCTGCAGACACAAACACAGCACTTCAAATGTGACCGAGCTCCGTCAGAACGATTCTGACTAATCTTTGAGAGGAACTTGTTCTCACCCTCTCTGTCGGTTGGCAGCGTGTGGCAGTGGTCGGTTGATGCTGGTCAGACTCCTCAGCAGAGCTGTGGGAATGACGGGGACAGCTTGGACTGGCTGAGCGTCCACAGCAATGGACGGACAGACGGACGACCAGCTGAGGCTGAAAGCTGCCGCATCAGACTGCTGAGAGCAGACAACATGAACTCTGACCTTCATCAGCTGAGAGAGATCCAGAGTCTGTCTGCTGCTCACAAACTGCTGCAACACCTGAGACACCGACAGAGGGACAGGTTTAATGTCTGTGAGCTGCTGCATCTAGCTGATGAAGCCGTGCTCAGGACGCACATTTTGTTTCAGAGTTAAAACCTGCTTTGGACTAAACTTTTAAGGGATAGTTTAGTTTTTTTGATGTGGGGGTGTATGAGGCTCTTCTGCCCCATCAGTGATCAGTTTATCAGTAGATAAATCTTTTAGCCACCAACAAGACCACCCTGCTAAAGTGCATATGACCCTCTATGTGTCATGATGCTACACTACAAAAAATCTTTAGCCCTTTCCATTGCTGCCAGATAGACGTTTCATTGGGACTACCTGTGGTTGTTGGTATGAATATGGACATTTTGCTGTAGAAGGAATGTTGTCCCAAAGGAAACAGCTGTCTGACGGCAATGGAAAGCACTGAAAACTTTAAAAGTGTAGCACTAACATAAAGGCACATATATACTTCAGGTGAGTGATCTTGTTGTTACCGTTAACAGTAATACTAACAGTATACTATGCCGGCGCACCGCACTGCTCCTCCATACAGAGAGTGAGCTAACAGTTATCTACTGCAGGTAAGATGCTGATAAGGCAGAAGAGCCTCATTCAACCCCACTTCAAAAAGGACCAAACTATCCCTTTAAGACCACGAACCTCATTAAACTCACCTGAGCATCAAGTTCAAATTTAACCTCAGTGTTGACGTATAACCAGTATTACATTGTGGACGTTTAATTTAGCTCACAATTCTTAAGACACTAAAACTACATTATCTTCATGATGTTAGTGAATAAAAAACAAAGTAACACAGCATTATAATGAGCAGAGAAAATTCAGCACTTGGTGACATAAATGAGAGGTTACCATGACAACAGAAATTAGCAGCCAAACAACACACCACTTCTCTGTGATGACTTGGTGAGAAATTGTCTTAAAATTACAACTCCTTTTTTCAAATGCACATATTTAAACAGATTCCAACTGTGAAGACTCTTAAAATCTGATTCTGGACTCGGGTGAAACAACAACCCAACAGATGGATAAACAGATGGACACTGAACACAGACAAACTTACCTTGAAGCAGTGATGTAGCTCAGCCTCTGATTGGACGATGGTGTCAGATGATGTCTCAGTCTGTGTGGAGAACAAACAGGGAACCAGGATGTCTCCAGGCAGCAGAGCAGAGGGAACCTTGCCTGACGTTCCTTCCTGGTCTCGACCCGGATCGAAGCGGTCCAGAGTCACAGTGACGCCTTCCTCGTCTGGACCATGGAGGCACACACAGGACAAAACAGACAGGGCTTAACAAAAGTGCATAGCAGCAGCCAGAAATGATGCTACTATGTGGAAATGGACCAGTCAGTTTTGCTGCTAAGATGGAGGTTAACTCTGACCTTCATCCACATACACTGATCCCAGGAAGAAACAGTGGAGGCAGGGCTTGTTGCTGTGACGGGCATGACGCTGAGCCAAACGCAGAGCTTTCTCCAGCAGCACCAGGCGAGGCTTCCTGCAGAAACAGACAAACGGGACAGAATCTGATATTCTTTAGCTGAGGCGGCGTATCGCTTGCTGGCTGACTACAGGGCGTCGCCACTCCTGGACAAGTTGATCTGTGAAAGACACTTTTCAGACAATTTCAAGCCAAAACTCTTTACATTATACACAACAGGTAAATACTGCTCTGAATGTCTTAAGTCATGTTCAATTTGTGAGTTGTGCAGTGTGTGAGTGTGTGTGTGTTTACCTGTGAGACCAAAGCTGGACGCGGAGCTTCTCTCCTGCAGGGCTGCCATCCCACAGAGCTGATCTGGACTTGGGGAAACTCAGCGGAGTGGGAGAGTTCATTGAGTCTCTGAAAGAAAACAACAGAGAAGAGAATGTGGAGAGAAGTTCTTCACATACAATCACACTGTGAACAATGCAACAATGAGCTCAGCCCTGACAGGAGAAATAATACTTGAATTTAATACCAGCACAAATGTTTACATGTTTCTAATGCAAGGGGAAAACTAGAGCAACCTGAATAAACTGTTGCAAGCACAGGGAGCATGCACACCCCACACAGAGGCCCCGCCTTGGTCGGGAATCGAACCCATTATTTCATAAACTTGTTTTTAGTTCTTTTTTGCTTTTTCCCTCTGGACTTCTGACGGTCATTGTGCTGCTACAACACCTGAGTCTGGGGATCAATAAAGGACCATTTTACCTGACAGCACAGAGCCTAATTATGAATTAAAATACCTCAGGTCAACAGGCTCTAGTTTTCTATCCTGTGCTCGTTTTAATTCACCGTTTTCGCCAAAGTAAGCACCCGTCAAGCTGCGGTTTGTCCCCTTCCTCTGACCACAACGTGAAGCAATGTTGGGTTTAAGAAAACCTGACCAACTTTTGACTCGTTGCACTGAAGTTACCCCCGCACTTGAGTAATAAAAGTGTTCTTGTGTTTAAGTCTTGACACACACAGTAACGTTAACACGAGCAGAGTCTGCAGGTGTGTTCACGTTAAAAACTCGCGGCATCAATGACGTTGACAAACTCACCTTCCTCTCACATTGTCTGGAGTCAACACCGCCTCAAGAACTCCAGACGGCAGTGCCTGTAGGTTCACCGGGCAGCTCATCCGTACTGTGACCGACAAGGAGGTTTAACGTTACCTGTGGTTGCCAATGTTGCCAATGGCGGAAAAACACAACGGTGAATTCAGCTAACGCTGCTAACGATACTCTCCTGCTCGGACAGCATTAGCTCCCTCCGTTAGCTTTGTTAGCTTAGCATACGGCACGAAGCTCGGCTCTCGGACAGTAACTTACTGTTAATAAAGTAGAAGCTTTGTAAGACGACTCTGCTTCCCTTAACCCTGAAACTGTCCGTGCAAACTTTGCCGCAAACAGTCCACACGCAACAAAACTTGAGCGCTGTTTAATTGTGGCGCTGTTTCTCGAGTCCTCTGGCGGGGCAACTCAACCAGCCAATAGGAAGCTCTGCTGAAACTTCTTCTTCTTCTTCTTTCCGGTTTATTGGCGGTTGGCAACCGACTTGTGGTGCATTACCGCCACCTACTAGACTGGAGTGTGGGACGTTAGATTAAGAGAAAAAAAAACAAAACAAACAAAAGAAACAACCTAGATTCTGTGTATTAGTCTTGTATTTTTCAGGTATTTAATTACATGACTAATCAGCTCCCTCCCCAGTAAGTTCTAATGACCATTTTGACCCTTTTTCCTGCAGCTGCTAGTGCCCTTCTTTCCTCCTCATATGCCCCACGTTCCAACAACACATGCCTAACTGATTCCTTTTCACCACAGTGCCCACATTTACCATCAGTGTGTCTCCCTCTTCTGTGCAATGTGTCGTTTAGACCTGTGTGCCCTATCCTCAGCCGTGTGATGATTGCCTCCTCCCTTCGACTCCTGCCCATCCTCCTTCCCAGCCCAACCTGTGTCTGTATGTTATATAGGTGTCTTCCTGTGTCCTGTATGTCCCAATATTCCTGCCACACCTTCCCCACATGTTTCTTTATTAATGCTTTCCCCTCTGCCCTACTTAACGGAATTTCCCTATCTATTGTTTGTGATTTCAGTGATTGCTTGGCCAAAATGTCTACATCTTCATTTCCCTCTAACCCCACATGTGCCGGAACCCAAATAAAACTGACTTTCAGACCCCTCCTGTGCATTCTGTACAGTGCATTGTGTATTTCGAGAACGAGATCTTGTCTGCATGATTTCAGGGTATTGATGCTTATGAGTGCTGCCTGGCTGTCTGATGCTATTACTATGTTGTTGTGGTTGTTCTTTTCTGTCCATTCCAGTGCCAATATTATAGCTGTGAGCTCAACTGCGTATATTGATGGATGGTCCGTGGTTCTTTTCTTGATGTGTACTTTGTAGTGTGGGATGAAGACTGCAGCTCCTGTGCGTCCAGTATCTGGGTCTTTTGATCCATCAGTGAACGCTATTGTTTTGTCTGTTAAATGCTGTTCCAGGTATCTTTGGGCTATCTCTCCTGCCACTGCTTGTCTGCTTCCTTTTTTCAGTTGTTGTTTTAAATCAAAATTAACTGTTGCCTTTGCAAATAACCAGGGTGGAGTTTGTGAGTATGAGATTGTTGGACTGAATTGGATACAATGTAAACCCGCTTGCTCTGCTTTTATGTTTCCTACCCACCCAAAGCTCATATCATTTGTTTCCTGATGTTCCCAACAGTCTTCCAGCACTGTTTTTGTCGGGTGCGAGGTGCTATGCCCCTGAAGGTTGACCCAATACGCTAACATAAGTTGTAATCTTCTTATTGATAGAGGCTGTTCCCCCATCTCGACTTGTATTGCTGATATTGGAGAAGATTTAAATGCTCCGCTGCATATCCTCAGTCCCTGTGCCTGCTGTACATCCAGTTTTTTAAGATGACTTGCTGCTGCTGATACATATCCAATACATCCATACTCTAGTGCCGCTCTCATCATGGCCTGATATATATTCAATAACGATGCTCTGGTTGCTCCCCAGTCTCTTCCTGACAGACATCTTAGCAGATTATTTATTTTCTTACATTTATCCCTCACTTTTTCAATGTGCTGCTTCCATGTCAACTTTTCATCAAACCACATTCCAAGTAATCTAATCACCTTAACCTGCTCAATTACTTGGCCATATAGCTTCAGGGAGATTTCCTTGTGCTGTTTAGAAAAACATATCATTTGTGTCTATGCAATCGAAAACTTAAATCCCCATTCATCTGCCCACTGTTCCACCTTCTCAATTGCCTCCTGCAGTTTCTTCTGTATATAATTGAGATTTCTCCCTCTTACCCATAAGGCCCCGTCATCCGCGTATAGCGACTTTTCCACATTTTGCTCAACCTTTCCAAAAATATCATTAATCATTATATTAAACAGGGTTGGACTACATACACTACCTTGCGGTGTTCCATTCCCCACTTGATATACTTTAGAATACTCTGCACCCACTTTAACTTCTATTGTTCTCCCAAACATGAAATCTAATATCCAATTGTACATCTTTCCATTTACCCCTAATTTATTCAGTTTGATAAGTAGTCCCTCTTTCCATAACATATCGCATGCTTTCTCAATATCAAAAAACACTGCAATCACCATTTCTCTGTTGGTCTGAGCTTTCCTTATGTCTGATTCCAGACATAAGACATTGTCCATCGTCCCTCTTCCCTTACGAAACCCGCTTTGATAATTTGACACCAAGTTTTTGCTCTCTAGAAAGTATGTTAGCCTCTCCATCACCATCCGTTCCATAGTTTTCCCTAATTGTGATGTTAGGGCGATGGGCCTATAACTAGAGGGGTTCGATGCATCTTTACCTGGTTTTAATATTGGCACTATCACAGATTCCTTCCATTTTGATGGGAGTTTGCCTGTATCCCATATTTCATTGAACAATCTTAGTACAGCTTCCAGTGCCCGGTCTGTCATATGAGCTAACATACTGTAACATATTCCATCTTTCCCTGGTGATGTTTGTCGTGCGTTTGAAATTGCTCTCCTCAGTTCAAACAACGTAAATGGTAAATCTAGGTCCTCCCCTGATGGTGCCCTTCTCTTTGTAATTCCTGTGTTCTTTGCAAGGATATTGTTTCTACACTGCTTTGCTTTAACAGTTAGATTTTCTGAGCTGTGAATCTGTACGAACGTTTCCGCTAAAAGCTCTGCTTTTTCCAAACAACTTATTGCTATCATATTATTGCTATGTAACACTGGTATTTCAAAATTTCTCTTCAATCCATTCATTCTCCTAATCATTCCCCACACATCCGCCAACTGTGTTTCTCTCCCAATTTTATTGCAGTATTGTCTCCAATATGTCCGTTTTGCTGACCTAATAGTTTTCCGTACTACCGCTTGTGCTTTTTTGTATTGGATCAACGTTTCTATTGTGTGATGGTTTTTCAACTGTCTAAATGTTCTATTTCTCATTTTTATTACCTTACTACAGTTATCATCCCACCAAGGTACACTCTTTCCCCGTTTCTTTCCCTTACTCTTTGGAATGTTTCCTTCTGCTGTCTGAATCACTGCACTACTCAGTTTCCTATTCATTTCTTCTATATTAGTTGTATTCTCTTCCATCAATTTTACACACCTGTCTTCGCTTGCTATTTGGAATGCATCCCAGTCTGCCTTTTCCAACTTCCATCTTGATGTTTTTACTCCCCCCTCTTGACTTATTCCTATTTCAACCTTGACTCTGATTGGATAATGATCACTCCCTATTGTTGACTGGTTTAATACTTCCCAAACAGTAACACCTGCTATTTCAGTGGATGTGAGCGTCAAGTCAATGACACTCTCCGTATTCTGTGAACTATTATACCTTGTGCCGCTTCCATCATTCATACACACTAATCCTTTTTCATCTATGAACTCTTTTATTACTGATCCATTTGCATCTGTATTATTGCTCCCCCACAGTGTACTGTGGGAGTTAAAGTCCCCACACCATACTACTTTCCCTTGTGTTGGCCCACTTGTTTCCTTCAGTATATCCGTACTTAGTTTTTTACATGGGTTATAGTAATTGACTATTAAAATACTACTCTTTTCTGTCCATACTCTAATTGCAATAGACTCTTGTTCTTTACGCTTTTTGATTAGACTATAATTCAGCCCATTTCTCACAAACGTTGCCACTCCTCCCCCTTTCCCAGCTTCTCTGTCATTTCGTATTGCAGTGTAGTCATATATTACAAAATCCCATTGTGGCTTTAACCACGTCTCTTGGATAAATATTACATGAGGCTTGCCTGTCAACTCTGCTATGAACTTTTTAAATTCTTGCCCGTTTGAGATTAGACTCCTTGCATTCCACTGCAAAATAATTAAGACCATGAGGATCCACCAACCCATGTCTGAGATTTAGATATTTCTCCAGCTAATTTCTCCTCCACTGTTTCCCATCTTAGCCCCTCCAGCCATAGAAATTTCTCAGCTGCTCTCACTATAATCTTGATCTTTTCAGTCTTCCTGGTTGCTTGTGCCGAGCAGTTGATCACATCAACCATAAACAGCACAAAATCATTCTTGCTCACGATCAGTGTATCCTCCTTTATACCTAGTTTAGCACTCCCACCACATCTGTTACGATCCTCTACTCCCACTGGTTTAGGAACCTCTGTCGGCGCTGTTGTCTTTACTTTCCTCACTGCTTCTGCTTATGATATTCCCTGAGATATTTTAACTCTCTGCACTTCGGCTGCTTTCTTACTCATTTCACATCCTCGATAAGCTGAGGTATGCTCTCCTCCACAGTTACAACATTTTAGCTTAGCCCCTTCCTCACATTTGCCATATTCGTGCTCACCTGCACATCTACCGCATCTTTGCTTGCCTATACAAACTGCTGCTACATGGCCATACTTTTGACACTTGAAGCATCGCAATGGTGGGGGAATGTATGGCCTTACCTCATAGCTCATATATCCTATGTACACTTTACTCTGCAACCTTGGCTCATCAAATTTTATCAAGACGGACAGGCTGTCGCATTTCTCACCAAATCTAGTTGTTTTCAGCCGTCTGGCTTCTAGCACCTTGGCACCTTCCACATTATCTTTAATCTGGTCCACTGATACAGCTGTAGGTATCCCCGAGATGACACCCCTAGTCGGCTTTCTATCTTCAGGTATTGTGCACTGCACTTGTTTTCCATCCATTTTGTTCATTCTTATACATTTACCTTGTTGCACACTATCCCTACAGAAAATCAACAACGATCCATTCCGTAATACTTTGGCGTTTTTAACCTCACCTATTGCCTTGAATATCGACTTTGTTAACTGAATTGGGTTCCACTCACCAAACGACGCTCCTTCTTGAGAAAGTTTGATGTTGACTCTGTACTCCTCTTTCTGCCTCGCTGCTGGTGTTAGACTTTCTTCACTGTCTGTACCTTCTGTATTGACGCTATTGTTTTGTTTTCTCTCTTTTTTCCGTTTTCTTCTGTTTTTTTGACTCACAAAACTCCAACCTTCATCCCTCCCTCCAGCCATTTCAATTCCACCCATCTCTCTTCCTGATCCGTCACTTCTCTCTGCCATCTCCTGCCCATTCACAGTCCAGCTGTTGCCAACCGCCTCCAATTGATCCATCCACTTGTCACCACCCGTTTTCCCCGTCAGATCCACAGACCCAATGGTTTTAACAGACACAACCTTGTTCACATCAAGAATCCGTCATGTTGTGGTCATGAGCGCACGTTCAGCGCGAATATTAACTTGGCTGTGCTGAACGTGCGCTCTCTTTTAAACAAAACCTTTATTATAAATGACCTGATTTTAGACAACAAGCTAGATGGTATTCTTTTAACAGAGACATGGCTTAGCACGGACGCTCCATTTTCCCTCACCGAGGCTTCCCCACCAAATTTTAACTTTTTATTTTCCACCCGTGGTGTTAAAAAAGGAGGCGGAACAGGTTCAATTTTTAAAAACACATTGGCTGCAAAGGAGGTGCTTTTTAACAGCTACTCCTCATTTGAGCACCATGCCTTTGTTTTTAGCAGTCCTCCTATTCTTTGTGTAACTGTATATAGACCGCCCCATCACTCCACTGCTTTTATCAGTGAATTTTCTGAGCTTTTATCAATCATACACA
>JAQFJB010000020.1:29621860-29632633 GCA_029874875.1 Naso minor
AACTGCAGATAGGTGTTGCTTGCTGGAAATATTGCTCGCCCTGGCTCTATCTGAGCAAAGTTTTGCGCATTTGGTCGGCCTCTGGCCTATTTTAGATGTCTGTCTGTTCCCGCTCTCCATCTGTCAACAGTCAACATGGACGACGAGAGACTCATATACGAGGTCGCGAAGCAGGATATTTTGTACGATCCAGGACACCCCTTCTGCAAAGATATCCTCTACAAGGACTAAGTTTGGAAGGAAATTGGAGAGCTGTTAGGAGTTACAAGTACGTGAACTATCCTCCAACTAAATACAAGACAGACAAAAGGTAACATCAAACGCTAGCTAGCTAATGTTAGCTGCTCGTTAGCAGAGCAATGGTTGTGTCTAGAAGGGAACCTCAGATCCACAGACACACTCGGGAGAGTGATCCTTCGAATCGTGGTCTTTCTCTTATCCTGTCCAAACTTTTATCCAAGTGCATGCAGGTCTGAATCACAGCAACAGTTTTAATAAAACTTGACCTGTCGAAGGTACAAAATTCAAAAACATTGGATACAAATCACATGAGAGATCCGAGTGCATCAAAATGTCAGCACAGCCCAGTTTCAGAGGAACACACAACAGTGAAGAATTCAGTCGCTCCCTCTGCTGCGATACTGTTCTTAGTCAGTTTGGACAGTGTATCGCGCATTATCCGCTGGAGGTCGCTCACGTCACGCCTAGTTAGGAATCAGCCTTACTCGTGTGTAGGGCTTATTGTCCAAATGCAGCCTGACAGGAAGCTCTGAAAGCACAAGACCCATTAATTCAAACTGTACAAGTTACTGTATCCTCAGTGGTGGTGATGGGTGATAAAGTAAGTGATATCTAAGCAAATTTCAAGCAGTTGGATGATGTAATCCAAGGGCCAGGTTAGATCTTTATTCCTATATATCACATTGTAGCAGTCCTTTATTTATTGAATGCAGAATTTGCCCATGTCTGGTGTTAATACAGTCTTGTTTGCAATATTTCTTTACATGTTCGTCTGTGGAGCCTGTTCCACCTCTCCTCCCATCCTCTTTGTTTTGCTTTCTCATCCTCTGACGCTGTTCTCGGTGCCTTTCCTTTCCTTTCCACATCAGGGACAGGAAGCAGCTGGGAGACATCATAGACGATGATTTGCAACCACATATTCATTTTTTATCCTAAATATATTAGGCCAGGCATCTGGAAGGTCAGCAGCGTAATGGCCATTGTATATTTTATGAGCAGCAGGAAGCAAAGCTCTTGGAGTTAATCATGTGGATGAGGGGGTTTTCAGGTAGAGACAAGGGCGCTACTTAAATCATCACATAAGCCTCCCCAAAAAGGTCAGACGCTTCAAAACGACACTGAATGCCCTGAAGTGGATAGAGTGGCGGTAATCATTTGGAGCGCCTGCCACTGTCTACGGGCCAAACACATTTGTGGAGGTGACATTGGGCAGCTGCAGCACATTTCCATGGCTGCTGAATCCTTGAATGTGTCATTCCTCAATATGGAAACTCACTATGTACGCTTTGTGTGTTCACATTCAGAGAAACAGAGATTCAAATACTTGTTTTTGTTTCCCCTTTGCTCGTACCTTCAATGTCTTAGAATTTTGTCTGTTGTTTGTTTCTGTTTGTCATTGGTAAACTTATCCATCGAGTCATTAAAATACATCATTTTTTCACAGGAGATGCATTGTAGATGCGCTGTTGTGATACTTGGCCAAACATTTTTCAGTGAGGAAATAAAGACATGCAGCTACTGAAGCTTTTAGATTTTAGGTTACCTAATGTTAAATAAGGTAACAGTAACCATATTAGGTATTTCTGAACCGCAGTAACCATTTCACTGTTCTAGAACCTCCTGTTTTCTCGCATCTGCACCGCAGGAACCGTGAATTATTGTCATTCTTCAAATGTTTGAGGAACTTTTTTTTAGCTCCAGCTCCATAGTCAGTACTTTCACAGCACATGAAGAGCTGTAGTGATCTAAATATGCGTTGATTGGTCAAACTCAGGAGCCAGAGTCAGCAACAGCCATTTTTAAAAATCCGACAGCTGTGTTAACAAGATGACATAGTCGCCCTTGTTTGGCCATTATCTTCTCTGAGATTTACTGGTGTTCAGCTCACTGGTGTTGTAAGTGGCTTATCAATGATGATAATATACCAGCTGCGACTTTATGTAGCCTCCGTCAGGGATTCTTATTGGCGATGCAAAGCAATGTAGCATGACTGTAAATGTACCTTTACGATAGGTGTGTTGCTTTAGGATGGTGTCATCAGGCAGAGCCGGTTACTCTTTCCCTTAACCTTTTTATATACAGTCAAATTACCCTTAATAGATTTTTATGTCGTTCTGCAGTTTGAGATCTTCAGATTAATATTGTAGTATTATAGGCCAGGGGAACATCCTCCGTTGAAATACCTGATAGTGCAGAATCACCTTTTATCCCACGTATTTTTTCATCCATTTCAATTAAGCAGATTTCCCCTTGACCTCCTTCTGTTGCAGTCATCGAACACCTTGATGTGGCGAGACGTTTTTTTGACGCCATTTTCATATCGAACCATTTCTTCTTTATCTCCGTGATAGTGCGACCAACAGGTGAAACAACATTAACAGCTCTCATTATTTTTTCCAATTCCTTGGCTTTGGCTGGTTCCTTAATTCCACTGCTAATGCTGCTAAAAATTACAGATTTTCTTTTCTGGATCTCTGACAGCAGGACTTCGATCTCTGAACTAGTAAAGTTCTTCTTCTTACTCTTCGATGCCATTTTCATGAATGAACACTCCTGGCATATGGGGTAGGAAATGTAGCCTTGTACTGCATTCTTGGGGCGTTAATTATGCAAATATGCTATCCTCATGCACGTGCGTACGCACAGGTGGCATTCATCATCTTTACACGGGTCATTTACACACTTTTCTGAAGTCAGAGTTGTTTGTTGAATCTGACGTGGCATGTTTGTACGAGCGCACCATAAGAAAAAAGGTAAGAGAATTTAGGAAAAGAATGTGAAAATGTTCTTGCATGAGGCCCATCGAAACTCCAGAAAAGCCACAAAGGGAGAGAGAAAAAATGTCTGTGATTAAGACACCAACAATCAACCAAAACATAACCTTATTTTATTCTATTTTTCCTTTTTTCTTTTCTTTCTTTTACTTAACTTTGTCTTTGAGCAATTCTTTACAATAAATTATTACTTAAAACGATAATGAATAATAAATGATCCTCGACCAGCATATTAAAGAGGAATAAAGGAATTTACATCTGAAGTGTTTTCCACAGTTCTCCCGTACAGACAAAACAACTCAACGAATTCATGTGTAAATGTGCTTGGTCTCCTTCTTCACTGAAGTTCATTTTTGGGGAACTTTAAGTTTTCACATCACAAGTAAGTTACATATTAGACCATGACAATGAGCTTTGGTCACTAAAAACAGATTTTTGATTGGAGAGGGAGAAAAAACAGATGAAAATAAGCTCAGTCATCTAATTTTACTTCAAACAAAACCACACTGTCTGGTTATGGAGGGGTTTGTGTGATGCACAGTCATGACGAATGTGTCAGAACCATCAATAGCATCAGGAGGAGAGAGTCCCTGCGTTCATGTTTTTTTTGTTGTTTTTGTTTTGTTTTGGCACTGGGCCACTCCATTTTTAATTCTGTCCCACAGAGACATGCCAATCAAAAAGTAATAATTAGTTTGGGTTTTACGGTGATTTAAATTGGTCTAACTTCAGAAATCATGGCCACCTTGTGTTTATGCAGCCACAACAGCTAAAATAATACATTCATCTTTTTTTTTTTTTCCTCCAGAGCAGCAGCTTAGTCAATGAGAACAAACAGACGGTTGCCCAGGCAACATTAGCCTGTGCCTGTGCACATCCTTGGTGTTAGTGTTACTTTGTTGGCATATTTCTAATCAGTTCATTTATAGAATCTGATCAGTGACTTTTAGGTCACGGTGCTAAACATCCTACCGTCAAAATCCAAAATCCACTGAGTCAGAAAAAGTTTCACATCACATACAGATAGGTTTCAACAACAGACAAAGCTATTTTATGTTATCATACACATACAGGACATAAGAACAAATTTGTGGTGAAATTCTCTTATAAAATCCAAGATATGGCAGAAGGGAGAGGAGAGGTAATGGAAGTGTAGCCGTTTTAAAATGAACAGTGAACTGCTGACAGAGCAGCTGCTAAGCTGTAAATATCTGCACTGCTATCCCAGAGACGGCTAAAGAAGGACTGTTGATGAAAACTTTAAATGCTAATAGAAACCATCCATCTGACAACAAGCCAACAGCATGCTCACTGTTTTTCCCGTTTAACCATCAACTGTGATTTGGGCACAAGAGGACAATGTGGTAGTGAATCCACAGTTATTGTATCAACAGAGAAAACACAATCTGAACAAATAAAAACTAAGTCTGGCACGGGCTATACACACACACACACACAGGCACACACGCGCGTGCACACACACACACATTCTATTGATTATGATGTCAGCATGTCACCTTGCTAGAAAGGTAATCCATTTCAATGCCTAAACAACATGTCCATAGTTACTCAGTCATGGAGGTCACCCTCACAGTCAGAGAGCTTTATATATTTTGGACATGTGTGTTTTAAAAGCACGCCTTAACACCCTGCTTTAGGTTGAATATGAAATTCAATACATGCATTAAAAAATCCATTATCCAACCAGTGGCTACATACACATTTTTATTTGCCATTTCAGATTAGTTTTTATTTTACCGTAAGTGAAACAAATAGTCAGGGCTGGGCTCGGTTTACATTACATATATTACATCTACCTATCTATCCATCGATGTATCTTATCTATACACACACACACAAATATATATGTATATATGTACATATATATATGTGTGTGTGTGTGTGTGTGTGTGTATTTATAGTAGTCGGGAAATCAGGAATTGATCTAGCCACCATCATAGACTTGTATACCAGATACACAATTTAAGACGAGAAAGCCAAAGTGGAGGAGTAAGTATATATTCTGGACAGTATTTGTTGTATTCTGTATTATACTGGGACACTGTTACAAGGTTACCAGTGAGTCGTAGCGGTGACGGCGGCTTGAACTGCTCCCTGTTCACACTGGTCAGTTGCAGTCAGCTGTTAGCTTCCAGGCTAGCTCCATTAGCACACTGTACCTCACTCGAATCACTCCGAAACTCTGTTTTCTGACTTCATGTTGTAGTCTGTATAATTCTGGGAGACTATAGTGTGGTCAGACTCTTGAATGTTGGGTGAGTGTTTAATAAGACCAACAGTCAATAAGACCCGGAGACGAGACTGAAGTGCCTGTTGTTGTTGCTATGACATTAACAATCAAGCCCTGATCACAACAGGCTAAACACAGCAATAGCTTGATAATAAACACATAAATAGAACAGTTTTGATCAGGCATTAATGTCATTAATTACTGAAGTCATTTTTAGGATGCATTGCAAATAAAGGTGGTCTGGCATACAAATTAATGGTAGATCTTTAAATCCGTCTAAAGACATGAGGCAGTCTGGGGCCCAGTTCCATTTCTCATTTTTGTCAATACCCTGTCCCATCTAAGGCTGAGTATCATTCAAAATGTTTTGATATCGATACCTTGATTCGATACCGTTACCTGTTTAATGATATTTTTTTAATACCGGTTTTATTAAATTATATAATATAATTTTTAAAAATTACATTTAATTTTTCTTCTCTCTGACATTGTAACACACTCAAAGCAGTTTCATGAAACAAAAATTACAATACTATTTACCACAGCGTGGTTTAACTTAGTTTAATGTTTTAGCACTTTGACATTTTCTGCTTGAACAGCAAAAGAATTAAATTAACTACAACTTTAAGTTGAACTTGTTTCTTAATGTAGTATAAATAAATAAAAATTAATAAAAGCAGAAAGTGAACTGGCTGAGTTTATCTGTAGTTCACTGGTGCAGTTAATCATGTGGCAAGTCATTTAGTAATTCAGTGACTAATTTACACCACAGGGTGGCAGTAAGGTATACTCAACAGTTACAGTCAACAAAATGTAAGCTGTAACTGGTAGACGAAGAAAAAAGGTTCCACAATAAGTGGACTAAACATCACAGTGCTCTGTGTTTGTTGTTTGTTCATGCAGTTGTTCAGTAAACAGTTCAGTTATGAAACGTGACGCTCGGATATTTTTTGTATAATTTACTGTCACAGTTCAGTCGCCACATTTGAAGCTGAAACCAGGACAGCAGGTTGTTATCAGCCGAGAGCTGCAGCTCGTTTACCAGCTAACGAAGTAACGTTAACGTCACCCGGACACCAGATAAAATGACAGAATGTTTTGTACGAGCGTCTGACACGGAGCTGAGAATCTCCTGAAGTTACTAAAGGAAACTAAAGAGGAAATAACTAAACGCTACAGACAGAGCATCAGGAAGCGGACAACGTAAACTACGTCATTGTACAACAAGAATGATTTCCGAGAGCACGCAACCGTCCGAAGGGGAGCTCGCATCGTTTGTAACGGGAGTAACGTTAAACATTTACACAAATATCACTTAAACTAACGTGCTGAGCCCCTCTGTGGAGTAACGTTGACTCATGGCAACCTTGTGTTTCTCCTGGAAGCCTTGACACAGCCAATCACCAACAGTTTCAGTTCTCAGCATGTTGAGCATTCTGCATGCGTATTGGCTCACTGCCGTTGATGAGATTAACCCCTTAGGTATCGAAATTGGGCACTGAATGACAAGACATTTTTTGATACTCAGTGGTATCGAGGCATTTCGGTCGGTACCTCGTTAGTACCGAACTTTGATACCCAGCCCTAGTCACAGCGCAAGTGCAGGGAAAGTCGTGTGTGCGCTCGGCAGAGTGCACGGTGTGTGCCATGCAGTTGTGTTCACTGCAACGATCTGACCAGCAACACCTACGTGAAAACTAAAATCATACTTCTTGATTACGCACCTCCCGACCCAGCTTTACTTTATTTTGGCTCATTTTTCGAGTTTCAGTCCTTTGTAGTTTGGCACTGCCAAATGACAGAGTTTGGGGGACAGCCCGCACATTTTCACGATCTTAATACATCCTGGTGCGGGCGTAGAAAACATAGTGCGTGCAGCATTTTAGCACATGTGCACCGTTTGTCTGCCCTCATCCTCGCCTGGATCTTTGTCTTGAAGCCTTTCCTGTTGCTCTGAGGATTTGGTCCCAGTAAAATCATTCTCTGCTCATTGCCATGTTGTGCACCTTTTCCTTCATTGTGTGTCATAAAGACTCTGAAACTGCCAGGAGGCCTTAGTCCCTGCCTTGAATTTCCTTTCATGTGCTTGCCATGTTCTGAAACTTTTCTCAAAGTTCTGAAGTCTTCGTCTTTGCCCTTAAGTTCCTGACTTTACCACTTGTCCACTTGTCCAAGTCTCTGTTTGCCCCGTTGGTAGGTTTCTGTCGCTGACCTGACTAGGGATGTAATGGCATCGTTAATTTTGCGACAGCAAAACTGCCTCTGTACCGTCGTGGACTTGTGAAAGTATCAAACAATAGGTCTTCTGGGCAAAAAGTGAGCGGAGGGAACTGGGAGCTACAGAGACCATCGACCATTGTGGCTCTTTTCTTGTCGCATGCTGAGGATGGAAGACAATCCAAATCATGGACTGTAACGCTTTTTAACAATGCAGTGGCAGACTGCTGTGACAGAGATCGCATGTACGAAGTGTTTTCTCAATTTTAAGTGTCGAGTTTAACTCAGATGTGTTGAAGAAATAAAGGAATGAGCCAACTGGAGTTGAGTTTCACTTTCTCTTCAGTGGCCACGTGCAGCTGTGAAAAGAAAGGACAAAAGCGAGAGACCTGCTAAACTGTGTGTGAAAAACTCCCTCAGTCAGCTCACAGAAGAAGAAGGAAACAGAGAAAAATGCTCTTTTAGTTTTTGGAATAGCCAAAAAGATGCTGCTTGTAGAAAATGAATGTCAGTCAAAGCAGACAGTGAACTTGTGATTGCAGGGTGAAGAAAAGAGCGCGGGACATGAGCTGGGTCATTTGTTAATCGTTGTTCAATCATTGTTAAATGTTCAGTTTTCTTTTTTTGCCAATGACAATTTATATGATTGTCATTTGCACATGTTTATACAGGAAACAAAGCAATGTAAGTGAAAAACAAACAAACAAAAATTTAAAATGAATACTAATAAGTGGCATTTTTTCCGAGTCTTGATCTGTCCTTTAAATAAAAAAATCAAAACTGCGATAAATACCGTGCCATGGACTTGATAGCGAGGTGTTATCGTACCGTGAGTTTTTGATATCGTTACATCCCCAGTCCTGACACATTCAGTCATACCTGGAGCGAAAAGCCCCTCCCTTTACTATATTTGGTGATGGGACAGTGTGGACTCCGCCCCTCTGTACAGAGTCTGATGACCTCATTTTGATTTCTCTCTCAGGAAGGACCACAAGATGGCTTTGATCCAAATGGGCTCAGTAGAGGAGGCAATCGAGTCCCTCATCGAGTTCCACAACCATGACCTGGGAGAGAACCACCACCTGCGGGTCTCTTTCTCCAAGTCGTCCATCTGAGCCTCAGACCATCAGAATCCTTCACGCTCCTCTGAGGGCGACTCGATGGTGTCCACTACACTCCGATCATTCCAACGCTCGTCTGCAGAAACCAACGTGAAGTCTGGTGTGATGTTAAATTATTTTTAAAAAACTTATTGTTAGCTTCTTTTGCCTTCTAAGAGGATTCGTTCTGAGATCATCGGAGGAAGTCAGAATTCTGCATTCAGTCTCAGATGTGGGGGAACAAAGTCAGTATTCTGTGTTTATCCGGGTTTTGGAATAAGCCAGAATTCTCAGATTACAGACAGAATTTGGACTGTAAATCATGTTTTCATATTTGTGTCCTTCATGTTTTGAAGTTGACCTCTTTTAGCCACTCTTGCCTTTTGACTTTAATCCTAGAGTCAAGGAATTCAAGTCAGCCTTCCAAATTTATTTCTTGAAAATTTTTGACTTTAAAAATCAGACTTTTTCCTTTAATCTCAGATTGCCCATTGTCAGTTGTATCCTGCGTTGTCCGGTCTTTAAAACATCAGCTCAAGCTGTCAGATGTTGGTCGGCCTGGCGTTGGCCTTCAGATGATCCCTGTGCCTTATTCATGGAGTCAAATGACTCACAAGAAAATCTCCTATCATTCTCTGTAAATTGGCAAAGAGCAGGTTTACAGGTGATAAAGGTTTACTGTTGATGAAATTGATTACAGATGTATCCATGTGTCATGTGTATTTCGTTAGTGTTTTGTACTGCTGGTTTCTGTAGCGGCAAACATGTGAACTGGTTCTGTTTTAGTGGGTTTGCTGGGTTTTTAGTCCTAGATGCAGTTCTTGTTTTTCCTATTCCTTTTTGATTTTATTTCCATGTATGCAATCAAGTTTTATTCAAATCAAATATTGTAGCAATATTTTAATCATTCCAGAACTTTAATCTGTGGTGTTTTTGCTGTGTCGCTGAGCTCGGCGGTTCTCCTCGCTGCTCTGCTGCCTTTCGATCCACAGACGATTGTCGTTTGTTCCTCTCATGCTCTGCTGGTTGTCTCTGTCACCATGTTGGCTTTTCTTGTGTGTCGCGTTGTTTCTCTCAACGGTTTTATTTATAAGTTTGTGATCCACTACAGCTGAAACCAAAAACGGCCTTCTAGATGCAAACAAACTGCTTGCCTCAGGTTTCTGGAATTAATGACTTTAAAAAAAAAAAAAAAAAAGGTGAACTGGTTGAGGCTTTGTTGGTGTTTTCCTGTGGGAATGTTTTTAATTTGTTGACCGCTTCACTGGATTCAGCCTACCAGTGTGACTTCAGTCTCTATTGCAAAACCAGATGTAATGTGGAGTGCCTTCAAAGTGGTGCTGAGTCGAACATCAGGTGTGAATTTCTCCTAATTCAAAGTTTGACGGATACGAATCCCCACGGCCGTCAGAAACGACCTGAACCCAGAAGACGCTGATGTGGTTTGTTTGCGTGTCTTAATGTTACGATGACGACATTCCAGCCGCTCAGACGTCCACCTGAACTTTCCTTCAAACAAGCTGCTGAGGGTTTTACAGCTGTGGTGCATTCGGGACACCTGGCAGGTTCTGTTGACGAGACTTTGAAACTATACATACAATGAGTCCACGTTCACACCGCTGCTGATCTCACGTCAGACTCTGTTTTCTGAAGTTCTGTCTCATTCCAGAGGCTCAGAGAAGCTCCGCTTCCTTCTGCCTGAACTTGGACTAAACTCATGCTCTGAGTCCTTAAAATTCACCGACACGCTGTGAGATTTTTTTTCTGTCCCAGATTAAAGTTAAACGTTGTCAGAGAAACAGCTGCAGTTGTTTTGGAGACCAAAGGCAGTCAGATACTAAAGACCATTCGACAACAGTGATTATCATTCCATCTTTAATAAATAAGTAAATGTAATCTCAGATGTGGAGGCGTTGTGAGCAGATGATGTGGACAGGTGTTTTCTACCAGGTGACATTATCGGATGAAATGGACCAATGAAAAGGCTCCTGATGGATGAAGTTTTGATGACAAGACAAATTCAGCAGCAACTGAAGACTCGAAGTCTGCTGTTTGGACACATTGTTCAGCACTTCACTTGGGCAGTATTTCCCAGGTGACTTGAATGCACCACAGACCTTCAGTGTCAGGTGTGCGGGTGAGGTAGGACTGGGACCAGTGAGTCAGTAACAGGTGGGGGGGCGGGGGCGGG
>JAQFJB010000020.1:29756965-29771324 GCA_029874875.1 Naso minor
AAACCGAGTTTTTACTGAAACTTCTCACCGAAGCTCGAGACGAAAAAAGTGATTTTAACGACGAGAAAAGAGAGTTTTTACCTTCAGTCAGAGTCCGGAGGAAAACCAGCCCGACGGCAGCGCGAGGCAGAGCAGAGAGCGACCACACACACACACACACACACACACACAGAGGATGAGGATGATGAAGATGCTGCCCTCCTCCAGATCTCCACGTTGTGTTTGTCGCTCGTTCATTCTTTCACTTCTGTCTGTAGATGACAATGAACCCAAATCACTGATGAAATGATGTGAAAAAAAATTAACTCAAAGGTTCAAAGGCTGTTTTTGTCACATGCAGAGAAAAACAAAAATCAGTGCAATGAAATCCTCAGTTCACTGTCTCCACTCCTGTTACAAATATTTGCACTTGAAATGACAGAAAAATATAAACACACAAACTCATCACTAATAATCACAACAGGCACTTTTACAGTTTGCTGTTGATTTCGTGTTAAACATTAATAAACACACACGGCTGCAATGTGTAACAACATAGTGTCATAAAGGTTTAATATACAAATATCACTTCTTTTGTCTCCTGTGTGTGAAACAACCAGCTGAACGCACACACACACACACACACACAGTGTGTCTCTGACCCCTGACCTTCATCATATGTATGAGGTCAGAGGAGGCGGAGTCACGGGGGGTCCATATCTCTCAGACTGAAAAATGAGTTGCAGAAATCAGGTTCGGTTTGAAAACCAGATTCTGATTCAGTTCAGCCGAGCAGAGGCAACCTTTACCTTTACCATACAGGTTTACGGGATCATACTGGAAAGACTGGGAATATCCTCAGGCCATACTGGGAATACAATCAGAATGCAGTAACTGGATGTGAGGACACACAGGACAGAGGTATTATGGGAAAACACTGAGTATACCTCCCTGTGTTCCCAGTCCACGCAGAGCTTTTCTCCCTACATTCACAGTAGATGTCCTGTATGTTACCAGAGTTCCCAGTATGATCCACTCTTATTGCACTACATTCTCAGTATATATCCAGTGAACATACATGCAGTTTGTTCCCAGTATGGCCTCAGTTCCCAGTAAGAGTTTGAATACATTATGAGGAATCTTTGTGAATGCTTCTTATAGTGTCACTTGAGGAATAAATGTGGCCTTACTGGTGATATACTGGGAGGGTACTGGTTGTTGGACATGTGACCAGTCCACGATTCCACTTTGCTGCTGCAAGTCAAAATGGAACTGGGAGGAGGAGAAGCTGGGTGAGGAAGGGGGAGGAGGGGAAAGGGGTTGTGGGTAACAAAAGCCTCTTTCCTCTGAGCTGCATAGCTGAGCGTCACCATGACGACGGTTGGAGGGAAACAGGGGGAACCGAGCAGCAGAACAAAGTCTGCAGCACAAGAACAGAGACGAGAACTTCTGCTCAGTTTTAATTTAAGTCCACAAAGGCACAGAAGCATCTGAGTGTGGTTTACAAAAGATGAATTTTTCACATCATATCTGTCAGCTCAGGGCTGCTCCTGGTCCTGGTCTGGCTCCTGCTCTCGGGCCTAGACACTGCTCCTCGTCCTGCTCCTCGTCCTGCTCCTGGTCCTGCTCCTGGTCCTGGCCCTGAGCAGAGAGTTTGTGCATCACTACAGTGGTGATGATTTCATCCCAGTCAGTTCCCGTCCTGGTCCTGAGTCCAGACTGTGTCTTCATCCTGATCCTGTGTGTGTAGGTAGGTGTGTGTGTGGTGTGTGTGTATGAGTAGGTGTGTGTGCAGTGTGTGTGTGTGGTGTGTCTGTGTGTGTATACTAAATCTGTGTGTTGCGTCTGGAGCCTCCGGTTCAAAACAAACACCACAGAAGAAGAGGAAGCCGTTGAGTGCAGCTCTGACGACCTGCCTGGTTTCTCTGAACTCGGTCTGGTTCTGACGGGCTGAATTGTGGAGCTGAAAGCTTTAACGGTCAGTGACCCTGAGCTAAGATTATTTTGTAAAACGACAGTTTCTACAATCAGAAATTCATGTCTGTGCCCAAATTTAATTTCTATTTTATTTTATTTTCTAACTCTGTAACAAATCCACTGATGTGGAATGTGCTTGATTCAACTTTCAAACTCTGATTTATGCAGAAAGAGTCCCAGCACACAGGGACAGATGAAAGCAGACAGAGAGATAGACAACTGAGTCAGGAAGTTCACTGACGATCCTCCCTCAGAACAAACAAACATCAACAGGAAGTAAAGGTCCATCACGTCATCATGAACCAAAGTGATCAGAGATGGCGTCAGACTGGATTATGATGTTGGACAACAAGTCAGAGACTGCAGTACTCTGATCCTGTACTGCAGGAAAAGTTTGAATACCACACTGAAGTACTCTGTTTCAAGCAGAGGTCCTGCATTCAGACCCTCACTGCGGTAGAAGTATGTCCGTCTCAGCAGTATTCGTCCTTCAAGTATTCACAGTCAAATGTTTCCAGTCAGTGTTTTTCTCTCTCATGTTCCTGCTGCCTTCATGTGTTTGTTGCATTATTGCTGCTGTAGATGATGAAGCTTGAGCTCATTTGAGTGAATTTATATCCTGTTTGTTGTTTCCATCTACAGCAATGCATCATGGTCTATAAGATCATCATATGTTTGGAGTGTGGCTGTCCTGTGAGAACCACGTATCTGTTTGCAGCTTTGTCATGATGTGTTTTTAGCTCATCCAAGATTCTTTTTACAGCCATTATTCAGCTGAAGAGGAGAATTTTCTCTTCATCCTTCATGTGATCACAAACATGCTGCAGCAGCTCAGCTGGAAATAATAAAAGATAGTTGAGATAGATCATTACAGTTATTTTATGACAAAATAAAATAAATCTGCCTGATAAAAGGATCAGGCTGATGCTAATCTGTTTGTTAGCATGTTGGCACAGGGAGCACTTCCTGTTTGTGTTGGTTTGGTCCTCACATTAAAATGGATTCACAGACTTGCACAACATCTAGTGGAAAGGTTGGTCATGAGCCAAACGACAACAGATTAGCTGTTAGAGCCAACTGGCAATAAGGGGGCGTGGCAGTGGGAGTGGCCTGCAACAAAAAGGGGAGTAACATTTAGACGGATTCAGGTAACATGCCCAAACTTTGTACAAACACACACACACACACACAAAAACATTGTCACTGGTCATGGCTTGCCCCGCCTCCACACTTTAGCCCCGCCCCCTTTCATGACTCATCAACTGCATGTTGTAGACTGCTAATCGCAGCTTTTGCAAATTCTCACGTGTTCTTGACTAACTCTAAAAATTCATACATGACATCATTTTAAATCCTACTCTTCTAAAATGACAAGCATGCCTGTAGAACATTGAAACTTTGTCTGACAAAGGGTGAAAATATTTTTAGATTATTACTTTCATATGATACTTTTCTTTCATAAAACCATAACTTCATTCCTAGAAAACAAGCTTGACACATATTTTAATTTTCTTATTAAACTACAACTTTGTTTTTGAACATCTCATTGAATTTTTTTATTAATTCTTTTTTTTTTTTTTAACAAAATAATAATTTTTGTAAGAAATTAAATTTTTATTCTCTGATTTTTTTGGGCCGTTTTGTCCTTTTTTAAAAAAACTGCAGATAAATGTTATCACTACAGTATCTCGTCTCTCGTTACATTTATGAGTCTCTGAGTTTTTAAACAGATTTCTTCTGCTCCAAACTTGTCACATGGTTGCATTTCAATAATGACTCCAATGTTCCATTTCTCTAAAAATCAAAGAAAAGTGCAGAAGCAGGACACAGATTTGTCTTCATCCTCCATCGACCGTGCTGAAGCTTCTGTAGGAACACATGAGGTCGGTATGTTCGGAGCGAGGAGGCCCAGCCTGGATATCTGGCTGCGGGGGGGGGCTGCACCCTGGGGTCCTCTTAACATTCAGCAGAGTTCTAATTAGACATGCAAAGCTGCAGTGTTGGAGCTGCGGCCTGAATGAGTCGCCTTTGTCCTGTAATTGGAGATGTTTCTGTGGGAGCCACAAAGAAACCAAGGCCTCCTCACCCTCCTCACCCCCCACTCCTCTCTGATTCAGCCTGTCCTCCCGTGGCTCTGTTGTGTAACTTTTTGCAGAAAGACTCAGTTTCCAGGAAATGAGCCAATTAAAGCCTCAATCTGACTGGAGGAACAACAGAATGTTACACACAGGTGCATGCAGGTGACCGAATAAAACTTCTTCACTGGTCACGTCGGGGGGGGGGGGGTCCTGCAGTGTGTGATGAAGAGGCAATAAAAATTGAATGAAATCATAACAGCCACAGTTAAAAACAGAATTACAATTACAGCAACGCCCCGAAACAAACCACTGTCACATGTGCACAAGCAGCCTCACTGACGTCTGGAAAACACAGAGACGCTCTGCTCGCCGCTGCCGTCTGACTCCAGATCATTTTTCACACTGAAGATCATTTCTGTCATTTCTTTGTTACCTTTGTTGTTTTGGAGTTACGTTGCAAAAAAGGAATCAAACAAAACTCAACTGAACAAACTTCCAACTCTGAAAACAAACAAACAAGAAGTTTGTTTTTATTCTTATTCCTGTAAGACAACCTTGTCATTAAATAAATTAGGACTGTACCATCAGTGAAATGCATTTATAGCTCTCTCACACCCACACACACACACACACACACACACTTACACACATAGACACACATAGACACACATATGAACAAAAAGAAATGTCATGTCTCTGTAATTATACAGTGCACTGCAGCATGAACAGTAAAGATTTTTCACCTCTCGTGTTAAAGTAAAACTAAAGTAGAAATACTCGAGTAAAGAATCTCAAACTTTAAGTAACATCATTGAAAAAACATCCTGCCGCTCCAAAGTTATTCAGAAATTTAAAAATGCCACCAAACCTTTTTTTAGAGGCGAAATAAAGAGTTCATAAAGACACAAACTTTCTCCTTCCTCGCATTTCCTGTCTGTACTTTCACTATAAAAGAATATATTTTGAGTAATATCAGTGACTAAAAATGTGATGACTGCAGCAGAATAAGGGTGGATGCGATGGAAAGTCGTCTGATCACAAGTCAGATTAAACCTTCACACAAACAAACAAACTTAATCCTGTTCAGATCTCAATCTGTTTAATCCTGTTTCTGTCTGACTCTAGCAGAGTCAGGTGACCTCAGACACCTGAGCTCACCTGGAAGGTTCTCCAACAAAAACTGTCTCTGCGTTCCTGCGGGACGAGTTGAGACTGACTGGCAGGACATGAATAAACTCTGAGGCTGGTTTGGATGTTACCAACTGGCAGGGCGAAAAAGCAAGAGATGCAGAAAGAAAAAGAAAGAAAAGCAAATATTAACACAGAGACTCCTGATAGGAAACATATTAACATGATCAGGGTTCATAAATGTGGATGAAATGAGGCCACGTTGATCGGTAGTTTATTAAGTTGTTCAGTAACACTTTTTCTTCCTGGGGTCACACGCGAGACATTAAAGGTACTTTATTTATTAGTCAGATACGCAGCGTACAGGGAACTCTGGTCTCTGCGTTTGACCGTCACTGAGGAGCAGCCACAGCAGGTCAGACATTAACGTCTGCCGTCATGGAGGAGGATGGAGGTTTATGGAGGTTTTCTTTATGCACTGGACCAGGCTGCATGGCCGTCTCTCTTCCATGAAAGTGAAGATTCTTTGTGTTTTCAGGAAATGTAAAGTCTCACATCCTTTGCTGTCTGAGCTTTCTGATAGGACTTTTCCAAAAAAAATCAGGGATGACACTTCTGAAACACCAAAGTCATGAGTACAAATGCCTCCTACAAATGAGCTGTGAGAAAATGAAAATCTTTTTCAGCCACTGCATTAAATGCTGAAAAAAGTTTCCCCGTTCCAGCTCCTCTGAAACAGGATCCAATGTGCACAGAATCCGGATCAGGATCCCACTTTCAGTTGGGATGTGAAGAGAAACGGTTAACAGAGAGATGGAGCGTCGATTCTCTGGATGACTGGCGCCGAACAAGCCCTGAAACACAGCAACAAAAGACCACAATCCTCCTCTGCATCCCAGCACCCCCCACCCCTCACTCCCGCCCCCCTCCTCCTCCTAAACGGAGAGGAGCCCATTATGAAACCCACCAACCATCAGCTGGTTCCCAGTTAAGAGTCGACGGGATTGGGAGGGTTGAGGGTGGGAGGTCACGTGGTCCACAGAGGCTTGTTTACCAAAACAAGGGGCGAGTGAGGGAGAAACAGATTGTGGGGGGAAGAAAGAGAGCGAGAGAGAGAGGAGAAGCTGCTTTTCCCACCAGCTCATTCACAACTGAACTGCTTTCACACACCGCGCTGCTGATCGCCGTCACCATGGAAACCATCAGAGACACAGACGGACAGAAACTGAACCGTTGAAGAGAGACAGGTACACGTGATTGTGATGCAGTAAACGGAAGTGACGTGTTAAACTGCGACGTGCTTTAAGCATCTTGTTTATTTTTTATTAAAACATAAACACAAATAAACAATCACGTGAAGAAGACAGATCACAAACATACAGTAAATAAATCAGGTGATGAAAAGGTTTGTCAGCTTTCTTACTCTCAGATGACTGAGCTGTTGAACTGTTGTGTGTTGTGATGTTTTGTGGTTGCTTACCTCGAATGTATGAATCTGAAATTTGACAACAGGATCAAATTAACAGTTGGTTTGCTGTGACAGAACAGAAGAACCAAATGATGCATTTTCATCAGCCAGGGAAAATTCAGTGTCAGCCTGTTGGGAGATAAATGTGCCAACATCTTCCAAAAAAATACAGGAGAGGACCAAAAGAAGTGACATCGACCTTGTGCTTGCAGAATGAGCCGTCCACGTTAATATTCCTTTTGAATCTTTGCAGGAACATGTCACAGGAGCAAACATGATGGATGAATTTAAGAGACACCATCTTAACCTTATTTGTGATGAGATATTTAGAAGATAAACACCAGATTTTCCCCCAGTTCAGGTCTGAAAAAAATCTATTCCAGTACGAGATTCACCTGGAACAATATCACTTTGAAATGAGACATGTAGACTGTGGTTATTACTGCTCTTTTTTCAGGAAAAGCAGATCTGACAACACTGGTGGCAGTGAAGTTGGTTCAGATGCTACTGAAGCAGCGTTACAGCAGCAGAGAGGATCGCATCTCAAACAAAGGGATCGGAAAATTATATCTGAGTTTGACATTTGAGCACCATCAGAATGGAGAAGCTAAATAACCAAATAAATTCCAAGGTCAAACCACTTCTCTAAGAATAATGACAGGAGAACATTTCTCTCTTGCTGCAGATGTAGAATCTGTGCAGAGAAAAGTTGTTTGTGAAGGTTTGATCGTTTAAAGGGGATTTGTTTTTATCAGCATCTATGTTTCAAACTGAAATGAACAAAAGATTTCCTCCTTCACTCCCTTTTTCTTTCTGTTTGTGCTTTGACACGCTGTGCGTCCTCTGACACGTCGTTTCTGTCACATTTCTCTAGTAACTCAGAAAATGAAGTCACCTGACATTTTTGTTTTCTCATAGAAGAGCGTGAAGCACGAAACCTGCAGCTGAGCCCACTAAACTACTTTTTGGTTCTGTTTATTTTATTTAAGAAGGGGACAGTGCAAATTAATAAAAAAAACATGTTTATTCATGGGTTAAAAATGCCAGAATTAGTCAAAAGGCTATTTTCATGTGTGGTCCACACGAGTCAGCATTCACACACACACACACACACACACACACACACTCTAACAGCAGGGTGGCTTCTACCTGTTCATTACACACACACGTTCACACATCGGGGGCAATGTGGGGTTCAGTATCTTGCCCTAGGACACTTCAACATGTAGACCAGAAGAGCTGGGAATTGAACCACCAACTCTGATTGATAGACAACTTACTCTACCAACTGAGCCACAGCCTACGAGAGAGAAACAGGAAATGACATCACAGTCAGAGCAGAGCAAAGCGGCAGCGAACCAAACTGATCGAACAAAGCAAAGCACAAAGTGAAACAGGTTTCAGGGTTAAACTGTGGAGGGCAAAGTTGAACTAAAGCTGCAGTGAAATCAAAACACTCACAGACTGACAGGATGCACAGCCGGCGCTGACACGTCTATGTGTGGATCATCCACTGATTTCGCTGCCTAGTTAAAGACCAACGTGTTTAATAGTCTGATATGATCTGAATCTGTTCCTCTGCTCATGGAGACAGCCAGCAGGGCTGCGACTGTTACTCATCTAAATCAAAACTAAGATTGGTTAAGAAACTGAACTGAATTGGAAATAATGTCAGGGCAGGTCACATCAATTCAGTTCTTTATTCCAGACACACAGAAGGGTCCATAGCATCAAAACAACAACAACAACACACACACAAAAAAACAACAAGAAGATTTTAAAAAGAAAACCCTCCACAATTCATCATTCGATTTGAAACGCAGTTCCATTTAGGCTTGTTCCTCCTCTCAGTCAGTTTACAGTAACGGGTTAAAATAACTCCAATAGTAAACGGCTGTTCTGAGTAAAGCGCGGTACGTCGGCACACTCACATCTGCGCAGATTTGAACATCTGCCCTGAACGTTGTGGAGGAAACTTGCGCACAAGTTCGTATTTTGTTGTGAAGATGTTGAATTTGGTCATGACACATGAGCCGGATTAAAGCCGGATTAAAGGCCGTGCCGGGTCATGTGTGCTGAGTGTCGATTATCGCACAGAGCTTCGTCGAGAAGCCAAAAATGACAAAAAACAAAGATCAGGTAGAGGACTTTGGTATATCATTTGTCCCCGTTACGACACAACGTATCGCGGCGGTAGCTGTCGTGAAACCTAAACAGTTTACGGCATATCGCATTCCGGCCGTCGAGAGACTCCACGTGAATTCAGGAAAACAACAGAGGAAACTTTTCCCTGAAGTGGCTGTTAAGTTTTTTTTCCTGGACTTCAGTGAAGCAGCGGAGGGACACCGACTCGCAGCAGAGAGACAATCCGCCACCATGCTCTATCTGATCGGCCTGGGGCTGGGGGACGCGGCGGACATCACGGTGAAGGGTCTGCAGGCGGTGAGGAGCTGCTCCAGAGTTTACCTGGAGGCCTACACCTCCATCCTGACGGTGGGGAAGGAAGCTCTGGTGAGTCCGAACATCTGTCCAGCTGTGTGTCAGCGTTTCATTCACCATCTGTTGCTCTAATGTGAGATAAAACATGGCACGAGGGAAGACACGTATCAGTGAATAAGCAAAACACACGAAGAAGAGGAAATTATTGTAATATGTTATTATTAGTAGTAGTATTGTTATTATATTTATATTCCTCAAAGAAAAGAATACCATGCCTTGCTCCGGATGAATATGTAAATGACGTCTTAATTACATAAACAGAGTTGGTTCAGGTCAGCTCGACCAAAGATGAACTTCCCACCGCAGACACACACCGGAAGTGACGTTGGAGCAGCTGTGGCTGACAGTCCCCCGGAGGTTTTTCTGTGATGATTTTTCGTTGATGTCACTTGATGTTGCCAATGATTTTATGTCAGCATTGTGCTCAGAAACATGAAACACGCTACATGGTGCCATCATGAACATGTTCTGGAAGAAAGCTGTCACTGGTTAACCCGTTATTAGTGAGCTGTCGCTGGTTAACCCGTTACTAGTGAGCTGTCGCTGGTTATCTGTCACTGGTTAACCCGTTATTGGTGAGCTGTCGCTGGTTAACCCGTTACTAGTGAGCTGTCACTGGTTAACCCGTTACTAGTGAGCTGTTGCTGGTTAACCCGTTACTAGTGAGCTGTCGCTGGTTAACTGTCACTGGTTAACCCGTTATTGGTGAGCTGTCGCTGATAAACTGTTTGAAGCCCCTTGTTAAAATTCAAACGTTTTTTTTCTATTGAAACAGTAAATGTAAGAACTTGCATTCGTGGAGCAGCCATGACGTGTTGACGTTCATTACAGCAGTGACACGTGGTATGCGCCACATTAGCAGTAGCTACATGCTCCCAACATGTTATAACTTTAAATCAGCAGCTACAGTATGCTAGCTTATTGAGTAGTCTGGGTGTAATGCTACGCTATAACAACAATACGATGTGAATTACATTACAGTGGCTGGGTGATACAAGAATTATACGGGCTCATTTAGAGTGATACGATATGATGCGATTCAATGACTAGAAATCAGTGCAGTAATGTTTTATGCCAAAAATAGAGGAAAAGTAAATGTCTGTTTCTGTGCAGCGGTAGAGGAGGTGAAACTTTTGAACAGCTCGATACACTGAACTCCACAAACATTCAGTTCAACTTGTGTGGAGCTCGAACGCCGTCTGAAAATCTCTGTTCCTGTGGCACGTCATTAGTCCAACAATACACTCATTAGTCTGAGCCCCATTCTGGATCAGGGTCGTGCTTGGTGGCTGTTGTCCCTCTTCAGAGTTGTCTCACACGGCCCATGTCTTGTCTGTCCACCATGTGAAATGTTCAGAGTTACATCCTATCCATGTATTTTTTTCCTATCCTTAACCATGGGAGAAAAGGAAAATACAAAAATTATTGACTCTGATGGTAAAAAATAAATTAAGCAAAAGGAACACGAACATGAATAGCCTACAGAAAGCCAAATCTTGGGATGTTGGCCAAATAAATGAAATGCAATGAGACGGCTGCGGGTGAAAGAGACTGGTGAGTCTATTGTCGGACAGTTGAGTGGTCGGAACAATGGGCAGTCCACTCGCTTCCCTGCCATGACCCTCCATTGTCTGAAGAGACGCTGTGGATGCAATACACATGACCAGAACATCACAGAGTGAACTGGAGTAACCTTTACAACTGTCCACCAGTATAACTGGGAGAAATACTTCCATTTAGCACGATAAATACAAAGCACTAATTCTAAGTATGGATATAATCAGGGNNNNGCGTGTCGGTGAGTTAAGCAGGGTGTTACTCCTTTAACCCTGCATGACTGTGGTTTGTTGTCCCCAGGAGGAGTTCTATGGGAAGGAGCTGATCCTGGCAGACAGAGATCTGGTTGAACAGGGAGCTGATGAGATCCTGAAGGATGCTGATGTGACTGATGTGGCGTTCCTGGTTGTGGGCGACCCGTTTGGGTGAGTCATGTTGTCCGTGTATCAGAACAGTAGAAGCTCCATCTTGCAGCAGGCCTCAGATCTGCTGAGTCAGCATGCAACACTTTGATGTGACCACAGAGCTTCTGTGAGAGCAGCTCGACCTTCATTTCTGCAGATTTCTCCCTGAAACCACCAGATTCCTCTCCGACTTAATAACAGAGTGCAGAGCGTCTGCGGCTCGCTCTGTTCACATTCACTCATGTGAAAGCTGGTTTGACAGTTTACATGAAAAGAGAAGCTGCTTCTGTTTTTGTCCCGCTGAAGACTCAAAATGGTGATTTTCATTTCATCAAGCATTGGTTCGCCCTCGTCTGTGACCTCAACATCTGCGCGTTTCTCTCTGATTCAGTCATTGTTTCCAGTGCAGATATGACAGGAATACATCTAAAACTGTTTCCACGGTTTGCTCCTCATCCTCGCTCAGTGACCTCATCAACAGACCTCATGCATCACAACATGAGCTGAGTGTGTATCACTGCCTGATGGATCATCTTCCTTTGTGTCACATGGCTCCATTAAAAAGTCATCAGAGTCACACTGTTGCCCTGACATGTTCCTTCATTACCATGAACACACACACACACACGCACACACGCACTGTCCTGATGCCTTAAATACTCACAAGAGCGCCATAAGTGGATTAAAGCCCAAGAGAAACACAAAAACACTTTTTCCAGCACTTATACAGGTTCCAACATGTCCAAACAGAATGTGTCAGTGTCCCTCTGCCTCTTTACTTCTGCTACAAAGAGCTAACACATCAGGGAAAATCTAATGCAATCTATCTTTAGAGTAGTATAACCGGTGTATTGTTTTAAACTGTATTAGATTGTGTCCAGAGTTGATTGAACTTTTATGCACAGTTTCCTCACAGATTTCATCATCTACTTCAACGCCCAGCTCAGACGGCCACGTCTCTGAGTAAAGTCGTGTTGCCGTCTGCATGTCTTTGTACCATCAAGTAAAAATAAACTGCTCCCATATCCTGTGCATCAAATTTGTTGATGGTGTCAAGGGAATTATGGGGACGTTTTTTCAAAGTCAGAAATATTTTTCCTTCCATAATTCCTGATTTGCATATATCTGTAGAAATTAGAGGCCAGGATATGATAAGCACTTTGGAGTTGCTCGAACAACATAAAGTGGTCATTCCCTCGTCCTGATGTCCTGATGTCCTGATGTCCGTGGTCATTTAAGCTGGGAAGCAAAACATGGTTTTCACAAATTGGGCTATCGGTGTCCGTCTTAGGGGCTTTTATGCATGACTTTATTTGATTCCAGATTTTGAGAGTATTTTAATGACAAAACTATTATTATAATGACAATTTCCTGTAATTGAAGGATTGTTAAGAAGGGCAAGGAAAGCAGTCTTATTACAGAGGGCTCACTCTAATGAAAGCCTATGACTTGAGTCATTGGCTGGGCCCCTTTTCTACTACAATATAATTTTTGAGTCCAGGACACAATTGTAATCTCCAGTTATTACATTTGAATGTGATAGGTCAGCTATAATGTTCAGTATATTCTAAAAAAAAGACAGGGTCATCAAAGTTCAGGCCACATAAATTTATCAGAGTTACAGGTACTGAAGTGAGAGACCCACATACAGCTACACATCTGCCATTTTGATTCATGATGGTTTGTGTGTGAATGAAAGGGACATTTTTATGTATAATAATACCTGTAGCAAATAACAGCAAATAACTTTCTGGTACCATGAGTAAAGTGGTTAAAGACCTCTCATCTCTTTGCAGACAACAGTCATTTACATCTGCATATTAAATATATTGTTACATAAAAACTTGTATCTCAAATAATAATATTCACTTTAACTTTAAGAGATCTAATATGTAAGCATTTTAAAGTTACATAATGTTGTAGATGATACAAAATTTAAACTCCATTCACTGAAACTCTCAAAACACATTAAAAACTAAACTTTTAAACTTCATTCAGTTCAAACAGCCTTAAACTCTTTTCAGCTGCACCAAAATCACCTTAATCACTTTTAAAATTCTACATGATGATTTGATAGCATGATAGAAATGTTTGTCGTTGTGACCGATCCCAACACGACAGCCTACTGTCGATCGATCACTGTCTCATGTGTCTGAAGCTTCATACAGATTTGTTTTAATGAAACGGCTCTTGCTGCAGTGATTTAAATGTCTCATTGCAGGCAGTCATGTTGGAAAATGGAAAAATGAAAAATATACGGGGATTGCAATGTTTCTGTAGACACAAAATTCCTCTAATTAGTGTGCTTTGATATTGACTGAACGAATGAATGAGGAAATTAAAGTGTTTCAGGCTCTAAAAGAGGGAGGAGACAAAGAAACTTGAGCTTTAAACCTGCTCCTGACCTCAAAGACTCTGTTACCATGGTAACTGACTCAGGGCTTAAGTTACCTCTCTGTCTTAAAAAGGCTGGAGTTACTTCTCTTTCTCTGGTTTGAGTTACCTCCCTTTCTGAAACAGGAAACCCAGAGTTTACCTCGTTTTCAGGGTTAACACACTCAGTTTTCACTGACCTTGCTTTGTCAAACAGAAATGTCTGATTGTTGGTGATTTGTTGACACCTGCTGAGGACAAACATCCCCCCAACTTCTGCTGAAGTTAATGTGATCAGTGAAAACAGGATCAAACATTTCTCTGCCCTGCCTGCTGCTTCGCCTTTCGCCCAGCAGGGGGAGACAACTCATCATTACAGACAGCGTCGCAGGGAGGATGTGTTTTGCTGGCTGCCACTCTCAGGTGCATGCCTGCATCCAGTGATTATTCAAACAGCCGTTAGAAAGACGTGGTTTTATATTAATATGTTACCCACCACTATTTCATGCGAGGAAAGGTGACAAATAACTGCTTTCAACCCTTAAAACTTAGACGTTCCATTAAATAGATAATATTAGGAAAAGTAAAGTTGTGTCTTTATTTTTATTTGGATAAGTTGTGCCCAATCTAAACTAAAAACCAGTGAATTAAATTTTGTCCTGTTCAATAATGGAAATTATTGAAATTAATGCAGCCTGTCTCATGTGGCCTCATTTGTCCAGAGGCCTTTGACTTCACAGTATAGGTCAACTTGACCAATATTCTGTCATGTGAAAAGCTGCGGGGGTCAGCTCAGTAATTACAGGGAGAGATACTATTGTACAAATGTTTATTCTCTTCTGCTTGACTTCTCTATCAAACACCTGAAAGCGTCAAATAAGAGATGATGCTCACAT
>JAQFJB010000020.1:29893766-29907933 GCA_029874875.1 Naso minor
GGGTGCAAGCATCAACAAATATAAGGCCAGATTATCAGCAAAATGTCATACACACAAAAATGTACACATATTAATATGGAAATGATTCATTCTGCCTGTTGGCAGCGTCTGTCAGTCTGCTGGATGTTTTGTGATTCTGTTGGTCAGCCAGAATCAGCTGCCGTCCAATCAGAATGCCACTTTTATCCAGAGATTCAAGCCGAATACTGACCCAGCTCCTTCAAAATAAAAGGCATATAGTCATGAGAACACATGTTTAAAGCCAACCTATTAAAATGATAAAGTGAACTTCCTCTCTCATACACACCCAGAAATATTCCTGGTTGCTGTTGCCATGGCAACACACTAGCTGCTGGATGGCCTCCAAGAAATAAGGAAAAGCAGGCGTAGAGGTGTGTGTGTGATGTGGTGTGCCTACGGTTGTGAGGACCGCTCGGTCTGGTCCTCATTCTGATGTTCAGGCCCGTTCACTGTGACAGTTACAAACTAGTTTACATCAGTGAGGGTCCATGTACACAGTGTGTCTATCTGTAGTGATAACATGAAGCCACCAGGGGGAGCCTCAGTGATCATGACAATGACTGTTTTCTACAGATAAATATTTCATATTTTATCAGATGTTTCTATTTTACATTTCTATCAACATTGTCAGCAGAATATTTTAATGTTTCAATCTGAACAATCAAAGTTCAGGATATTAAAAATATTTTACGTTCATACGAAAACAGAGTTCACGTTTCTCCCTAACGAAAGACAAGCTGTGAGAAAAATCACGTTTGTGTGTGTGTGTGTCTGTGTGTACTGAGGCTCTTATCTCAACATCAGCCATCAACACTGTTGCCATGGAAACTGCATAATGAGCCTGAAGGTGCAGGACAGGAGGCAGCAGGGTGTGTGTGTGTGTGTGTGTGTGTGTTTCATTCAGATCAATATTTCTTTGCAAGCTAAAATATTTTCCCATCATGAATTTGTTTTACAATAGTTAAAACAAGACTGAATGAGAAAGCAGCCCTTTGTTTTTCTTCTTCATGTTGTAATTTAAGAAGTTCTAGAGCTGAAATGATAAAAGCAAATGCTGAAATAAATTAACTTGTAACTACAATCACTCATATTTTACTGTGAGGAAACCTGTGGAGGCAAGTAAAACTCTGTTTAATTCTATTCCAAATATTCTGCAGAGAGAAGAAGAAAAATGAGCGTGGTTCACTGACGTTCAGTCTGTGTCTGTGTACAGAGAGGAAGATGGTGAAGAGGAAGCTCCATGGCAGCAAAATGTTCCTTTAAAAGAATGCACCACAGCTGGACCACAAAAATGAAAATAGCCTAAATGTTGAGATTTTAAACCCGTCAGGAGAAACAAGCGAACAACATGAACAGCTGCAGTTTTGTGTAAGTGTCCTCTGGAGGCTGAGAGGGGAACCTCCTGCAGTCCGTCTGACTCGGAACATCTCTCGATTCTTTAATCTCTCCACTCTAATGGATGAGTTTAACCAGACGCCCTGTGGGACCAGAACTCCTGGAGGTTCAAATTATGAGGAAACTGTGGAGGAAAAAATCTGAAACTGAAGATATGAGAAAAAATGAACTCCAATCTTTTATCATACATGTGAATGTTCAACTCTCCTACAATGATAACTGTCTGTTTTAAGGACTACGGTCAATAAAAAATAAGGAGTGAGTGCACGGTACAAAACAACAAATATTGGCTATAATGATTTCCATTTTGGATGTGACAGACTGAGAAAAGGCTTTGGAATGAGTTATAATGCAGTTTAGGTCTCAGCAAGAGAAAATAAATCAGTATGATAAACAGAATTAGGTCATTTACCATGACAGCCTTAGATGAGAGAGATGTGATGTTTAAAAGTCTGCATGTGATGCTCATATTTTGTTGTAATTTGGCAGTGTGGTTTTAATTTTTATGAGATTTTAAAGAATAACCCCTTTTTTAAGTTTATGGTTGGGGACATTTAGCTTAATTTGTCCCTGGTTTAATGCACCAAAAACATGTTAAGACGACAATTCTTAAAGTGGGAGAGGAGTGTCAGCAAACTGGAGTGAAGTTTAATTGCTAAAAAACAGAGAGAACACTGAGTGATGAAGAATAACTTTTAATGTTGAACTTGGATCATAACGACCACAGAGCATGCAGCATCCATCCTTCAGTCTGAACACGTTCAACTCCTCTTGTCTTATTTTGACAGACTGAGCTCTTTTTTATAGCAGCACTTTATTCTTTTTACTGTTTCCAGTCACAAAATTTACAGATTTGAGATAAATTATGTTTCATGTTTTTACATTCAAATGGAAATGTTGAGAGAGATCATCATTCTTTTAACTCTCTTCAGGATTTAAAAATTCTCCAAGGTGAGCGGGAAGTCCGTCTGGTTTGGGATCAAACAGCTGACATGCAACAACACACAGACACGTTAAGAGCTGAGACTGACCCTGTATTTCCTCATCAGGACTTCATATTTACAGATACACTTGTGGATTTGATTTCAGAGCCCCACCATGCTGACAGGAAGTCTGCCTTTCCCTGGACAAGTTTTTTGTTGTAGGAGTTACGAGGGGAAATAATCCAAGATTTCCTTACTGAGTGGAAATCAGTATAAAAACCTTGATTAAGAAAATATGTAATTTTGAACAGTATATAATATATATGTAATGTATATACAATACAGTATATGTAACAGCGTTACACCGATGAAATTACAGAAAAGGCTCTACTTTTTGAGAAAACTCTGTAGCCAAACTACAGAAAACATTCTGAAGGGAAACATCACAGTCTGTCATGGTTCATGTTCAGGACAGGAAGGATCTGCAGCGGCTGATCAAAACTAAGCAGAACATCACTGGCTCCATCTACAGAGCATCAGTGACATCACTGACATGAGCCCAAACGAGACTAAAGACCACAGCCAACCCAAACTCTGGCTGCGTCTCAAGTCTCCTAAATTGCATCCACGTTTCCTTCACTTGCGTCCTTTCCTCACATCTTAGTCCCGCCCACTGTGGATGCACGGAGAGATGCAAGGAAACCAAAGTGAGGAGAGAGGAGATGAGGTAAGACATTTTAGGGGAAATGAGCCGTCCTTTCCTTGGCGGTGTCACATGAAGCAGCGTCCCTTTATGATGATGCAGAGCAGCTGGATTGGCTGTAGAAAGTGGGCGGAGTGTAAAAAAAAAAAGTGGGCGGAGTGTTTCCCCTCTGCTGCTGTCTGCTGTGTTTTGTCTTATTCAAGCCAAGTGGTTTAGAAATAACTGCCCATTCAGATATTTCCACCAACACGACAAATTCAGTGTGGAGCCTCTCTTCTGTTTCTCCAGTCTTCACTAATTCCCGATATGACTTTTAAAAAAATGTATTATCACGCTCGTATTATCTATGTGTTAAATATCATCGCTCTTTGGACTCCTTCACGTTAGTACGTCTGAATTAATTCAGTGCAAAGGGAGAAGTGAATACGGACCACTTACACTTGAATTGCCTCTCCGTCATCTTGTTCAAACGCTCCAGCTGTGGAGGCGGAGTTTTTCTACCCAATCACTGAGTTGGGAGACTTCTGCTGATGGACTTGTGTATCCTCGCTCATCGTTCCTCGCTCCTTGGTGCACAAATAAGAGCTTTAGGACGGTCTGCGTGATGGCGTCGCCAAAACAACTTCCAGTTCGAGCAGGACTGAGGAGTGAGGAAACGACAAATAAGAGACTTGAAAAGCACCCAAAGTGTGCTCACGCTGCTGCTGTCAGGAAGAAGATTCAGATGTATCTGCTGCTGTACCACCAGACTACGGAGCAGCTTCTTCCTCCAGGCAGTGTCTCAGTTCATCGCTCTACTCTCAACTACACCCTCCGATGCAATGAGCTACATCAGAACGTTGTTTCTGAACTGCAAAAATGACAATACATTTTTCTTGAATCTTAATATACCACTTTATTTTGAAAGTTTCGGTTTGTTTCCTTTGGTGGTGTATTTCAACTTCATGAGCCCCTTTTTATCATCAGTTTTAAAACATTTTTCTCAAACTTTTATCCTCATTTTCGTTGTTAATTCTGAAAAATGTTTGAGGCAAAGAGGAGCACAGATAAGCAGATGATCAGCAGATATGTGGATGATAAGTAAACATACGGACAGTCGGAGGTTTCTGTTAGAGGGAAGGTTTTCCTCCCCACTGTCGCCTAGTGCTGCTCATGGAGGAACTGCTTTCAATGGTTGGGTTCTTAAAAAACTTAATATATCAAATATATTTTGATTACAGAGCGTGGTCAAGACCTACTCCATATGGTAACTGTCTTGAGACAACTTTGCTGTGATAAGGTGACATATAAACAAACTGACTTTACTTGGCAAGCATGTCTTTTGGGGCTCTGCAGCCAATTCAGTGAGTGTATCTTTAAATACTGAATATCAGGATCTGTTTAAATATTTAATCTCGTATCGGTCCATCCTTAAATACACACATTCAGACACACACACACACACACACACACACACACACACACACCACACTCTGAACAGACTTCCAGCCTCAACCAATCAGACAGCAGCATACAAACAAACATGCTGAGAACCACTATAGCAACCAAGTCATCACAACACAAAGGCAACCACACACTCGTCCAGCTAATATACAATCCATGGAAAACCTCCAACATGGATGCCATGACATCATGACGTTGTCATGTTATGGCTACACAGTCTGTTTATCTTCTTACTACAAGGAAACTACAGCTTCCACATCCTGCAAGCTGAAACACAGCCAGAGGCCACACCCCTCAAAGGAGGTGGGGCCTGAGGCAGGAAGCAGCTCCTGAGTGGTTGGTGTTAAATTGGAACGCAGAAGAAACAACTGGAGGATCATTTCAAGGATTCAGATTTGTTGCATGTTTGTGCTTCCAGAATGAACCTTTAAAACAGTTTCTGTGCTCATTTTACTTAATGTGAACTTCATATTATTGACAGAATGAGTTGCCATGGAAACAATCTATTCTGCTGCTCAGTGGCTCAACACTATAGACAACTGAATCCCCACTAAAGATGAAGTCAAAGCATCAGTAGAATAAAGTTTGTCCTCGACCAAACACAAAGCAGTCTGCGTGATTAATTCGGGTCATTTCTACATGCATGTAGAAAAAAGGCTGCCATCTAAATGTCTCTGATCAAAAAATAAATTAGAATAAAAAGAAGATGTTTCTGAACAACTCCTGTGATGGAGGGCGGAGTGTCCACCTGTGGCTGACTGTCAGTCGGATGTTTTCTGTTTGTCAGTCAGTGACAGGAACAACAACACCTCCACCCAACAACATCACCTCCCTCCAACAACAGCATCTCCACCCAACATCACCTCCACCCAACATCACCTCCACTCAACAACACCTCCACTCAACAACATCTCCATTCAACAATATCTCCACCCAACAACAACATCTCCACCCAACATTATCACCTCCACTCAACAACATCACCTCCACCCAACAAGAACACCTCCACCCAACATCATCTCTATCCAACATCACCTCCACATGACAACATCTCCATCCAACATCATTAACACCACCCCAAAACACCTCAATGCAACATCACCTCCACCCTACATCGTTGCCTTGACTCAACATCACCTTCACCCAACAGCATCATTTCCAATCAACATCACCCCCACCCAACAACACCAGCTACACAGAACATCACCTCCACCCAACTTCTCCACCCATCAACATCTCCACCCAACAACATCTCCACCGAAAAACAAGACCTCCACCCAACATCATTACCTCCACGACACATCATCACCTCCACTGAACGACATCACCACTACCCAACAACACCTCCACCAAACAACACCACCTTCACCTAACAACACCACCTCCGGCCAACAACAACACCTCTACCCTACAACATCACCTCCACCCAACAACATCACCCCCACCCAACAACACCTTCGTCCAACAACACCTCCACATAACAACACCTCCATGCAACATCACCTTCACCCTTCATCATCATCTCCACTCAACATTACCTTTACCCAACAACATCACCTCCACCCAACATCGCCTCCACCCAACAACATCGCCACCACCCAACATCATTACCTTCACCGGACAACATCACCTCTAACCAACAACACCTCCATCCAACAACACCACCTCTACCCAACAACATTAGCCCCGTCTATCATCACCTCCACCCAAAAACACTTCCACACAACATCACCTCCACCCTACATCATCACCTCCACTCCACATCACCTTCACTCAACATCATCACCTTCACCCAACAACACCTCCACCCAACATCACCTCCATCCAACAATATCACCTTCACCCAACAACAACATGTCCACCCTACATCATCACCTCCACCTAAAAACATCACTTATAGCACAAGTAACCAGGCCTGATTGCACAGCAGTCCTGGATGAGAGGAAACAGATAAAATGTCTTTTATTTTGAGGAAAAATTATCCAGAATGTTGAGCCACTGACACCCCTGACCTTCCATGATGGAAACTTTCATTTCATGCAACAACAACTTTCCATCAAATGAAGCCTAAGAAATGCATAGCAACATGGTCCTCACTGCTGTCCAGGTACTGTGCTGTTAGTGACCAAAGTAAGGCTTTTGCTTTAAAAGGCCAAGAGACTACTCCTTAAACCTTCGTCCCTGCAAACTCTTATAATAATTCTCCTGTTCAGTCTGGTTACGAATCTCTCGGTCCAACAGAACTAGTGCTGTCTTGCGTCTCATGGCCATCTCCCTGCGTTGGGCTTCAGCTGACATCTCCACCTGTGGGTTAGGTGGGGGTGGGGCCGTGTCAGGGTTTACCACAGCATGTGGTGAGGCAGATCGGTGTGGCCGGAAGCTGCTGCCGCGGGCGGCTGCATCTCCCCGGTTTAGGCTGTTGAGGTCGTAGTTGTCCCGTGGGTCTCCCTCACTGGATGCTCCTGCCCACTCCCATGGGTTACTGTTACTTGCGAGGGGCGGGGCTTGATGAGGAAGTTGGACTTGTACAACAGGATGGTGGGGAGCGTGGGCGTCCACTGTGATGATACCAGACCCCTCCCGCTGCTCATAGGGTGGACGGTAGTGTGGAGAGTCTGTAGTGGAGGAGGTGCCGGAGCAAGTGGATGTGGTCTCAGAGGATTTTTCCCCTGAGGAGGAGGAGGGGAGGAGGCCCTGCTGCTTTGACATGGCAATGACCTGCATGAGACGTGGCTGGTTGGCAGCACCGCGGGCTGACCCCTCCCCACCTGTCTTCTCTCTGATGGCAAGCCACTTTGCACGGGTCAGGGCACTCTTTGGAGACACTGGTGGGGGTCCCGCTTCAGGGATTTGTGGGGGTCTGGGAGTTGCCACGGCTTTGGTGCCCCCTGGAGGTGGAGTGGGGTTACGGCTGGAGGCTGCCCTCCCAGAGTGCATTGTGGACTGGTATATGGGAACTTGAGACCCGCCATCGTCTGTTCCTACAGAGCCCACCTCAGAGCCGTCCTCACTGGCCTCATGTTCAGTCTCATCCCGGACACTGAGACCTCTCATCTCCATTGACTTCTGCTTCCATTCCGATACCAGCTGCTGAGAACGCATTGGATCCAGGGGAACCTGCACTGCCTTCAGTCTCCGCTGCACCGGCTGCACCGGCTGCACTGACTGCACTGGCTGGGCCACATTCACTGGTCCTGTGTTGGCCCCCAGAACTCCGTTGACATTCACGCTGGCTCTTGGCAGTGTGTTACTAAAGGTCAGCATGGTTTCCTTGCCCATGGGGCTGCGAGGAGCGAGCAGCTCCACATCCATGCTGGCCCTCTTCAGGCTCTCCATGGAGTCCTTCTCCCTCTGCAAGGGCCCCAGGCCCTCTAGCCGGTCCATGGGGGCCGGAGCTGCAGCTATCTCGTCATTACTCTCTGAGGCGGAGGCGGGGCCCTTGTTGTAGACAGACTCATGTCCTCGTTCTGTCAGCGCTCGCAAAGGGTCCTCTTTTGGGGGCTGGGGAGTTGGGGCCTGAGTGATGTCATCAGAGGACTTGAAATTGGCAACAGCATGAAAAGCCTGATAAAAAGAACAATGATCTTTAAATGTTTTAAGACTAAGAACATATGAGACATGTAGAAACAATGCTTAAAAACACAGCATCCCAATAAGAATGAGGAAACATTCAGAGGTTTTATTATCTGTTGTTTCTGAAGGTGATTTGTGCTGCAGCCAACTTAGCTCACATGTTCTAAGACATTTTACGAAGTTCCTGTTAGTGAACCTTAGCATTTACAGCACAATTTTTACAGATCAATCATTCTGTAACTGATTTTTTCATCATTTGTACTGATAAGTCCAAGGTGGAGGGCTTTCTGGGTACATAAACAGAGATAAGTTAGTATCACAGAGTTGCAACAGTTATTTTAATAAAAGGAGGTTTTCATTTTCTCTACCAGAAGCGTTATTATGTTGTGTCCTTGGAGGCTCGTTCAGTCTCACTGTAGAAGCATGTGGGCTGGACTGTTGAATAAAGAGTCAGTTTGTGCTTCAAGTTGTTTTTTCATGTTCTCTCTGCATCAGCCTACTGTGTTATATTGGTGCAGTTGTCATGGCAACAGAAACACAAAGCAGTGTCCTTGACAACAGCTGGACAGAAACACTGACACGCTGATCACAGAAAAGACTCAAAGATGCTGCATCAACATGTTTTTCCATCCTTAGGGAAAACACTGATGCACAGGATGAAATAAAATCAGTGTGAACAATACAAAAAGACTAATTTTTACTTTCTGAACCTGTCAGTGAGGAAATGATTCCAATGGTACGACATAACTGACAGTATGTCTGTTTGCTGTTGTCAGTTCAGGCCTTTCAGAACTCACCAGATAAGCAGCGATGAAAGCTCCGATGAGAAAGCCCACATACACATCAATGGGATGGCTGCGATGCTGAGTGATCTGAGTCAGACCTGTTAACGCCGCCGCAATGGCAAACGCAAACACCAAGACGGGTTTCAGCAGCTTGGTGCTGTCGGAGATGGCGGAGTTAAAATACATCTGGAAGAAAACAGATCATCAGCAGTTTGATCAACACGTCTGTCAGCAGTTTGCTAAACAATTTAGTGAACAACTTTTCAGACTACTAATGTTACTGAACAAAATCATTTATTCCACAAAAATATCTTAAAAATATTTAGTTTATCATCTCACATTGTGTAAAAAATGATTAAACAAAAATATTTAATGGATGAATTTTAATTTTTGTATTTCAGTCTAAGCAGAATCTAAAGGTCCTTTTCATGAAGTGACATCATGTGGTTTGACAGCGAAGAACAGAGAAGTGAACTACCCACTATCTTCTCAGACAGTAAAGTTTTGTCCTGATAAACTTCACGCAGCTGCTGAGGGGCAGGAAGCCAGCTAAGTTGTTAGTATTCAGTTAACATTCTGACATTTTAATTCACTGATGTTTGTATATTCCACTAATGACGAACACATCGGCTGATGTTCATCTTTACATGAGGGACACATGGTTTGCAGCACAGGCTGTCCTCACAGAGTCCTCATCAGTAAAAACAGTGTGTAATTTGTTCATGTTTAACAGGTGGGATGGCCCAAACCAAAACTCACATCACACTAACCCATAACACTGCAGTGTGAACTATGTCTGCACTCATGTCTGAAATATGTGTGACAGAGGGGAACTGTTTGTCTGGGAGAGTATTTGTAGACATGACTGAAGGATCACAGGGTTATTATAGGTATACTGTGTTTCTATGATCCTCTCTCTTTTCTGCCACTTGTGTTACTACTACAGGTGACCCAACATGATGGTAAGGAAGTGTAGAGGAAGCATATATAGCTTAAAGAATATTACAGATCCAAGATGAAATGGGCAGAAGGGTGGGACTGACAGAAAAAGGCATAATTACAAATCCATCTGCTGGTTCAGCACCACACACAGCTCCGTGAATTTTTCAATGGACGCAACCAGGCAGCAACCTCTGAGTCTGAAAGATGAGTCCCAAAACTGAGTTGCCAAAAACCGCAGTTCTTCAAACGGCCACTTGAGGCTGGCTACAAAAGTGAGTCAATCCAAAAGCACCCCATATGAAAGGCAAAGTTTTCAACAGATATCAACATGTTTACAACCTGTTACATAACGTGGTTTGTAGAAACTGTGTCAAAGTGTTTGCCTGATGAAGACCCTCGGAGGCTGGAAGCAGTCTGTTTCCATCAACATGTCTGAACTTTGAATCAGTGTCTGACAGTCTGACAGCACTTCCTAACTCGCTGCACAACATCAGCTACGTTTCAGTTTAAAGTCTAAGTTAAAGTTAGGTGCGTTTTTTTAACAACTAACAACCGGAAGTTTTCTTACAGAAACATAAACAGCTGCGAAGGCAGACAGTGTTGCATGCTGGGACGGGAAAGTTTTCCTGTTAGGACAGAAAAAAGAGCAGAAAACTTGAATCAGTAATCCCTTTAACCCCTCCAACACAAAGCCTGCACAACAGAAAAACAACATGAACAAGGTACAGCAGGTGACTTACCTAGCGGCCATGATGGCGTGCTGGTCGTGTCCTGAGCAGATGTCTTTAGTGATGTAAGCGTTTCTGTCACAGGAGACGCCGGCCAGAGTGTAGTTGGGTTTACAGACGGTGAGGAAGAACGGAGCATGATAACCTGTTGACAGCTGGATGATGTCAGTGACCAGAGCTGTAGCACACAGGCCAAACACATGCACACCTGGAGAGAGACAAACAGGTGTAAAGACTCAGCTGCAGCTACCGATTATTTAAGTAATCGAGTACTCTACCAATTATCCTGGCAATTCATCTAGTAACTGGGCAAGAAATATAGTGCGTCCTGCAATTTAAAAAAAAAAAAAAAAAAATTTTTGCTTTATTTCGGCACAGTAGTAATATACAAAAGAGAAAACAAGACATGTCTCTTAAATTTAGAATTGATTTCCTTTTTTTTGCCGAGCATGTTTTATGAAGGAACAAAAGCTGGAAGGATGAGGTACAATTATATTCAGCATTTTCTATAAGAAGAACCAATTAGGCAAAACGAAACAAAATAAAAATAATATCAAACGTACATAAAACACACAGGAAGATAAACATTCTAAGACGCCCTCCGTCCTTTCTGCTCAGAGCTTTGATTTCCTTTTTTTAAAAAAAACCAACATTTTTATTGCACAAACTGCAATAAATCAGTCCTGTGTCTGCGCGTGTGTGTCTGTGCATGTGTGTTCGTGTTTATAGGTGTGTGTTTGGGTGTTTGTAAGTATGTGTATGTGCGTGTGTAGGTGTTTTTATGTGTGTCTGCAGTGTGTTAAGGTCTTTGTACGTGTGTGTAGATGTCTGCAGGTGTTTGTGAGTGTTTATAGGTGTGTGTAGGTGTTTGTACATGGGTAATGTTGTGTGTTTAGATGTTTGTACGTGTGTGTAGATGTCTGTAGGAGTTTGTGGGTGGGTGTAGGTGTTTGGAAGTTTGTGCACTGTAGGCGTTTGTAGGTGTGAATGCTGTCGATGGCATACCTACAAAGCGCACCGTCCTCCTCAGGAAGGAGTTGAAGTTGCAGCCTCCTGCGTTGATGCTTCCTTCAGGTCTGCGGAGCTTCAGTCTGGACTGCAGACAGTAGATGAGACCTTCAACCAGCATGATCTGACAAAACAAACGCACCCTCAGACCCTGACAGGATCACACATACAGTATGTACCCTTACTGCCATGCTTTATGTGTGTTTGTGTGCGTGTGTGTTACTGAGGCAGCAGGTCCAGCGAATGCGAGGCTCAGCAGCATCAGCAGTGGGATCAGTTCATCTCCTCCATCCACATACGGCATACTGAGCTCACGGTCATGGCAGCGGAAACCCACCTGAGCCGGCTGAACCACATCAGTCAGCTCCAGGAAGTACAGAGACACCATAGAAGAAGCTACGATGGGCAGCTGCACACACAGCAGAGGGAAGTGACTTCATGTTAGCACACCTCTCATCATTCCTGTAGATGTGACTTGAAATCTTTTTGAAAAGCCTCTCTGACATTTACAGATAAAATCCTTGTCACAGCAGTGAAGTGTGTCAGAGTCAGAGGAGGAAACAGATGGAGGTCTGAGCTCAAAATAGTTTCCATCTGCTGCAAACAGCAGAACTGTGAGCCAACATGTTTCTGTGTTTAATGTTGAGAAGAAGAGAACGTTCAGAGGAAGTTAAAGCTGAGGTCAGCAACATCAGGAAATCAAGCTAGCTGTAGCATATGGACTCCTAAGGAATCAATTCGGCTGTCCCCTCCTGTTTTATCTCGGTTGTTGTCTCTCTCTCAGATTCACGCTGAGACCAAACGGTTGCAGGGAAAGTTGCAGCGGTGTAAACTGGTCCGTCTCAGCTCGACTCGAGCCTGCTGACAGTGTCGCCTGCAGCTCAGCTTGTTAAGTCATCAGAGTCCAGTTTTAGAACGTACGACAAGTCACTTGTTTCAGCAGCCAATCAGCTTGTAGAGATGTCACCTGTTGCTAAGAAGCACAGCGCAGAGCAGCCAATAGGAACACACGCTCTCTAAAATGAACTGTGATTGACCAAAAGTCCCTTCACAGTCAGCATGCAGAGCCAATGAGAGGAGCCGAAGACTGGAGTTCTTTCAGACATGCTGAATTACAAAATGCTGAGAGGTTATTATGGGATGTTAGCGCCATGAACCAGAGCTAAGTTGCCTACCCCAGCTTTAAAGGACTGAATATTCAGTAAGTATTGAGTGTGTCTCTAACATGTATTGTGTGTGTCACAGTCTGATGTATCTCCTTCCTCTGGACTCCATTTAAAACTCATCAGTGAGTCACACTGCACTGACATGTTCCTTCATTGCCATGAACACACATACTGTAGTTTATTTTGACTACTACCCTGGTGCACTAGAGCACCAACTGTGGATTAATCCACCACTGAAACTAGTCCCCGAAAAATGAGCTTTCCTCCTGCTTGACAGAAACTACAGTGAGCAGCTGTTTGAGGAAATTACTGGCATTAAATTACACTTGCAGTGGAGGACAAAGCATCAGATTCTTTTATGGCTGATGAAGTGGATGCACTAGAAATCCCTCTCATACTCTGTGGAGACAGACATGATGGCAACTTAGAAAGCAAAATCCAAACAACAGGGAGCGAGTGAAGAGAGCTGAGCAGTAACATCAGAGCTTCTGTTTGACCTTGTAAGAGGTCTGTCAGCATGATTTGACGATTCAGTGATATTGGGCAAAAGAAAAGTATGTTACTGTAGTCGATTTGCAGAATGGCATATAGGAGCATCCTCAGTTCTTGAGCTGCAGGTTTCAGTTTACTAACATAAGTGGAAAAAATAAGATCAGTTCCGCTGCTTAACAAACAAATATTTACCACTTAATTACACAGTTTAGAGTAAAATCAGAGAAAAGAGGCATGACTGTTAGCATGATGATGGAAAAAACCTGTGCTCGAGCAACAACCAGGACAGGCAGTCTACAACCTAAAAGTATCCCTAGGTTAGAATATGCAGTTAGTAGTTAAATAATATGCATTATTTAATCTACTTGTGATCTGTCTGGTGGGCAACAAACATAAAGAAAATTAAAGCTGCAAGAGACGTTGAACGGGCCCTCGCACCCTGGCGCCTGTCAAGGAGGGCCGCAGTCGGGCTAAAAGCATGTAGTGTCAGTATAGTATCAGTATAACACTGTCTACGACAGTTTCGTGAAAATGATAAAATAACTTCAATAACAGGCATACTTCCTGTTCCCAACAGGGGGCACAATGTGCGTGAGCTGTTATTGGCATGCCAGTCTCCTCAGAGGGGCATCATAAGCACACATTTAAAATTTCAGACGGATTGCATGATGTTAAGTGAAGTTACAACAACTTTGTCATCGTGGCGCTGCCGTTTGATGAAACCCCCGATGGTTAATTATTCAGCATCATTATGGTGTAAGCATTATTCAGATCCAAATATAGTAGAATTAGTCAAACCTTGAAGGAGCTGTAAATCGTAGAATTTTTTATTTTTTATTTATTTCGGGCATGTTCATATAATCAGAGTTCATCACACACAATTTCAGTATTTACAATACAGCACATGGCAGAAAGGGTACGGGAGAAGCTAATAGCTTATCAGAGTCCCGCCCCTATTTCCCACAAAATACATCGATTCACTCATTCA
>JAQFJB010000021.1:53876-63899 GCA_029874875.1 Naso minor
TGTCGCTAAGAAGCACAGCATAGAGCAGCCAATAGCAACACACACTCTCTGAAATGACCCGTAATTGGTCAAAAAATAAAGAGCCAAGGAGAGACACAGAAGTCTTGTGTTCTGTCAGATCACCTGAATCACAAAATACTAAAATGGATATTATGGGATGTTAGCACAATGACAAAGATAAACTGCCTACCCCAGCTTTAACTCTGTCACTACACCATCAGCCCTCTGACACACACGAAAATCAGAGAGATTTGTTGACCTGCATGTACATGCAGATTTTCACAAAGCATCAGAAAGCACATTGCTAGATCTTACGTAAAAACGTTTCCTGTGTAACCTCATTGTTTTTCATAGCAACCTGGTTTCTGTGGACATCTAAACAACCTAAAGGGTGTTTTTAAGGTCAGGCAATTTTCTTGATTTGTGAAGTCTTAACATCAAGTGTGATTACCTTAAATTAAAACACTTAATAGTTGGTTTACTGTATAGTTACTTAGTGCTCTGGAGTGGTCTGGGTTTCTGATGCCCTTCATCCTCAGCCTCTGCAGGAGCAGTGGTGACGTTAGCTGCCTCACCAGGTACACAGACATGGAATAGGTCTGAAAGAAAATATGACCGAACATCCTTAACTGAGAAGTCACTGTCTCTGTCCACAAGCCAAGGAACATGTCCAAGCGCACAGGAAAAAGAAGAAACATAAAAAGCTATAAAGAGTTATAATGATGTTTTCTGTCCGTTCTCACTTTTCCAATTTCAGGCGCCCACGTCACTGAAATCTGATTGGGCACCGCAGAGGAGAGTCGGACCAGCGAAGTAATGTTCAGAGGTCGTCCTGGTCTCTTCTGTTCCACGCCATTTTTTGGTGGTGGTGCATAACCCTGCAGGAAGGAGATGCTTTGTGAGCATCTTTACCATGGGAAACAGAAGCTGAACTGTCCTGGTGTGAAAACACACTTACTGGCAAAGGAAAAAGTTTCCCATTGACCTTTATACAAAGACTGTTTGGGAAATTATCCTCCTGAAGGCAGCTGGTCTCTGACAAGCAAAACCTGACAACACAAACAAGCATTTAACAGTCTGAATGTTTTGGGGTTTTTTTAATTAAAATTGTGTATTATTCTTAGGGGACTTCAGTTCAAATGATGTTTAGTGAACAGACGGTGATGGTTATCACAGTGCTGTGGTCTGAGTCAGTGTTTCCCATCTTTACAGTTGATTATTTTCAGGTCAGAAAACTCTCGACATTCTCACCTCAGCTGGATTTGAACCATATAGTCCCTTCTTCCGCCTGGCAGGAAGTCCCTGTCAACAAACAGGACTCACTTTATCATTCAGATTTGGACATGTTTTCTCTGTTCATGTGGATAACTGTGCTGTTAATACACCATCCTACCTGGAAATGCATACTTCTCTCACTTGCTGTGGAGTCAAGGCAAAGATAAAATATTTCTCTTGGTGGTACCTCTGTGCTGTGCTTGCTCCTGAAAAAATAAATGATCACACACACACACACACACACACACACACACACACACACACACACACACACACACAGTCATTAATGATCTGTATGTAGCACAGACACATGAATGTTTTCATAATGTTGCCTCTTTACACTCCCCTGATGGATCTGAAATGAAGCCGTCAACATGTGGTTGAAGTGAAGACTTTTTGTAATTCAGGCGGTTTGACAAAAATATCACATCAACTGTTCGGTTTTATACAAAGTCTGTCTATTTTCAGAGGCTCAAATGTAAAATTTACTTGAGTTTTTTCCTTGAGATGCTTTGGCAGAGCTTCACTGCAGCCTCCTTCAGCTGCTGCGTGTCTGTCTTTCTGTCTTCAGTTTTGTCTTCAGTCAGTGATTAGCAGCTCCATTAGGAGGCGGACTTGAACGCTGAAGAATATTCCATTTCTTTGCCTTCAAGAGCTGCTGGGAACCTTTGCAGGATTTTTTGCATCATTATTCATCTGCACTTGAGCAAATAATAATAATAATAATAATAATAATAAGTAGGAGAAGAAGAAGACAAAATTGGCAGCCATACATGCCCGTGTCATCACACGGCCTCCACCACGTTGCCCAGGTGATGTGGTTTGCTTTGGATCAGGAGCTGTTACCTTTTCTCTTCCACACTTTCCTCCTCTGTTATCTTTCTGCTACAAGTTAATCTTTGTTTCATCCGTCCACAGACTCTTCTTTCAGGACAGGGCAGTTTTTTCAGACGTTTTCTGGCAAAGTCTAATTTAACCTTCCTGTGCGTCCTCTGTAATTCTTGAGTTGTGCAGATATGGGGCTGGGCATCACAAGAACATTATAATTCAATTTATTTTCATTCTTTGGGTCATGAGTTGATTTTGATATTGATCCAGTCTGCTTCAGCACTGATTCACTAATATATGTAGATGACAGAAATATAATTCTGATATTTGTTAAGTACTAATGTTGCATTATTTGTTTTGGTTGAGAACAAACTGAGCCTCACGCATATTTTACCCTGTCATTATGCTTTCATCAGGAAGAAAACATTTTGTTGAGTAAACAATAGATGTTGTTTGGCCAAGTGGAGCTTCTGTTCAACACGAATCACACTATGGCTGTACCAACACTGCCCCCCTCAGTTCATTGCACCAAATAATCAATTCAAGGATTTTCTGAATCGATACTGAATGGGGAAAAAAATACATTGCAATGCACTGATAAAGTGACTGTTTTACCCAGCCCTGGGAAGATGTCATGAAGGGGTTTTTATTCTTACAATGTCCCAGATTGCTGGTTTGGCCACTCCCTTTAAGGTTCTGCTGAGGGAAGAAATGATATTGGCCAAAATCACTGGATCAGACGTCAGAGAGCAGAAAATGTGTAATCCAACCCGATTCATTGGCTTAAACTCTTCCATAAATGCTTAATTAAACTATGCGCAACATGTCAGAAAGAGAGATGTCTGCACAATACAAAAAAAATTCCTCTTTTTTTCCCCCTCTTCCCCGCATCTCTCTCTCCCTCCTCTCCCTCATCTTCCCTGCTTTGCTTCTCATGTCTCATCTTGTCCTGTCTCAAACTTTTGGGAGCCTCGCTCCGCACTGCTCTCCAAATTTAAATTTGAATCATGGAATTGATCAACTGGTCTCTCGACGCAATTGACAGGATTTTCTCGACGAGAAGCTCGGGTTTGGGGGAACTTGTTTGCCCTGACGGAACGTTCGCGTGGGAGAAGTGGAGAGTCGAGTGCCTGGCGATTCTTTCCGTTGAGGACATCGAGGATATCTACATATTCGGAACCATGATAACAGGTCATTTGCTGATTGGATTAGGCATTGCCCTGGTGTATCGAAAAATTCAAAAGACGGTGACAGCAGTCCATAGTCCCCAGAAGCTGCCCGGCATGACTAATGGGGTGGGCAGAGCTGTTAGCACTCAGACTGTGGTTATAAACTGCAACACAGAAAACATCTTGGAGAAGCTTTCGGCTTTGCAAAGGTGAATGGATCGATTTGGAGACCAGAATGGACAAATAGAGTAGTCAAGTCTATTGGAATGCTACTACTCGCCCCAACCAAAACAATCCCAATCTAATCTGCAGCAGCACGTGTCATGTGACTAACTGAAATGGTGAGGTCAGCAAAGTGCCTCCATACAGATGAATTAACTGGAGCCTTGTTGTTTCAGAGAGGGAAAAGGCTGTATCGGACTGATATTCGCATCAGCAGACACTCAATGTTGTCTTACTGTTATCGCACATAACAAAGTTCTGCTTCTGTCTGACAGCTGGTTTTGTTTTTAAGCCTGTTGACGACTTCCTTCACTTGCACCGACACCTTTCTGGGCCACATGCTGACAGTTCCTAGGACCAGCCAACAAATACAAACTAAACATTTGAAGTCAACGCCACACCTTTTATCTGCTTAAGCCTGGCATACACTGTACGAGTTCACAGGCAGGTTTGTTCATTAGCAACATTCATTAGCAACAATACTAACAAAGGCAGAGGAGTGCTGCCTCAATAATTTGTGCTATCCCGTGAACCAAAACCAAGATGTGTCGGCATGTGCCGACTCACAGATGGATGGAATACATGGACAGTAACGTTATGGCGTGTTCATTTTGCAGAGAGAATCGGAGGTAAGTTAGCTACTTTTACTGTTTTTAACTTGATAGCTAACATTAGCTATGCTGTGATTACTGTAGCACTGTTTTATTTTTTCCTTGTTGTGTGCGTGTTGCCATGGCATTCAGACGCTCTGTTTGCCACTTTGGGCAGGCGCAGTGAGAACAAAAGGCTCTGATCTCGGCAAATCAGCTCGTGGCTCTGCTTCGACTGTGCGAGAGCGTAGTGACAGCCGACCAAAATTTCTGACATGTCAGAAATCCATCCGATCATCAGAACGAGTGTCGGGAGCAGCATATCAGCCCTCTGTCCCCCCTGTACACTGCACGGTAAATGACGCACAATGACGCTGGAAGTTAGCCCGACATCAAAATGAGTCGTGAGTCTCAAAATCTGGTCAAAAACAGGCTGAGATCGTACAGCATATGCTAGGCTTTAATATGTCGTGAAGTTATGAAGCCACCATTAAAACTGACAAAAACATACAAAAGCAGCTCTTATACCTGAACAGTTTATGTAATATTTTTGTTATTGAGTTTAACTAAAGGTCGATGTGAAAAGACAAAACTTACCTGTATTTTCCACACATCATCCTCTTGTACATTCTGCTTACAGTGCTCTGTTATTACTGACATTACTTCATCCACACTGACAATGAGTTTTGTCTTTTTTTACGTATATTTTTGTGTCTTCCATTTTTGAGTTTTAAACGTCTACAGGAGCCTCATCTTTTTTTAAATTCTTGTTGATTCTGCCATCACATCATTTGATTTGCTATCCAAAGGCCACTGACCAAAAGAGTGACAAAATTCCACACAATCAATTATTGTTATGCATCACTGTCCAACTACAACACCAACCACAGACTGTTACAACAGATCAGCTGTCACTGCACGCTTGAGTCAGACCTTTAGTCGTGCTACAAATGCAGAGTGATGGATGATGGGATAGAGATGATGGTAAACAATGTAAACTACAAGCAAACATTCACATCATCAAGATGTCATCACAGAATTTGTTGTGCATTGACAATCAAACTCATCTCTCACATTTCACTAAATTTAAGTTTGCACTAGGCATGGGCCGGTTACCGGTTTCAAGGTATACCACGGTATGAAAAAGTCAAGGTTTCAAAACCGCTAAAATTTTCCATCATACCGTTCCCGTGGTATGAGTGTTTCTTTTTTTTTTAATGTGACGTCTCGTCAGGGAGAAAGTAGAGGTCCCTCACGCCGTGTGCAGCTGCAGCGTAAAGCGCCCCTCCCCCCGTGCACCTGCGTTTGTTGTGACTGACAAACAGGCAGCTCTGCGGGCCATGTGATGGCTGAAGGAGGCGAGCCCCCAGAACTTTTTCCACCGTCTAAGCGGACCAAGTCGGCTGTTTGGGAATACTTCGGCTACCGTAAAAAGCCAGACGGCCACGGCTTGGAGAAGAAGGTCGCCCGACGTGCAAAACGTGCTTGAGGACGGTGGCGGCCCAAGGAGGCAATACGTCGAATATGATAGCGCATCTACGGGAGCACCACCCATCGCTGTATGCTAAATTCAAGGTAAAGTTAATGCTGTCTTGAAATGAACGTCTGACATTAGTGAAATGAGCTCGTTACCGAGGCAGATATGGTAACTACCATATCTTATCTTTTCTTCATCTCTTCATATCTTTTAGTAACTTTTTTTTTTTTGGTGACTTGTGACTTGAGTTGCAGGTTTATCTTCAGTTAAAGGACTGCATTAATTTTTTTTAGGATTATTATTTTATTTAAAAAGAATTCAGTCATTTTTTTAATTATTTATTTTAAATACATATTTTCTAATGTCCATCATGTTCTATATATTGTTTAAAAATAAAAGACTGTTCAACTGAAAAGTTTTTTCCTTTCAAAATACACATTTTAGAGCTGTAATCATAATACCGTGAAACCGTGATATTTTTGACTAAGGTCATCATACTGTCAGAATCTCATACCGGCCCATGCCTAACGCTTTCCCTTGTTAGCAAAACAACTTCCTCTTGATTCCCCCAACTTTCCGTGGTTAATAATAGGCAGACTGTGGTTCGGGTCTAGAACAACATGCCGGCATATCCAGGCCCCATCATTAAGGGATTATTAAATTTGGCAGATAGTTTACATAGTGTTTTTTAAAGCACTTTACAGTGGGGTGGGGGTGGGGTGTTACCCTGGGCAGGTGAGGCAGATTGGGATTTTGCCAGGACACTGGGGAACCCCCTACTCTTTGTGACAAGTGCCATGAGATCTTCAGTGACCACAGTGAGTCAGTACCTGGGTTTAACGTCTCATCCAAAGGACGGCATCTCCTACAGAGCAATGTCCTTGTTGCTGCAATGGGGCATTGGGATTGATTTTTTCTCCCCAGGGAAGATCACCACCAAGACCACTTCCAGTAATGTAGTTTTCCTAAGAGGTCTCCCATCAAAGTACTAACCAAGCTCACACCTGCTTAGCTTCAGTAATACTGGTGGCAGGGTATGCATTGGTCTAGCTGCAGAAGGGAAGACAGATGAGATGAGAGACCACAGAAAAAGCAGTGAGTCGGAGAAAACGTGATTTCAAATGGCATACTGTTGAAATGAGAAAAGTATGTAGCGAAATGGGAGCTTTTAATTCCAAAATGGACAAATGTACATGTTCATTCTACCTGCTGGGGGTTAAAAAACGGTCTCAAATCAGAGACCCCCAGGTTATCATTGAAAGTGGCAGTGTGAAACAAACACCAGACAATACAACCAATATCACAATTGCAAGTCAGTATTCCTAAAAAGGAGAGAAATTAATGATCTTTTGAAAATGATTGCCAGTGTGATAAAACACCAGTATAAAACCATGAGCTTTGAAAAGATGATACTTCAAGTCATTATTACTGCAGCAGTATTAATCCAAAACCATCAGATATGATAGGAAAACACTGACAGGAAACATTTTACTAGAGAATGAGTACTATAATTTTCTAATAACACTTGCATACTTTCATTTTAGTAAAGTTTCGAATGCAGGACTTTAATGGATCATCATTATAGTTTGGTATCATTACTTTTACTTACAAATGCTTTATCCACCATTGTTTATAGTCGATGCATCATAATGCAAGTTAGACCTTTGCTGGAAAAGAAAATTCTGACTGGATCTCTTTGAATTGAACTCAATTAAGCTACTGAAATGGGCTATACTTGTTGAGCTTACATTTTAAAGCAAAACCAGGACCCACAATGCAGACCACTGAAGAAGACTACTTTATCGACAACAAAGCTCAAAAACGTGCAAGAAGGCCTTGGTGCTGGAGCGGGGGTGCAGGTAAAGTGAGGATAAGGTGATGATGTGTGACTTCAGTGTTCGTATATACAGTGAATCTCTAGTGAACAAACAAAGGCAGATGAGGGCAGGGCTGGGCACGGTGACAGAGCGGCAGTGGAGGTGGCTGGGCTAGAGACAAGACAAAAAACAAGGTGAGGCACAAAACAAAGAACAAGCAGGACAAAATAGTAGGCAAAGATCTCCAAAAACTGGCCCGACTGTTACCACGAGGGATCAATGACAAACTGGCGAGGAGTGGAGAGACAGACCAAGCTTAAATACTGCAGAGTGAGAGTGGCTGTTTGAGCTGATGCAGAGCAGGTGTGTAGATGGCCAGGTGCAGGTAATCAGCAGCAGCGCCCAGCGCTGCAGACAGACTGACAGGGAAGACAGACAACGCAAAAGAGGGGAGGGGGGAAACAAAGAACACAAGGGGAGAAACTCTGTGGATCCTAACAATATTAGGGCATAATGTTCTATTTTCTCTTTTGCATGTTTTCGTTCTCTTTCAATTTATACTAAATAAATTCAGTCTGCTGCATAAAATTTCAGTTAAAGAAAGTCTTAAACTTGCCGCTTGAATTTGACTTTTCTTTTGTTATTGGGGTGGCACATCCTTTTTAAAACTTAAAAAAAATTTTAAAAAATGTTTTTGTCATTTTTTTAGCACAGATAAATGACCTGTTTTTTGTTTATGCATTGCCTTACAAATGTCAAGACTTTCTTTTTCTGAGAATCAAAACTTAAAAAAAAAAGAAAAGAAAAAGAAAGCTGCCTCCTTAAAGGAAAACATGAGATGTGACAGAACCCACAAACTCAAGATAAGAATGCGTTATGAGTTTGGTCTGAAACAACACTCTATAACCATTTTTATCTGTCACTTTCCAAAACTTTATGAATGAGGCCAACTGAGAAACAATTGCAATAATGTGCACTAAATTCCAGTAAGATAAATTAAAACAGTTTTGTTTTTGTACTCTTTGTGTTCTTCCGCTCCTGTTAATGTATTTAAATAAACTTTGCTGCAATCTACATAAATGAATCTTGATGACTTATGAGGAGGGCATGATGACAGTACATGTGAGTAGTTGTAATTGGCAGCTTTTGCATCTAAAATAAAATAAGCCTTGACTTCGTTGTATGTGAAATCTTAATGGACCTCGACTGGCTTCACTGCTTTACGTCATGAGTGTAATTTACTTTCTAAAAGACCCTGAGTGTGACTCAGATTACACCTCACGAGGAAATTTAAATTTTGTAGCTTTCACATGTTATGTGAAGAAGGTCAGTAAAAGCACAGTCCAAAACAAGAGCATGTGGGTAGGAGTCGGGAGATGATTTCCATTCTTGTATATTTGGCAAAGTCTGTGGTATGCTGCTGTACGTCACAAAACGGTTTATTTTTCCATGTATAACACAGTCTGTCAGGTTGCCCATCTAATCAGCAATACATATCCCCCCAAGGTACGTGTGTGTGTGTGTTGTACATTAAAAACTCGCCTACAGTCTCACCACTATCGTCCATTTCCTGTACTTGTGATCTACAGGAGTAGGTGAAGTTGGAACAAAGCATGAATGCTGTCTGTTTTCCACTGTGACACATAAACATCCCCTCACGACAGCAGTGCTCCCACCACACAGGTCAGCTGATTTCCTGTGTGAATGACTGATGCTGAGGGCAGGTAACAACTTGTCCATTCGTACACTCGCAGTTCACCCACATATACACGCTGTGTTATGGAGTAACTAGTCGCATAATTAAACTACTCAGTAGACGACACTTAATGGAATTGTGAGGAGTTAAAGTCACTGAGAAAAAGTTACCAATTAAAATGGTGTCGATCACAAAAACAACATTATGTTGCTTTGCATCTTTTGCCATGCAGGAATGCCTTCTGTTGGAACATTTTCAGACAACAAGTGGTTCAGAGAAGCCATGGGGGCAAATTTGAGTGCAACACATAAATGTTTAAGAGCAGACAGGCCCCTGTTCATTGGGCAGTATGCCTTCATAATTTGGAGTATTGTTGGCTGGACCACGAAGCGCCCAGCCCTACAAACATGTTTGTCGCTGAGTGAGTGAGTGACTGAGGCAACCAAAGTTCAGGTTTAGTCAGACAGTCATTCTCTGTCCTCACTCGTTGTTTCCCTTTCAAAATAAATCTGTGTGAATGGTCACTACATCCCCAGTGGGCATTTCGTCCACTGGAGTGAGTGTGGATCAGTCTCAACTGAAAGCCAAAAATGTCTCCACAAGCTGTTTAATAATCACAAAGATGTTATTATATGGTGTTGTGATTGACAGTGAGATCTATAGCAGTGCTTCCTGCATCCACTGTCCAAGGACAGAGCTGCCACTGCGGCAGGAGCTTTTGTGGGGTGAAATGTCGGATATTTCTCTTCCATATTGAGCATCTTTTTCTTACTGCCTTTAGGAGGTCTCAACGTTACATGTATTTAATAAGCTGTTTATGCCACTTTTATTTGCATTTCTTTTTTTTACTGTGTTGAATTTGAAAATTAAAGTCAATCAATCAATCAATCAATCTTTATTTGTAAAGCGCTTAATCACGTCTACAGACATTTCAAAGCGCTTTCACAGA
>JAQFJB010000021.1:301106-313037 GCA_029874875.1 Naso minor
CTGGTGGTGGTCCCCATCTCACATCCCTTAAGTTTGCTGTGGCACGTGGTGGTTTGGTTTGTAGTATTTTTGTGTGTCTTAAGTTTCTTTAGTCTGTCCGCCTCCCTGAGCTTGGCCCTGTTCCCCTTTTTTTGTTTATTTCCCCCTTAACTTACCGTGGTAAAGCAGACACTCGGGTTGCAAAGAACATGTTCATTTTAAACCTAGTAAACCATTGTTAAATAAAAATAATTTATATATTTTTGGAAGTCCGTCTCATGTCCTCTTTTAAACTTGGTGTAACGAATCTGTGTGACCTCATAGTAGTCCCAGTACCGGGTCGAGTTTATTTCCTGGGGTGCAATTCCCCAGGTGGCGTTGTTGGACAACTTCCCCCTTTTCACTACGTCGCGCCACAAAAGCAAAGAATGATCAGGTAATCTGCATTTATCACCAATCAAACCCGTACAGTAAGGCCCTATATTTTCAGCTAGTTCCTTAGAAGTTAACACTTCAAATTCAACACGTGTTAAGACAGTCATGAGCTGTTATAATATAATCCACAACTGCCTTCCCCTTCGTTGAAATAGAGGTGAAATTGTCCTTTGCAGGAGACAGTCTACCGTTTAAGACACAACATTTAGAATCTTTCAGGAATTCAAGCAGACTTTCCCCATGATTGTTGAGCCCAGTGTCAATAGCTATTCTTGGTGCAATGCCATCTATATCTGGGATACAGTCCTCCTTATCAGAAATACGGCCGTTCATGTCGCCGCACACATATACCGCATCATAGTTTATTGAGTACAGTTGCCCCAGCAGGTGACTAAAAAAGGCCACCGAGTCCCTCCCCCTCGTCGAACCTTCAGGGGGCAGATAACATGAAAAAATAACAAAAACATACTCCGTGCAACGGTGAACAAAGCGTAATCCAATCACCCCATCAATGGTTTTGTCCACGATGTCCACTTTATAGGCTTCAAAAACAGTGTTTTTAACAAAGATCACAACTCCCCCTGAAGCTCTTGGGGCTCTAATATGACTGATTCTATTGTGTCCAAACCAGGTGTAGCCCTCCAGAGAGATAAGGGGACATGATAAATGTGTTTCATTGAGGGAAATAAAGTCTGGGTCTTTTGATTTGAATAACAAGCGTCTTAATTCACAATTGGCCACTGTCCATCCATTAATATTCCAGTGGACAAGAGAGAAGGTCGTACTTACAGGGGAGGGGGGTCCTCATGCATTGTTAGAGTGAGCACGCCTGGGTGACTGCGTCTGCCTCACCATGCGTCCATTCCCAGTCAAATAAATGTCCTTCCCGACTGCTGTTTCCCGAATCAAAGTTCTAAAATTGAGTTCCATCAGTCGTTCGGCATGTGATTTTGCTTATGACACGTAGACTCTATGGAAGCTGTCGTTATCCTTAAGCTTTGATTTTCTGCGGAGCACTGCCACTTTTTCCTGAACCGACCTCAGCTCCACTTTAACAAGCCCTGGTCGGTCTCCCCTAGCCCGCAACCGCTCCACAGCAGCGGGGCATAGCGCCGGGTCATATTCAAGGCCAACCCGCAACAGGTTGTTCACTTTACCCATTACATCCTCTCCTTCCAATTCAGGGAGCCCCGCGATTATTAGGGAGACATCTGGATCAAATCCCTTCCTCTTATCCTCTTTCTCAGATATTTTCTTCTCCATCTTCTCCATTCGCGCACACAGAATTCCCACCTCAGTATCCAGGTTTGCATTCACGTCCTTTGTGGCCTTTTCTATCTCTTTCCGCACAGCATCTTGATTTTCAGCCATCAACTTCTCCATCGATCCTCGTAATTTATCAACTCTGGAATTGACTTGCTTTTCCATACAGTCAATTCTAGAATTAACTTGCTTTTCTATGTCACTCTGCAGGCGGTCCAATCTTGCGTTAAGCGCTTTCAGCTCTTTCATTACCGCAACACCCCCGCTGCAGCAGATTTGGGATTGATTATATCTAGAAGACAAGTGCTAAGTAGGGGTAGAGTTTCTTTAAAAAGTTTAGTTTGGATGGGGTCTGAGAGACAGGTTGTTGTTCTAGAGGAAATAATTGCTGAAGTTAGTTGCTGAGAGTCAATTGGAGCAAAGCAGTCGAGGTGAATATCTGATCTTACAGCTGAATCTAAGCTTCCTATGACTAAAGATCGATCTGTACCAGGTGAGGACAGATGCTGATGAATTTTCTCTCTGATAAGAACGATTTTATTGTTGAAGAAAGTCATAAAGTCATTACAGCCCAGAGCTATAGGAGCACATGGCTCTAGAGAGCTCTGGCTCTGTGTCAGCCTGGCTACAGAGCTGAAAAGAAACCTGGGATTGTTCTTCTTGTCTTCTGTTAATGCTGAGTAACAGGCTGCTCTAGCACTGTGGAGAGTCTTCCTGTATGATTTAAGGCTCTCTTACCAGGCTAAGCCCGATTCCTCTGATTTGGTGGAGCGTCAGTTCCTCTCTAGTTTACGGGTTGTTTGCTTCAGTGAGCAGGTTTGAAGATTGTACCACAGGACTGACTTCCTTTGTTTAACAATCTTCTAAGTGGGCATGCAGAGAGATAATCTTCCTGAATGAACTTTTGCTAAGCTTCATATTAAGTAGCAGAAAAAAGGGAGAAATGTCCAAACTGATTAGAGGCGCCTTAGCTAATATAAAATGGAAGGTAATATTACATAAACCAGTAAAAATATACATACTGTACCACACCAGGATGTCCACACTCATCAACCTCGAAAGAACAGAAAAAAATGAACTTCTCTCAAGCGCATTTTAAGAGGTCGCAAGCCAGTGTCCTCATTTACCCCTTTAGGAGCCAGAGTATCCAAATGTTTCTCTTTCAAGAAGCAAAGAATTGATGTCACCTCCACGTTGTGGCTGTTTTATGTGCTCCATACTCAGGTATCTGAGTGCCTGGCCACCAGGCGTCACACGGCACAGCTTCCTCCCAGGCCTGGCTGCGGGAGGAGAGCTTTGGTCCAGATCAGACTTGAGGACACAGCTCACTGGGGGTCCATAGCACAATAAAAAAAGGTTTGATTAGGGTTAGGTTAAGGCACAAAAGAGATTTATAGGATGAGGGAAAGGTCTTGTTTTCGGTTAAGATTTTCGGTTTTGTCACCACAAACATGCTGGAAAATGGCACGTAAGTATTTGCGTTTTCACTATCAAATGGCACCAAAGGGTACCAAATAACCACACCATACCGATTTTGGTCACCCTTTCGTTGGGGTACCAAGTGTCCCAAAGGGTCCCAAGAGGGCAGAGCTACACACACCGTAGTCTGTTGCTGAGTCCCAATTCTTATTTTCACCCCTACCCCTAACCCTCCCCCTCCCCCTACCCCTCGCCCCTTGAAACAAAGTTGCAAGGGGCGAGGGCTGAAATATTCCCCTATGAAGTGGGACAGCCCTTTGAGGCTCTGATAAGTCACCAGAAGTCGTCAGTGTTGCAGTAAATGCACGCAACAACTTGTTATATTTGGGGTGCCTTATATGCCATCATGGGCGAAAATTATCAAGTAAAAATGCTTAAACGGCACACGGTAGTGCACAATTCAGCCTTAAAACAATCTTAACTTAGCTAATTAGCTAACATGCTGGACATGAGCAGGCACAGGTACACTATGTGTCATAAACAGCCGGTCTGTAATACATTGATATGGCCTTAAACTAAGGTAATCCAGAGGGCGTCATAATTATTTACTTGAGAAAAGCACTTACATTTGTGCATTTCTAACAGTGCCTCCAAAGCTTTCGCCGCCATTCCTCCTACTCCTCCGTTTGAAGGGCCAGATAGCCCTACCACTTACCCCTTCCCCTCTGCTTCAGTATGAATCAGGACACCCCTACCCCTTAATGTGAACACGCAAAACGAACGGGTAGGGCTAAGGGGTGAATTGAGATTCAGTCTGTGACTGCAAGCAGACAAAAAGCTGTTTTTAAGTGTTGTTGCAGAACTGTTAATACATCACTTCAGTCAGATTTAGACATATTTTAGGCGAGAATGTTACCATGTAGATTTCAAACATGTTGTCAGTTTATCCAAATAACTTTTGTTTGTAAATCTGTCATGAAGTTATTCAGACTCGTGATGAGCTGCAGCTCGCAGTGAGACCTGTTGGTCTGCTCGCTGCAGCAGCCCGGCTCGTTACGCCATCACTGCAGAGAGAAAGTTCACCGATGAACCAATGATCTGTGCAGAGATTAACCGCTGGCCGTAATGTTTCTGTAGCATTTTTTAAACCATGAAGCAAAAACCAAAGGATGCTTTGCTGACTATTCTCGTTGATTGTTTGACATAAGCTTAGCGTTACTGGTAGAAAAAAAGGTGGAATGTTTTCTTGTATGTTGTTCAGTGCACGAGTTACGCCATGAATTACGTAAGCCACCTTAAATATCAAAATTACAACTTAAAGAGGTTTTAAGAGGATTTATTTGACACACATACTTATTTTACATTAATTCTTGGTGTTTGCTTTTCTTTCATGGAGACATACACATAATCTCTCTGGTTTATGCAGGTGAAATATTTTTCACCTGGAGAAAAAAAGTAGCAGAGTGTCTTTTCAGTGCACAGCACAGCACCGCCCACAAAGTAAGGGTACCGTCAACAGTGGAAATGAAGCCAGATCTAAGGTTACCATTCCGAAACGTACCTGTACCAAACTGAACTGCACCGCTCAGTGGAAACAAGGATTTAGGCCTAGTCGTCTGCTGCTTGGCCGACATCTCACATGCAAAAATATGGAAAAAAAAGGATGATGGATGAACAGACGGACGGACGGATGGGTGGATGGATGGATGGACTGACGGACAGATGGATGGGTGGTTGGATGGATGGATGGATGGACTGACGGATGGATGGATGGATGGGTGGTTGGATGGATGGATGGATGGACAGATGGATAGATGGATGGCTGGATGGATGAACGGATTTTGTCCCTTGCCTTAAAGCATCACATCCTTAGAATGGGTTCAGGGGAGTTTTTGGTAATTTGAAGTTGGTGGGATTTTGTTTTAATTTTTTAAATTCCAAACAGAAACATCGATAAATGTTGGTACACAGTTTTTTCATACTTAAATATAAGAATCTTGATAGAAACAAGTGTTTTCTACGTATTGACTAAGCTCTACTGCTGCTGCCCATCAACAGATCAATACAGACTGTCACTTTGAATCCCTGTACCCTGGGCACTAAATGTTCTAATCTTTCATCATACTCCACTCACCTGGCATGCAGAACGAACATGATGAGGGGGATTTGTGATCTCAGATTTCATCTGAATGCCAGCACTGCCCAAGAATCAAAAGCAACAAACTATTGTGTATGTAACTGTTGTTGGGCTGACGCAAGGTGAATAGAACCTGCTGTTTCTACTCTGGCCAGCAGATAACAGAGTGACATATGGTGAAAACGCCGCATCATATGCACTTCGATGTTGGAGTGTGTGAGGAGCGATTTCAAACCGGCAGACAGCAGAAGGCTGAGGAGGCTGAGGGCTGAGCTGCTCTTCAGGTGCTCAATAATTAAGTGTATGCTGCTCACAAGAGTGCTGCTGGTGGGGTGAATGAACTCAGGCAGAAGCTGTGTGTGAGTGTGTGTGTGTGTGTGTGTGTGTGTGTGTGTTGCGACATATGAAAATTTGTCTGTTGTGCCCTTCTGATGATGGCTCGGTGTGGCCAGCCCCCTCTTATGCATACATAAAGGAAAATCCCACAGCACATCAGGATAGGGGATGAGCAGGATCCTGGTAGTCTTTGTGTCTGCATTAAAGTTTCAGGTCGCGTGGGCCTGCTGCTGATCCCCGGCTGATGCTGAGCTGGAAAGCAGCCATGGGCAACAGCATGTCAGACATCAGGCTGCTGGTCTCCAGGTTCCACTGTGCCACAAACAAGTGTTGAATTAGACCCACTGGGATTTGAAGCTACATACGCTAGCATCACCCTGATGCTGTTACAAAGGCTGTTATACACCAAGACTCAGTGCCCAGGACAGCAAGAATACTGCAATATTATAAAGCACTGTTACTCCAAAGAAATCATTGTCAGGTAAAAGGAAAAGGGGCGGTGTAAAATTTATCTATATGAAAATTTTAAAAAGTAAAAAGTAGGTCAGTTGTTGGATGATGATACATGAAGCTATTCCTGCATTAAAGAACACCTTTACACTAAAAAATCCCCATTGCATCAAATGTTGGCTTATAAGTTCTGGTTGAAACATTCATGACCTGTTATAGAAGGTGTCAACTTTTTGAAAACATTAAATTTTTGTATCTCTATTACATAATAAGTCAAGCTGTCAAGGAGCGTGCAGAATCCTTCTGTTTTGAAGTTGACATGTTTGACCTTCAGAAAGTGGTTGACAGCAACAATGACATCATCCTCTCTGTCAAAATGGCAACCACTGAGTACTTTCTTCATCTTGAGAAAGATGTAGCAGTCTGCAGGTGCCAGATCAGGTGTTAGATGAGTACAGTTCTGCATTCCTAGGTCACTGCATGAAGGCTAATTTTTCAGCCAATGCCTGATTTGAAACCTTAATTTCACAAAATGAATCAAAGTTTTGTGCACGTTACAAGAGCTGAATTACTCATCTCCTTTTCCCTCAGCCACAAATACCTCTGATGTCCAGACCCGAAACTTAATATTCATTTCGTCATATTCTTTCTCATCAAAGATCTACTTTTAGCTCCTCATCATCTCATATTTGTCATGAAGATGCATATTTTTCATCACAGTTTTTGTTTTCAGAATAAGCACTGTTGGGTTCATCCCTCATCCACGCACAGTCCTGAAGATTTCTTTTGCGCAACTGTGGCCCATACTGTGGTCCCCCTCAGGTCGGCCTGTGCAGTATAAAACACCATCAGGACCTGAGATCTGCTCTCTCTTTTTCTTCAGCGTTTGTTGTCAGACAAAAGAGCGAAGAAATGACATCCATTGATCAGCAATCTGTCTGCAGCGTCTGTTTTTGCCCTTCTTGTCAGGCTACATTTTCGATAATGATCTCCACGCAGTGCGAAACCTGTCTCAGTCCCTGACACGTTGGGCTAGCACTCACCATGCGCGCTACGTGTTCCTATTTTGCATGTCTTGCCCCTGGAGGAGAAGCAGCGACAAGTGGATACATTTGCGGCACTGCAGGAGGATGATGATGAAGACAGGTGCTTGGGCAAAACACCCCGAAGAATTCCTCCATGTCATTCCTAGCCTGGCGGCAGGTCATGATGCAAAGCAAGAGTCCGCTGACTTGACTCCCTCCACTGCCAGCTCACCTCCCGACTCTCCCCTCTGCTCAGTGGAAGACATAAAGTTTTGCGGTGAGAAAGACACGCTGTTTGTGCCCACTCATCCTCCTTTGCTGTCTACTAGCACTCTCTCTATAAGTGGTGTTTTGTGACCTGTTGGAGATTATTCAGAGAGCATAAAGAGGTGACTGTGCTATGGGAGACTATGGAAGACATTTACCACCTGAAGGAGGAGCCTACGGCCAGGCTTACCACCTCTTTGACCATTACTCTTCGAAGATTAATACCACCCTCCTCTCATGATCACGTCACCACCAACCTCAACTAAACCTGCAGTTCAGACATCAGTAACATCTCACTGCTCCCCTCCTCAATATCTTCCATTGCTGCTCAGTCCAGCGTGATCCCCACTGAGCTAGCGACCAAGATCGGCTAAGCTACCGCAGCTATTCTGACTCTCTATAGCTGCTGCTGGGGCCGATCGTATTAAAGCATGGATGATGATGTTGCAGCACAACATCTGGATCCACATGTCCTAGCTACTTGAGCCAATCAGGAAAGGGTTGCTGGATGGACCCGTCAGCCCCCTCAGGCTCTTTGGGCCAAATCTTACCAACACACGTTTTCTCTGACTGTTCAGTCAGAGCTTGTAAGGTGGAGAGCTGGATCAGCTGATTTACCTTGCTGTGCACTGCTCATGAGGGTGCATGTGAACTGCGGTGTGTTAATGTTTGTTAACACTGGTGGTCCAGTGTGGCATCGATCACATCAGCTTTGCCCTAAACCCAAAAGCGACAGTTCTTAGAAGGTGAAGCCTATACGAAAATAGAATGTTGGTTACATACCGTAACCTCAGATTCTATGAGGCATAGCCCTCTAAGCTACAGGCCCCACTGCTCCCCCTGTGTCAGCCAAAGAAAAGCTGTTTTAACTGGGAGCAGATCCCAGGTCGTCCTGATGGTGTTTAACACTGCTCAGGCTGACCTGAGGGGGCCACAGTATGGGTCACAGTGATGGGAAGGAAATGTTCAGGGTTGTGCATGCACGAGGGATAAACCCAATGGCTACAGCTCTTAGAGGGCTATGCCTATACTCATAAAATCTGGGGTTACGGTACGTAACCAACGTTCATAAGCAGCCTAAACCTCCATTAGCCTACTTTCTGTCTCATGCGTGGCCACTGGCTGAATCCTACACACACACACAGCAGGACACCCACACAAGCCTGTACATTAAAAGAAATGATATCTCTTCATATAAGAATCGTCTTTCTGCACGGACAATCCCAGGCTTTGTGAATAGGTCTCTCATGACCAAACCACATCAGTGCAATGAAAGAGGAATAAAATGAAACATCCAAATTGCTACTTCATTCTCCAAGAGCTCTGAAGTGCTGTTTTCATCCCATTTTGACCAAAATAAATGTGTATTTTTATTATAGCATGTGTCGGGAGGTTGCTAATGGGTTTGGAATAAAAGACAACATTCTGATTCAGCTGGGCGCTGGTGGCACACAGACCCTTTTTACTTCAGCTCATTTTAAAGCCGCTGCGCTGCTGCTCCCCTATCATTGGTTGATCAAGTCAAAGATGACGACCCACTCAGTGTTAATGCTTGTCTGCAGTTAGAAGTGATCCCCATGAACCAAATCAAAAGCCTGGCTGCCTGTTGAATAGATGCAGTATCTTGCTCTGCTGCCTCCAGCAGGGATCACAGCAACATGTCCGTGTGAAAGGCTCAGGGCAGCTCGCCAAGGCTGCTTTCTCCTCCTCAGAGCATCTGAGGGCAAGCTTATTCACGTGCTGCGACAAGTCGGCGCAGCAAAACAAGGCTGTGCAGCCAGTGAGGGGCTTCTGTTGGCCCAGACACATTCTGCACTGATGCTGCTAAAATGACATTACTTTAAATGAAAAACACTTTGCACTTTTACATGTTTTAGTCTGAAGACCTCCAGAGTTAAACAACTAGATGTTATGTTACACAATGTCACAAGAAAACCACAGTCAAACCACCACACTGACATCATGAAAGCTAGCAGATAACATGTGTATGCGTGGTAGTTTGGGTTGTTTATCATCGTAATATTTCTCTGTCAACTGGTGACGTGTTTACATTTCTCCGTTTCTGAGTTTCCATTACTAAGTATTAAAAATGTTAGAAGCAGACATACGTTGGTCTAGTACTTTGTTCTTTGTACCAGGATGATCAAGATGACAATGCTGACAATTAAGCATGAGTTTGATGTTGTTTTCTTGGTTTGTTGTTTTATAATAGCTGGTTTAAGAAATCAGGATATGTAATATATGGTGTTAGAGCAATAAGTCTTTAATCCCATATCTGCAAAAGTGACTCTTATTGACAATTAGATGAATTGTCACCAAGCTTTTGATTTATTTGTCTAAACAAATAGCTTTCCTAGATTTATGATGATATTTTGCACGTTATTGTGACCGTAGAAAATGAAAGTTATTGAGAATTCACCACATTCAGCTGGTGATTACAGTTTCGTTTTCATAATTTAGTTAGTGATATTCCACAAGATAAAACATACAAAAAATTAGATGGGTTTACTGAAAAAAACAAAAACAAAGCAAACATGACAAATGAGCATTTGTTAATTTCATGGTTTATATTTTGGTTGAGATATTCTTTTGTTTTATTTGGTGGTTTGTCCCATTGTGTGTCATGTTGTGTTCCTCTGTCTGAGTTTCACCTGTCTCCCCAGTCTTATGTCTCTTTCCCAGTCCTGTGTGTGCTCCTCATGTAGTCCCAGTTTGTTGTTTAATTCTTTTTTCTTTTTCCTTTTTTTTTTCCCATTGGTTTTTGGGTTTTATTTATTTGCTCCCATTAGTTTTTTTGTGTATCAGCCGATGTGTTTTTTGTTTCTTCTACCTGCTGTGTTGGTGTTTGCTTTTGGGTCTTTGTTTGTCTTCCTAACAGTGAACAAATACATGTATTATATATTAAGTGCAGAACTCTTTACAGGATTTTTTTTTTTTACGTGATTTGATTGAGGTCTAATTTTTAAAGCAAACTCATGAAAATCAGTCTGAAGGCTCTGGGATGTTGAGTAGAGAAAACCGCTGGGCTTGTTCGAGATGATTCGAGCAGAACCGATCACCTGTGATTGCCACACAGGTAAAATTTGACCAGAACGTACGAACACGTTTAATAACCGTGTATATATTGAGGAAACGGATCAGCTGACTGATCACAAAATGTTGTATTTGCTTTGACATTTTGTATTGTCGTGGCGGTCACAGCAAAATGTTACCAGCAGAAAAGCTGCTTTACGCGATGATGCTCTGTTCTCTCCGTGGACCTCACAGGTAAAATCATGAATGCATGTAACAATCACCATGTACTGTAGAGGCATCAGCTGATTGATCAGATTGTTTTGTTTGCTTTCGAGCTAATCAACAGCTGCGCTGAAAAAGGCTCCGCTCCCACAATATTTAGAGAGTTTAATTTTATTTTAACATTTGTTTTCCACTTGACATCGACAACTATGTGGCAAATTTTACTTGCAGCGACAGAGTTTAGTGTACCTGGCCCAAGCAAGTGTTACTGTCAGGCCTGGCTCTGATTAAATACATGTATGTACCAAAAGTCCTCTGAAAAGCAGAAAGTGAAAGACGTTCATTAAAGAAGAGAAATATCTGACAATTCGTCCCACAGGGCCTCATTACAGGAGCAAAAACAGTCGTGGTTGTATATGTGGTGTCTTAGATATGAGTTTAAAAATGATGAATTGACACGTGGAAAGTCGCTGCCTGCCGTCTGTCCGCTGACTGTTGGCTGCAGCTCCGTGCTGCGCAGAGAGAAACTCCGCTGTCGGGTCTCGCTGTCTACTCACGGTAACCATGTGATGTGATTTCAAACAAAAACTCATTTGTCTCTTAACACAATGCACGGCAGGTCAGAATGTCAGTTAACTCAATATAACAACATCTATGTGATTATTGAACAGCTAGTGGAGACGTTTTTGGCCTTCGGTTGTCTGGCTTCAGCCGGTCTGCTCCATGCTCACTCCACAGCACGCGAAACGCCCCCTGACAACGTAATGATGGTTTACACGGATTCATTTTAAAAGGACAACAACCAGTGAGGACAGAGCTATGACTCTCCAACCAATCGTGAAATTTGGTTGCCCGCTCACTCACTCACTCACTCAGGGACGGATGTATTCCTTGGGCTGCCCACGGTTCTCGCCGTCCAGCCAAGAAGACAAACCAGAGATGAAGGGTCTGAAAAGTAATGTCATGTTTTTCTTTACATTCATCTCTCTATAAAAAAAGGAATCTCTGTCTGTCTGTGTGCCTGTCTTTCTCTCTGTCTGTCTGCCTTCTTGTCTTTCTGTCTGTCTGCCTGCCTGCAAAACATTACCCCACCACAGACACTTTTAGTGTGCGCTGTTCATATACCATACAGTGCATCATGATCACAACATCTCAGGGGAAGTGGTGACATGTCGATACAGACAATGCATCCCAGTTTGTTCTTGTATTTGTTATTGAAACAACATCAGATTTACCCAAAAAGCTAAAAAAAAACAATCTGTTCGTCTCAATATTCAGTGTTATACTACCTCCAAGATGCACATCTTAGCTAAGCATTGTTTCAAAATTAGCCGTATCAATGTGTATATGATTGTAACAACTGTGTGTGGCAATAAAAGACCT
>JAQFJB010000021.1:411867-422299 GCA_029874875.1 Naso minor
AAAATGAAAATATTTATCCAGTTTTAAAAGCCTTTTTAATAACAAGATGATTTTTTCCCTCTCTGTCTTTTTTTCTGTCCTTTTATCTTTAGATCATTTATTGTCTGACACCTTCCCCAGCCAGGACTGCAACTCTCCAGACATAAGCAACTTGCATAACAACAATCTGCCACAACAAAGCCACTGTTTGCCTGTAGCTAAACCCGAACAGTCCAGCCAATCCAAGCCCAGTGCTCATCCACAGCCTCAGTTGAATACAGTCAAGGCTCAAACACCTGTGGGCCCCTCCAAACGTCAGTTCTCTGTTGAACGCAGCCTTTCCACAGAGGACCCGCCAGGTGCCAAGGCGCAGAAGGGGAGTGTAGTAATAAAGCCAGCCAAGGTTTATACAATCACCAAGGAAGGCGGTATGACCCTAGGGGGGCGTGGCAGTGAGGAGAGCCTTGAATTGGAGGTGCTAAAGGGCTCCAGGGAGCAGACCCTGTCCCAGGCCCCAGATTCTGTTAATCACAACTTGTCCTGCACCAGCCAGCTATCCACCACAGCCACCCACGGTAGCCATCACCGTAGTAGCTATCACCGCAGCAACCATCACCATGCCCACCAGCATCACGGAGGCCCCCCCACCTCATCACAGCCACTGCAGAGCTCAGGGATAACCAATAACATCCGGGACTGGGGGATGAGAAGAGGAGGGTCGCGGGACGATTACACCGCAGACTGTGTAGCCTGCATTCGGGCTCCGTGTCAAAGTCAACGCTCCCTGGACCTGGACACGTCACCGCGGAATGGGGGGAAACCCCGTAAGAAACTTGAGAGGATGTACAGTGAGGAGAGAGCATCTACTGATGACAGGGGTAAATAAAACAGGGATGGGAAGATAGGTGGGCTCAGTACAGTGTAATTACTATACTGTAAAAGGCTAAATAACGTAAACAGCTTTGTGATTCATGTGCTCACCTAAAATTTGTAAATGTTTATAATATGTAAGTATACCCTACGTTAATAAAACTAAAATAAGCTGTATTTCCAGTCATCCTCATATGTTTCACTTTGCACTCTCTTGTCATGAATTCACATGCCTTCTCTGCTAACTGTCAGGCTCATGTTTGATGGTGTTTTGTGTGCTATTACCCCGCCTTCCTATTGTTTGCTGTGTTTCCAGAAGACAATCCTAACAGCTGGTTTCCCAAAGAGAATATGTTCAGCTTTCAGACAGCCACCACCACCATGCAGGCGTAAGTATGGCATTGATAATCTGTCTTCACTCCCACTGTGTCTTACTGCAGTGTCTTACCGCACGACCACAGTGCTGGCAGCATATTACACTGCCATTATGCCATTAATGATCTGAAAAAAGCTTATGTTAAATGAACTTTAATTTTAATAGCAAATTGTCAGAAAATGTGCAACCTAAGTTTGAAAGCATACTGCAACTTAACTTTTGCATTTAAATTGAAGGATGTCCTGATTTTAGCTCACTGACACTGAAAAATATATGAAAATGACCCTTCTCATGGTCATTTGCACAATGGCCATGTTTAAAATGGCTGACTTTGGAAGATTTTACAGAACGAGTTTTACCTAAAAATTGTCAAATATACTTGATAAAATCAAAGTCAAGACTCAGTCAGTTGCAAATGTGTATTTTGCTTTTTGGCAGGTATCACATTTGATGACACTTTTGAGTCATCAATGCATGTCCTTCAGCATTCTGTCTTTTTCCGTTACAACATTGACACGACCATCACAGATTTATTTATTTTACGCTAATGTACAACATAGTTACACACACAGGAGAGAAGCGCACAAATGACTTGATTACAGACCTCCAAAACATACAACTCCTTATTTTTTTATGGATCTTACTGAAGATTTTCAGTCTCATGGTCATAGCAATGCCATTTTAGTGACTTTTCTGTCCTGTAGACTTGGTCATACCAAGAAAATTTATATGCCAGAGAAATTTATCGACACATCTCAGCCTACTCACAGAGCTAACCTGTGAACAACTGTGGCTGGTAAATCACAAACACAATTGATAGTCAGTAACAGTAAATCCCAGAAGTTCTTCCTTTTTCTGTCTTCCAGTCCATTTGTTCATAATTTTGATCATGAGCTGGTAAAGCTCTCTAAACTGTCAAGAATAGTTAAAAAGCAGTCAGATAGCAAGCCTATTAAATATGCTCACCAGGGTGACATCAGCTCCCACCATCCTGCCAAATGTAGAAGGAACTCAGAAGTGATGTATAACACATTCTCTCTTAATAGCCACTGTGGGGGTGACATTGTGTACAGGCCTATAAACCTACCTGTAATAAATGCAGAGAAGTGTGAAAAAAGTGGAGATTAGAAATGCTGTCATGTCTGGCAGCATGAAAAATAGCAATCCAACTGCATTCTGTTTATTTTATTTTGGTTTTAGTTTTATTTTACAGTATTATTGCATTGTTATATTAATCAACATTTTTGTAAATATGCCAAAATTAGCTAGGAGACTTTCTATAAAGAACAGAATAAGCAAGAAAGGGTGAGGAAACACAAACAAAAACAGTAATTAACATTATTAAAAATCTACAGAAAATGCCATGGCAGTGTTAGAGCAAGCTTAAAAGGCATAAAATATATGAGGCATGCAGAACTGTTGGTTACTTGGATGAGGACTGTTTGTAAAGTCAACTAAACAAATTTTAAACCAGACAGAGGTACAATCTCCTTTAGTGCCGCTCATTGTGATTAACTTTCCGGTTGAGATACGTTCCATGGGATTTCACTGAACGATGAGCAGGAGGCACACTTGCTTTCTCTGACTCCACGAAAAAATGGTGCCAGATGGATGAAACTCTGTTTAAATACAGACTAAACTTTGTTTATGCATAAAAATAGAAATATGCATTTGCATTCTGTTCCTTGGATTTCTAAAGCTGATTCAAGATCAAGGCAGTTCCTTTGTAATTGATTAGGCCACAGAATTTTGCCATTTCAAATGCTGTTATGCCCAGGGCTTGAAATTTAACATCCTCCCATTATGTTTCCCAAAACATAATCAACATGTCAACTTTTTTAAATAATTTTGTTTTTTTAACTCAGTTTTAGAATGTAGACAATGTCTGGTGTTTAAAACACACCCACACAAATACATACATACACAAACTGAAATATTTGTATGTGTTACTTGTGTGAATAGCACAAAGGGGCTACAACTTTGATTCCTTTGTGCAAACTTTTGTTGCAAAATGCCAACAAGTAAACCTGATTGGTAAAATTATTGCACTAATGGTCTCGTATCTGTTCAAAGTTTGTGACTAGAGAGGCGTTTTCACGTTTTTCTACCGAAAGGGAAGGCATTGTACACTTCTCTAAGATCTAATTCAAATGTGACCTGGCCAAGCTAGATATGATATGTCACAAATTCAAAAGCTAACCACAGGCATAGAAACCTGAAACCTCCAGCGCAGAGCGAATGTGTCAGTTGACAAAGTGACGGTTTGCATTAGCACAACCACTAACGCCGTTTCAGTCACTGGCAGCTACAAGCTAACAAGCTAACAAACAACATCAATAAAATAAGCTCACAACACTTTGCGTTTTGGTACATCTGCTAGTCACCAATTTTGGTGCATAACAGACTCTTTATATGAGTCTCAATCACAATAAGCTTCAGTCTAAGTTTCACATGGAGCATACAGCTAAATTACTCCAGTGTTTCCCCTAGCTAGCATCTTGATACACACAGATTCCACCAGTTAAAATAACGCAAGCAGCGAGAGTAGGCGAGGCACAAGGACTTTGATCTGGGGCACTTTCCAGAACTTTTCTTTAATTTTAATGTTATGAAGATAATGTTAAGCAAAATATTTAGCAAACCCAAGCATTTAACATTTTATAAAATGCGTCCAAAGAGAGACTTTAAAGAACATTGTATTTATGTATTTCTAATTTAAATTATTGTTTATTTGGGAGGGACAGGGCATGTCAATGAACATTACTAGTACAGAGTAGAAGAAAAATAAACACACCAGATTACATCCAAGGGCTAATTTCCATCTCTTTTTCCTCTTAGTAGGTGTTGCCTAAATATCAAGTAACAACTTAGTAAAAAATAGTAGCGGTATTCTCAAAGACAGCATTATCTCAGGTACAACATTACAACAATAAAAGCATCTCAAGTATCAAGTTCAAGTGTCAAGTAGTTCAGGTAGTGGAACTACCACTGCTTATTTTTGTTTTCGTTTCAGTTTTAGTTTACGATAGTACCCTTGGTCAGCACCTCTCCCTTTTTCATCTGTTTCATCCAGTCCCTGTCTATATTGGAGTCAGACTGATGCATGGACCAGACAGTGGATTTTGATTCAAATCATGGGCAAATTACTTTAACTTGTGATATGATGGGTTTGTTACAGTTTGTGTCATCTGTTTCCTCACTTTTTTCCAGCATCAAAATCCAAAATGTATTATAAATAAACGGACCAAGATTCTGTCTTTGCTCACTGACATTTCGAGTTTATTTTCAGGCATTTTCCACTCATGGTGAGTGTTGTTTGCTCAATGTACTCTCTGTGAAAGTGAGCCCTGCAACATAAAGCAGTTTCTGATGTGTGTGTGGAGAACTGGGTTGGCTCGGTTGCTAACTTCTTTCTCATTTTGTCCTCTCCTCTTTCTTTTATGTGGCGGCCTTCCAAACCACGACTGTAGAATATCGTGAGTAACTCCTTCAGCTGCCCCCACCGTTCCTCACTGCTCCTTCTTCCTCTCACTCTGTCAGTTAGGTTGCATGTTGTCAACCCCTTTCCTCATTTGCCTCTCTACTATTCAGTGTGCTGTGTCCTTAACCACCTCAGTGTCTGCTGGACTTGGTGTTTGCAGTTACAGATTCACTTAAAACCTTAAAGACTTAATGGTACTGAGTATGTACTGTAAGAAATGACAATCAGCAATACCGTATCACACTACAACACAGTGCAACAGTGATAACGTGTTCCAGGTGTGTTCATCTTACTTCTTAGAGTGATTCTTGCAGGCAGTTACTCTTCAACCGGGTTCATCCATTACCAACCTTCATGCTCTGAGCAAACACGAATCATTTCATCTCTGAATACCAAACCTGATATTCATCTGGTTGGGGAATTTGGCCTTATTCTACGAAACATTCAATAACTGAGGACTAATCTAAAAGTAGATGTTTCACAGAATGCACAGGAGCAGCCAGAGTGTAAGGGTTCAAGTTAAAGAAATCTGTGAAAAAAGTACCAATATCTGAGGCCAAGCCCATAGTTTAATGAGACTCAGAGCAAATGGAAGTGCAAGAAGGAGCTTTTTGAGTATGATGGACGGGTTTTAAAGGAATGCATTACAAATTCTAAAGGTGAGATCAGTGAGTGAAAAACCATACTCTTGAATACTGATAGAAAAAACGCCCTTAACCAATGGAGCCATTTTTATTTTAAAAAGACACAGATCTCGCTGATGAAAATGAAATATAGACATGTTTCATGTATCCTGCTTCAGTGCTGCATTTCACATTAAAGACAAAGGAATCTAATCACATTAAATAGACACATGCAGAATATGATTTGGGTTAGCTCCAATTAGGGCAAAACAGTATATCTTTTTAAAATCCAAAACGCAATTTGATTTAATGAAACTTAAAAATCAAGAGCTGTGATTATAATGAATTATTATAGGCCTTAACAAGACGTAATAAGTGAATGACTTTTGAGCACCTGTGAGTGTTTAACTCAGCTGATATGAAGATGGTTATGAGTAAATGACTAAGCTAAACTGATAAATATAATCCTCTGAGTCTAAACCCTCAGTCACAATCACAATGGCAGTCCCATGAGAAATCTAAGACATAACATCATCATAGACTGTGATGTAGATTTGTGTATATATGCTGGATTGCTTTATGGGACAGAACAGGAAAGCTCTCGGCTTTTAGACTTTCTGGTGATGGCAGATGGTGGAAGGACAGACGTACAGAAGGAAGAGTGACTTGCAACTTGTTCATAATTTCAGTGAGAGGGAACAGAAAACGAGGAAGAAAAAATATCGTATTGCAGTGCAGACGCAGTTATTAAGGCTTTTGGATAGTAAGCAGGGAGACTGCAGTAACTTCAGCCCATTGTTTGTCATCTCAAAGCTCATCAGCTGTCATTCTATTGGACAGTCAAAACAAGACCGTCGGACATGTTTTTATTTCTGACATACGTTGTCACAAATGATTTTCATTGTGCCTGACATCCTGCCAGAGCCATTAGTGTCCCCTGTGGGACAAACTTGGCACTCTGGCAGAATGAGAAATAATTGACATCAGACATGCACACACAAAGTAGCTAATAGTTTAAGAATTATTATGAAATAAAATTAAACGAAAGACTCGAAGAGGACAGTCAGTCATTAGTCCTAGGATGGCTCAAACTGTTAGCCAATAGTTGTTGGCTTGATGATAAGTCACATTGGAAAGGCAGGATTTCCTGGCTTTTCCTCAGTGTCCCTTCGTGTTGATCCCAATCTTGTATCGTAGTCATAGTGTGTGTGAGTGTGTGAGTGTGTGTGTGTTTGTGTACTACTAATGTCTTTTGCCCCTGGTGAATATAACCACCGTGTTGCTAACTCAGCTGGTTTAACCAAATCCCTCACTAACCCTTTGAACTTACAACCCCGCACCTTAAACCCCTTAATGTCGCCCCACCCCACCCCGACTGGAACTTTATATCTATGCCCGAACGCAACTAGACCCAAAAGGTTTACAGCTGGTCAGTTCCTTTGACCTTCGAGGCATTTCAGTCAGGCCTAGTTAAAAACAAAAACAAACTATTGCTCAAAATCAAAATGGCTATAGTAGAAACTGTGAGCAAATCAAATAGTGTGTTATGTTCTGGAAGGGTTATTTACCTCTTGGGTCCGTTTGGGTTCAGAATAAAATTCTTTGGTAGGTCAGGCGAAGCTAAAACATAAAATCTTATTTCCCCACAATATCACCTAATTCTTTGACGTCCTGGCAGGGCTTTCCGAGGCATTGCTGAGAGAAAGAGGCGAAAAAGAGAGCAGGAGGCAGCCACCATGATGGAGAGGTACTACGTCCCAGCTGTCATGTCCTGTCCTGTCCTGTGTGGTGCTAAACCCTCCTTAAATACCCTTCTTGAAAAGTCTCATTATCAGTTTCAGATTAAATTTCTCTTAGCTGATGTTACCCTTATCTGTAGGCCATGTATTCTGTAAATTTTTTAACTGTGACTGAGGCCCTTATGTATCTCAATGCAGAGAGAACCAGCCCTCTACTGTGCCTATTTCCATTTGATCCCTCGTAAGATACTGTCAATGACAGTCAACACATCTCAGCCCAAATGTTTTACAATATTCTGTCCCATTGCTGGCAGGCTTTTAATTTAAAATTTGCATTTATTGGCACTCGCAGTGATTTTGCATCACACAGCATCTGACACTGTTGTACTGAGAGATTAGTGTTGTAAAAATGTCCATTTACCCCTTTGTGCTACTGCACAATAATTCGTAATGTCATCTGTTTGTTTCACTGCATTTTATTGGGCTTTTATGAATAACAGCTTCTAATGGAGCATTTGTGTATTTGGCCAGTACTGTACATATTGAACTGTGCCATTGTAGAGAGAATAAAAACAACAAAACAAAACTCATTTCTGAAAGGCTGGCAGGTGGAGTTGAGATGAACAGCTACAGACAGGTCAGTATAGTGCATAAAGATGAGGTTGTAAATGTTGGTAAATGCAAATAAAAAGGGTTCTAGATAAGATTCACTTTATAGGCCCATAAAACAAACAAACAAACACAAAAACGCTATTGCTTCTAATAATAATGCCCATTATTGTTATTATTATTATCTTTAAATATATTCAGAGCTGAAAGTCTATAGCCATAGGAATATTCATCCTATTAATACCTCAGAAAAAAAAAATCAACTCCAAGGGTTTACTGAAGGTTTGTGTGTGTAAAAACATGTGCAAACTTGATATCACCAGCAAACAAATGTGTAAACTGATCTACTAAGGGTGTGCACTAAGGACTGCGTGTTTCAAATGAGCAAGATGGCGCACACTGTACATTCAGCACCTTTACCTTAATTAATTAATATGCAACATGGGGCGTTTTTACCCAACTCTGCAAAATATAGGAAGGAGAATATGCAAAGGCATTACTTTGGTACAAGCGTTGCAATTTATCAAACCTGAAAGTGATTTTGTGACTGCGGTTTGCGGCTGTTTATAAAACGTTTGAAAGGGAGGTGTAAATGTGTCCAGCATTGCACACAGGCGGCTGCTGTTATTGGGGAGATGAGGAGGCATAGGTGAACTGAAAGAAAGCTTGAAGAACACATTTTTAACACCAGTGTCAACATTTTTGGTATGACAGAAAAAAAATGAAAACATATCACCTATCAGCGATGCAATTTTGGAGCTTTGGATGAGTTTAGGGCTGATTTGGAGCCTCCTATAAGACGCTCCAGGCTGCGCTCTTTGGTGCGTACCTCCATCCCTCACACACAGAAACACACAGAAAAAGCTGTAACCAACACCATTAACTTTATACACACGCATGTAAAATGAGTATCTTACATCTACTGGGTACCACTGGAGTCGTTTAGGATTACAGACATCTGGAATTGGCTCACCCACCTTATCTCTGCCACAGTGGATCAAAAGGGCCATTCAGCTAAGCACTCATAATTAATTTCCCCTATTTCAAAGACCTAGTGCTCCCTCTCAGGGATTGCTTTGCATTAGTTGGCATCTCAATAGCATTTTTACCAGTTTTAATTGCTCTACTGTGTAAAAATCAGGTGACATAGAGGGATGCTACGTTTTTGACGACAGACGACTGGGGGAGAAGTGCTCAACATGAGTCACTGTATATATCTCAATTAGTCATCTGCACTCAACCATTAAAAAAGTCTCCCATGTCTTGTTTATCACACTACCCACAGTGCAAGTGTATTTCAGTACAAAACAACCAAAACAGCGAGCATGACAGATAATGTGTAAGTGCATCAACAGAAGATAAGAGAGAAATGATGGATTTCTCCATCCTGTACAGGAGAATTAAGCAGAGATTAAGAAATAAGCAATTGTCGAAATTTAAATTTGAATTTTTGAACTTGGACCACACTCTTGCATTAGAGATGATAGATGTCTTGTCTTTCAGTCTTGTCTTGCGTGGTGGTTTAAAGCAGAAATGGATGAGGCTTAATCAGAAGATACCTGTTTATGCCGAAAATTAATAGGACATAATCATATAAACCTACATTTACAAATTTAGAAAAAAAAAATTCCAGAGCAGCATCAGTATATGTCTGTCTGTCTATCTATCTGTCTATCTATCTGTCTATCTATCTATCTATCTATCTATCTATCTATCTATCTATCTATCTATCTATACCTACCTACCTACCTACCCACCTACTTACCTACTTATCTACCCACCCACCCACTGACCCATCCATCCATCCATTCCAAAGAAGGCCTTAGAAGGTATTTGAAGTTTCTTTCAAAACTCTTGCTTTCCCGTTGAGGCCGTAAAGAAGAAGAAGAAGAAGAAGAAGTAACTTTATGAATCCCCTTGGGGAAATTGATCCTCTGCATTTGATCCATCTTATTCATAGTTAACCTTAACTACACATACTAGGAGCAGTGAGCTGCCACAGTACAGCACCAGGGGACCATCTCCAGATCTTTTTGCCAGTGCCTAGGTCAGGGGCACTGACAGGAGTATCAACCCTAACATACATGTCTTTGATGGTGGGAGGAAACTGCAGCACCCAGGAAAAACACATGCAGGCACGGGGAGACCATGCAAAGTCCACACAGAAAGGGCCTGAATTCGTACCCAGGACCTTCTTGCTGTGAGGCTACAGTGCTAACCGCTAAGCCACCATGTTGCCCAGAAACATGAAGAAGACTTTTTATTCCTATTTCATGGAATTTCAATCAGCATCATCAGACCAGTCAAACACCATCACTGTTGCAAACAGCTAGGCAGTCTATCACCTCATTATGGACAATTGTTGATTTTATCAAAAACTTAAAGGTCCAGGGTGCAGTAGCATCTCGCAGTGAAGTTGCATATTTCACAAAACTGAATATCTCTATGGCTCATTCTAAGGTAATAAAAACATTTCTTATTCTCTTATGATTCTAAACTAATAAAAACATATTTAAGTACATTATATTTCATGTCAGCCATATTCTACAAATTGATTCCCCTAAATCCTGCTTTGTGGACCCTTAAAATCAGTTCATCAGTTTGTTAATCCGTAATCCATTTCATCAAACATTTTGCCAGTATACCCCCGGGACAACTTCATGTCTTAACTTCACATTAAACTTTAAGTTAAAAAAATCCACATAAAAAACATAGTATGTGTGGCATCATATCGGGGCACATAGCAAAGCATGAG
>JAQFJB010000021.1:428585-441674 GCA_029874875.1 Naso minor
GCAAACGCACGTCATTTTTATCTGAAAGTTTCACCAGACCACAATAATTTGGGGAGAGGAAATTCATCCATTGCTCTGATTTTTGGGTCCTTTGGTAGAAAATGAAAGCTCGTAGAGTCTTCTCTTCTTGCTTTACAACCCAAAACAAAACAGGTGTGTTTGTCATGAACATGTGAACAAGTTGAAAAACATGATTTTCATTGGAGGGGGTCTTTAGAAAATAACTAATCACCCAGTGCTCATAACAAGTATTAAAAGAAGGAAGAAAGGTATCAAATGGAGTGTGTGAAGTAGTATAGGTATCAATTTGCACTAGTATTGGTACTGGTATTGTCATTTTTTAAAACAATACCCAGCCCTTGGAAGTGGTATTTCACAGTCCTTAAGCACTCCCCTTTATCTGATCGAACAGACATTCTCTGAAAGTTCCTGGCTTGCCTTCTGTTACAATCTCTAAAGAGGAACAAAGTCAGAGCGAGCATTATCACACAAACTCAAAATAACCCCAGAATTCAGGCAGCACCTTATTAGGTCATGAATCCACAATGAGAAGGAAGTGAACAAAAAATTTATTGACAAGCCAGTGTCCAGATTCCAGACACAGGACAGCATAACCTAAGACAGAGTTGCTGGCTGTGGGTTTTATTTTGACTACATTTAAAAAAGAAATTAACATGGAGTAGACTGGGTTTTTGTTATATTCATTTAGGTAACATTATGTAGGACTAGCATGTACTATACTAGAACCATCTTATGTCATTGCCTCAGGGTTATCGAAGCACATCACCTGTCTGAACAATTGAATTACTTCCTGCTGGTGAAGCACAGTATTGAAATTTCACCTCCACAAGTCTCTCTTTTATTAGGATATTATGGTTTAAAACTTCTCTACTCATATTGTAGTCAAACTACAGGACTGTTAATGCGGAAAAGAGTTAGTTGAAAACAAAATAAATGAGTTCGAATTATCCACATTTGAATTGTGAATGGAAGTCACACAAACAGTCTATTTATGGATACAAAAAAAAAGGCCTGCCTGTTCCACAACATGCCTCGCTTGTGTTTTGTTCTATTTTTGAGCAGATTCTGTCCTTGAAAAGGACAAGAAAACTGACAGTCTCTGTGGGTGTTTGCATGTGTGTTTGCGTGTGTGTGTGTGGCAGTCGGATGGGGTGGGGGCTGCATTGCGTCACAAGTGCTCCAGTTTAGGAAAAGTGACACTTTGCCTTGAAAGACTCTTCGGGGCAGTAAGATAAGGAATTTAGTGGCTTTATCACAAATGCCACTATTTAATTTAAAAGGGTGAGGCACTTAGGATCTGGCACCGGCCTTTCAGTCTAGTGATAAATTTACAAGAAAGTGGAAAAGATTGGAGCCTGAGAGCAGATTAGCAGGATACAAATATAGAAGTGACATTATAGTGGGTATTAGTCAGGTGCTGCTCTGAACAAGTGGCTGGTTCCTGATAGGCCTGAGAATGGGGCCTGACTGCAGGCTGTGGGGCTGGGTGAGGGACACACTGCAGAGACTACGACATTAATTGTAAGTTTTATCTCCTCTTAAAGACAAACAAACAAAAACATTAAAGTTCCCTGATGTTGAGTATTTAGAATACCTCAGCATAACAATATCAATCTCAAATTAGCTTTGATAGCCTTGTGTCAAAAATGAAACCATTGCAGTGTAAATTGGTTAATTCTTTGTTTTGCTTTCTGTGTCATTATTCTATTTGTTCCTGCATATGAGTTGGCAGAAAAATGTAGGAGCCTCAGCCAAAACAGAAAGAGGACTCACACTGAACTGCTCTATTGTCTGTACAGAAACAAGCATACGGTGAACAAGAATGCAGTGGTTCGTGTTTTCACAGTGCTAGAATACCAACATAATCACATTATGTATGTATGTACTCAGGGCTACTACTTTAAAAGAAAAGCAACAAAAAAAAGCTACATTTTAGAAAATTATGAAAAATGCTGATTATAATTTCCCAGTGCCCAAGGTGTTAATTGTGTTGCTTATTTCATCCAACTCACAGTTCAAAACCTGAACACATTTAAAAAACTCTAACTAGCAAATGTTTGGCAAAATACTTAAAAAAAGGATCAGTTTTAGATTTGTGGACAATCTAATCATTTAGCTATAAATGTTTTGTGATACTTTAACCTGTTAGAGTAACAGTTTTCTATTAAATTCTACAAGACAGCTGCTAGACTAGCTTAGTGTAGTTCTAACAGCGTCTGCGTCAAAAATGTTTTCCATCACACATTAATGAGCCTCTGCAGTCTCAGATTGTGTCACAAGCAATAGGCAAAATGAAAAAATGCCATTTCATCAGCATTAGGCAAGACACGTCCACCTGTGCAGGCACCTCAACCAGCAGGAGTCACTGGTGAAGTACACTAACAAGGAAGTGATCCCCTGCAGACCTCCCACTCAAAATCACAGCCCGTTCAGGGTTTTTTGTGTCAGTGGAGAAATGTTTCTTTACTTCTGTGCAACCTACAGACCCATTTGTCACGCGCTATGAGAAATGGGGACATTACAAGACTGAAAGTACTGTAATCACAAACCTGTACATTCAACTCAGCAATCACCCAACTTTCCAAAAACCCCCAAGATTTTCAGTTTACAGTGATATAATATGAAGAGCAGCCACAAATTAATACAGTTAGCTCCGCTTGCTCATTTTTGTACAGCTAATACAATCTCCTGTATCCATTTTGCCTTTAAAGTCTAAATTATTGTTTCTCAAAGCTATGGTTGGGACCCAAAATGGGTCGTGGGCCCATTTTTATTTGGTCCTCAGTTGTATAACAATGCTGATATATCAATTTATTTTACTAATTAAAATAGAAAGAGAGCATTGTTTTTTTGCTATGCTGGTCTGTACTGCTCAAATGTTCAGATAAATTCAAAACTGTATTCACAAATTTTCAAGGTGGTGAGAAACATTACACTCAGAAAATCTGATTACCACTGTGATGTACTTATGGGAATAAATAAATTATGATTTTAAAGTCATAGTTTGTTGCGTTCTTTATCAGCACTTTAAAAATGTAGTTGTTGTGGCAATGCAAGATTTTTTTTGTACGTTAGGGTCCCACAGAGGCACCAAATTATTTGTTTCGGTGTCAAGCTGAAAATGTTTGAGAAACCCTGAAATTTAATTACTACAACAGTGCATTGAGCGTCTAAATGGAGCTTTGAGTTAAGGAAAGCATTTGAAACCTTTTTTTTTTCCTACCCTGCAATGCACAGTGTTTTTGGAGCTTTGCATTATATGCTTTGATTTCATTACCGTAAGTTTCTAGTAGTAGTGATATGCTCATACCCGGCTTTTGACCTAGAGCAACAATTCCACATCTCTTCATATCTGATTGTTAAAAAGCACGCTGGGCAAAGGTGGAAAATTAAGTGATGAAATATAGGAAAAGTACATTCACTAAGGAAGAGCCAAAGTTTTCGGGCAATACTAATGATAATGAATCAAATAATATTAGGGAGGACTAGGTTTTTCCTGGTAGCACATTACAACACCAGTTTCCTAATTTTTCATGTCCCTTCTCTCAGTCTCTATCAGTAAGCCATCTTTATTTTACGCTGTTCCTCCAACATACATTTCTATTTTGATCCTAAACCTTCCTTTTTTCCATTGCCCCCTCTCCACTCCTCTCTTTCTCTCTCCCCTCCTCCCTCCCCTTGACTATCTTATACCCAGAGGAGATAGAGAAGAAACTGACTGCTTATAGAAAAGGCTGTAAAATCTGGAACATGCTCATTTTCTGCCAGGTGAGTCACACAAGACACAGAAAAATATTGTTTTAAATATTGTTTTCATTTCCTTTAAATTTGTGTTGGGTTGCAATGTCAGTTTAGCAACCTCCAACTAGTATAATCTGAAGAGTACATTGATTGATATAACAATTATATATCAATATCTACCTTTCACATATATCTTAGCACTTTATCTTTTGCCTCACACAAATAGAATTTATGACCAAAAATCTGTCAAAATACTAACAGAATACACCCAGTTTATTGAAGAAAACATCAATGTATGATTTGAGAATATTCACTGACCCTCAGGGGATAAACCCCGATGACTTCCTCATTTACCACCAGCATTTCAAGATATACAGCATATCAAACATAACTTTACCTCAGAAAATGTCTACATGCACAACTAATGTACATGACCTGAGAACAACCAAATGTACATGACTTGAGGACAACACAAATATGAGTGGATCATGTGACCACCCCTCTTGTTCAACAGACTGGTACATTTTAGCCTCGTTAGTAGAGTGGTTAATTCATAATCTGACTGAAATATCTCAGCAATTAAAGCCATGAAATTTCTTTACAGACATTCATAGACCTAAAGAGGGTGAACCCTCTGACTTTGCTGAAACCTTGACTCTACTGCCACCAGCAGATCAAATGTTACAAAGATATAGGCCTACGGTATATAAAATATGACATGAAAGTTGGCATTGACACTTGCTGCTTTGCATTGTTGGTGCCTAGTCTATTTCATGTGAGATTTCAAGTCTTTTTTTCCCCCCATAGCTGCTTAGATTAAGGTCTTTCTGCACAGAATACACCTTCAAAGTCCCCTGGCAGAGGCTGCACCCTGCCCAGAGCCTGTCTGCCTCCAGCCTCTTCTCACAGAACTTGCATCAGCCTACCTTCCCTCATCCATTGCCCGTTAGCTAACGTCATTAGCCACCGCCAGTTAACATAACACACATAACATAATGTAAAACTGTCAGGCAGAATCTAATAGTAGGCTGCTAACAGTGACAACTTCCCCTTCAGTCTAAAATGCATCATTAGCAAATTTATGATATGTAGCAGACTCTTAATGGTTCTGAATGGTTTTTAATGGTTATAATTCACCAAATACGGTTTGGGACATTAATAATAAGTTAAACAATGAATGTTGTTATTAGCTACAGTTAGGAGTTGCTGTGTCTGCTCCTGGGTGAAGCTTGTTTGGTAGATATGGCAGTGATTACCCAAGGGCCTGGCTAAAAGGCAGACAGTTTGTCATATTGTGTAAGTTGATTGTGAATAAAACAATAAACCGCACACCATTGCACTGAGAGAGAAGGGTGTTTCAGTGTTATATCCTCACATTTGATGTAAATGTACCACAATTTATGACCTTGTTCTCTGTGATTTTATTTTTTTTTAACTTTTAAATGACACACAGGAACCATATAAATGTCACCAATAGGCTGTATGTTACATTTAAATAAAGACAAATAATCAAAACAACAACATACACCCTCATAGTTTGTAGAAAAGTTTGGAATAAGTCCCCCCCCCAAAAAAATATTGTTGTTGTGCATTAGTCATTCCGCAAATTTTTGAGAAATGTGTCCCAGAATTATGTTTCTGTTTACCTCTATCTCAGATTGCCAAAGGCCTCTGAGATAATTGTATAACAACACTGGTACCACGAGGTATCCTTGTGTCGTAAGTGAACAAGATTCTCCATTGATGGTTTTTGTCTATGGGACCCTTAGAGTCACTGCTAAAATGCAAAACTAATTGCTGCCGCCTTATGTCCAGCTGCTCCTCTCGTCTCTCTGTGTTTAGACTTGCCTCTCACTCACTCTCACTCTGCCGCACACACCTTACGTACTCAGCACATGTTCCGCCCTATTCGTAGAGGAGACGCTACTCTTCTGTTCCGCTGCAGTGGGAAAAGCAGTTTAGTGTAGTTTCTCTGTGTTTTTAATATTTTTTAGACTGAAAAATGCAAAAAAAAAAAGCACCTGTATGTGTACATCATACGTACAAACATACAGACAAACAGTCTGCGTCAACTACAAAGAGTAAGACTGAAAGATAGTAAATAAGTAAGTATGCATGTGAAGCTCACAGTGAGGTTACAATACATTCAGATCACATATGTTCAGATATGTTCTAAGTTGCCCTGAGGGTATAAAGGTAGTACTGTAGGGTCTGAAATGAGGTGATAAGTTAACTAAACTTTTTTTATGCTGTGGTGCATATCGATAGTGTTTCCCTCATGCTACCCTCATTTGCAGTCCTGTTGAATAATCTCCAAACATCTCCAGCTGCCTTAAAGATTTTAATAAGGTATAATCAATATCAAACATCATGTTCCAGCATGTTAACAATGTACCCACAATTTCAGTTTACAGTTTCATACCATTATCAGTTTTTCAGATTGTTTCATTGATTCTACAGCACATGAAAGAATGAGGTGACTTTTATACTTCCCAGAATCTGTAGTAACACAACCTTCTTTCTTCAGGGAGGTCCGGGACATCTGTACTTGCTGAAGAATAAAGTCGCTACTTTTGCAAAGGTGGAGAAGGAGGAAGACATGATCCAGTAAGACTTATTTCTTCGTGTAGGTGATATCACAAATTATTTATTAATGGTTGGGGAAATCACCAACCACAGGAGTTAAATGTCAACGAAAAAATAGGGGGAAAAAAATACAGTTATAAAGAGAGAGATCGATGGATGGTTCAGAGATGCAGATTTTTCTTCTTTCCTACACGAATTTGTGAATTACATTTAAAGATGAGCTGAAATGTCTTTTTCCAGAGCGTCCACTGCCATGTTGTGACGTATTCACTATTCAAACAATTAAACAACCAACTTTAAAGTACCTATGACGGTGTTATTCTGAGACATTTTAATGCCTTTTGCCCTTTCATGACCATATTGCAATTAACAATTTGAAGTCATCCCCTCTACTCATACTAGCCCATCTTATTTTGTGTGCATCTAACCTTCGGTAAACAAACCACAAGAAAATAACTTTACCAAATTTCCTGCAATTTGCGCAAAAGGCCATACCATTCACCATTCACACTTAAAAAGAACACACCACGGTTCAATTTGATTCAAAACGAGTCCACCTCTTTCTGGATCAAAATTCCATTGTTTCATCCAGACCCTTGGTTTGGGGGCAGGTCTCACACTTAAAGTTTTGGCCTGGATTAAACTTAAGTCCAGAAATCCAGACCAAACAGTGAACTTGTAAAAGGAATTTTAAAATGAATTTTCCTTGCTGCTCTTTCAACTTTGCTGTCAACTTTGTTCTTAACCTCTTCTCCTGCATGTCCAGGTTTTGGCAGCGGCTCAGCAGGCTGATGAGTAAACTGAACCCGCAGCCCAACCTCATTCACATTATGGGCTGCTATGTGCTGGGGAGTGCTAATGGAGAAAAGGTAGGCTAATTATCTTTGTATTAAAGAACAAAGATTTACACTATCCTCTAGTTAGTGCAAAAGTTTATTTAAAATTTCTGCACATGCATTGCATTGCGACAATGAAGAAGAGGATATTCACACAAGACTTTGGATGACACCCCCTTTATGAAGCTATTCACACACATGCACCCACTCACCTTTGCTGCAATTGCAGCACATTTACTCATACACCTGCCACGACCCTTCCACCCCCACAGGGACTGATACGCACTTGCTATATGCAGACACACTCACATACAGAATATGAACATGAACATGCCCACACAATGAAATATTCATTCCTTTCAATGCAGTTCCATCTAGAACAACTGTACTACTGCTTCTTACGATTGCTCACTGCAATATCTATCATTGTTCTGTCCTTTAATAATAAAAAAAAGTCATGTAGCATTTTTTCTGCCCTCTTCACAAAGAGGTCTGAATTTGAAATGAACAATAATGCTTGACTGTCAGAGATAGATGCAAGGTTGAGGCTCTCTAATATATGTTGTATGCTTTGATTCCCCACAGACCTTAAGGGCCCTATCTCATGCTCGTCTGTGGCACAAGGCGCAAACGCCAGACACAAAGGTTTCAATTTATTCAAGCAGTGTAAAACTCCATCTTTGCCGTCTCATGCCAGGAGAAGAAACTGTGGCTCGCCCCCTGCGCTCTGTTGTTCACAATCACTTCATCAGTTCATGACTGTGTGTTTGGCTGGAGATGCAGTAACCAATCAGAAAATTTGCTCTCAGTACCTTTAAGATCAGGTGCACCCATGGCACAAACGCTGGCAGGATTACCAGGTGCAATCAAAGAGGAAAGATTTTCAAGTCACGAGACAGATCAGCTGGCTTCGTCGGTGAAAGCAGTACAAGACAGTAGGGCGCCTTTAAAGCAGCGAAAAAAGAAAAAAAAGGATATAAAAGAATTTGGTCTGAAATAGCGGTGATTGTGACCTTGTCTTCTGGCATCACCAGGACAGCTACACAGTGCAGTCCTGGTAACATGTTGTGGAGGAAATAGAGTGAGAAAGTTATTCATCAGGCTCCGACAGAAGTAGAAATAGTTTTTCTTTCTGTGTCACGTCAGTCTCAGTGACTGATCTGTAAAGACGATCTGACAGCTGTGTTCCCCTTCCGTCTATAAAGATGAATTAGGCCATAATAATTCTTGATTCGTTATTAGTGTTAATAATTTTAGAGATACTAAATAGGGAGAGAAGGAAACAGAGATGGAAAACCCCGGCCTTCCCTCTCCCGTCGTGTGTGTGTTCTCTTCATTTCTGTAAAGTACTCCACGGATTCAGACATTAAAAAATGTTTAACACTCGTATGGTGTTGACATGACTGTCTACAGGTCATTTACATGTGTGTTTTTGCCGAAAACCGCAAGTACGTCCCAGCGGGAAAAAAAAGGCAAAAAGCCATTAATTATGAATGAAACTATTTTTATTTCTGGCTATGCCACTGTTTCTGATCGAAAATATGTTCGAAGGACATTTAATAATTTACATTCCTGTGATGGGTAGCAAACAGAAACGAACGGTGTGTGTGACCATAGAGATGTGTGTGAGCACCTAGGCCAAGTGTGCCCTATCTTAGGCGGGCATGCCAGGCAGAATCTTTGCGCTTCCTGTTTAGACCAGTAAAAACCTGGTCTAAACTTCAGCTTATTTTGACCTCTTTGCGCAGGGCTCACGATAGCAAATACGGCTAGACACGTCTCCATTCCCCCCTCACTTTTGGACCTCCCGCAAGTACATTTGCTATCTTACACACGTGGCAAAATGATATCTGCGCCGGGGGTAAGATCGGGCCCTAAGTCTTTGAAATGTAATGCTTAATGCATTATGAAGATGTGGAACAATTCAGACCCATACAGACATGTAAGAACATCATATGATATCATAATTACAAAAGAAAATCATTTTTGGGAAAACTGCGGTCTCTGAAATACAATTTATATCGTAAAGGGCACATGTCATGTGGCGTTCTGTGAGTTTTGCACTAGTTACAAGCAGCACCACCTCCTGAATTAGCCCACTCATCCATTTCTCCGGAGCAAATTAATGACGATAGATAAATTAATTAATAAAGGCTAATACTAAAAAATTCATCCTATGAATGAGTGCTTAGAAGAATCAATCTGTCATCTGCACGTTGTGAATTCTTAATTCAGTGATCTGTTTTCTTAAGATAAAGAAAGACAAACATCTAAATTTAGATTAACAATTTATTAAACAGATTATTGATAAATATGGCAGAAGTTATTAATCTTAGCCCTCCCTGACAACACTATCTCCACCAAATTACAACTGGAACGAGATATTTGCTCACCCCTCACTGCAAAGCAGTGGGATGCGGTATGTTCAACATCTGTCTCCAACTGTGTGAGATATAAAATCATCCAAATGAAGATTATACAAAGAGCCTGTGCTTATGCACTTACTGTGGTCTTAGGTAGAAAAAATCTGCACTCAAATAATTGATATTTCACAGAAGTTAAGTAACGCCCTGATTTGTGTTGCTTGGAAATATTTTGGAAAATACACAGTCAAGAACTACACAACATATCCTTTTTTGTCTGTAAAGAGGACAAAAATTATGAAGTGGAAAATTGGCAAACCAGACTGCTTTCACATAACTGACATTTTAAATTTACTGTCAATGGAGAATGTGGCGTCAGTCTTCAGTGACTGTGATATGATAATGGCTTAGATGCCTCATGGAATGTCATTAGAGAAAAGTTGAATAATGGAATAATAACTTGATATCAAGTATATTGAAAAAATAACTACGAAAACCTTTACCAGTATGTCATTGTGTATGTTGTAAGTGGCTGTATATATCTTGTGGATTGTGCCTGTCATTGTTTTTCCCTGCCTTTGGAAAATGAGAATTTTTCATTTAAAAAGGAAATCACAAGCCTCTAAGCAATTCTGTGAACTGGCCTGCCCTTAATCTCTTCCATTGTCTTATTTGTTTACAGTACAAGCAGATATCAGTTTGAAAATTATACATTATTCCTTCAAAATGTGGTTTATGACACATTTAAAACAGTCATTGTCTGCTTGTAGTTTGGACCTATACTCATTAGGTATGAATAAGTCGTAGCAGTGCACTGTGACAGTCACTGTGACACTGAGCATCTTCTCCACAGTGATTCAGTACAAGTCATACGAGGAGGAGGATGAACAGGGAAGGGCTTATTTGCTGCAGTTAACAATTTCTCCCTGATGCTGCCTGTGTGCACTCCTGCAAGCTCAGCTGGAGAGCCACTATTAATAGACTGACTGAGCTACCTTCAGACAACGCTTCATTCCACTCCACCCAGCATTACTCCTTACAGCCATCTTAAACTGCAACTAAACGTCATGGACAAGAACATATTTTATTTACGTTATAAAAGGAGAATAAATCTGTAGCAGATTTTATCTTCCTTTAGTGTAAATCAGGCTGATGTCAGTAGTTGTCTGGAAAAGTCGCATCATCTCAAAATAACCTGAGTTGCCTCAGTAATTAAAAAAAATATATATATATAAGGTACAAAATGTCAGTTGCTAGAGGTCATACTGTAGTTACGTTTTTAAAATTTAAGATTTAAGATAATGCTTTCTTTAAAACAATGGGGACAGCAACATTTCATTTGGAGGAAATTTTGTTTCGCATTATTCAAAGTGCTGAACAATCAGAAAAATGTGGACAGCTGATTGTGAATCCACCGTAAAGATGAAGTGCAGCTCGCATCAGGCATTAGGCAGCCGTCACACTCTCCACCTGTAAACATCTGATTAAAACCTGATCAAACACACCAACCACTCTTTCGCTGAAAAAAAACAACTTTAAAGTAACTACGAGGAACTTTAACTTGTTGTTGATCTGGTAGCGCGTGGACAAATGCAGGGCTGCTTACTTAATGATCTGGTTAGCACATGATTTTGTTTGGAAAGCATGTAAACATATTTTTAGTGCTATTTTTCTCACACACAGCTGTTCCTAGGATGCATAGCAATGAGGTCTAATGTAAGTCTATCTATGGACTGTGGCTATGTAAGATTAATAACTGTAAAATGACGTTTATGACATTAATTTGTTTTAGTAATGTTACCACTCATGCATGTTACATGTAGTCATACGGCTAACAGATCTATTTGCCTAATAGAAGTAATTTTGTTAAAAAATTAAAAAGGTAAAGTTATCAAAATCCCCCAATATCATGTATCTGTGTCGAGGTTGGCTTTGAATCCTTTCCCACAATACCCTTCATCTGTTAAATGACCAGCCAATGTTGACTCATTCTTCCCCCTCTCAGTCACTGGCAGCCATTGCTTTGAGCTTTTTTTCTCTTCAGATAGTTCTTCACTCCTCCAGCCAGTGCAAAATGTAACATAAAAGATAAAATTCTCTAAAGAACTGTATAGAAATGATTAATCCTTCAGCTGATGGTTGTTTGCATATGGAGGCGATATGAAGAAGTAATTTCTATTTAAATGAGGGTTTTGCATGTTTCAATGGTTTCTGCCATGGAGAGTTCAGATAATGACCAGCGCAAACACAAAATCAACTGGATAGGGAGATGAGGAGCGCACTAGGGGAGAGACACGCCAACTGCAAAAAAGACAAAAGCGATAGGAAGACAAATATGGATTTATTTTCTTCAGACAGTATTCTCAAAATGAAGGAATAAATGAAAATTACATTACAATAAATTAAAATAACAAAAATACATGTGATAAAACAAATTGTATTTTGTCATATTTTTTCCATCCCAAAGCTTTTTTTAAAATTCATTTTGTGAGGAATAATTTCACAAAGCATATGTCTCACCTTGTATGAGACTCCAGAGAGCAGCCTGGAGAGTCTCATACGAGGCTCCGAATCAGCTTTTAGCTCATGCAAAAGCTCCAAAATTGCAGCGCTGGATAGGCGATATGTATTCATTTTACTTCTGTCACACCAAAAATGTTCACACGAGTGGTAAAAATGCATTCTCTATGCATTATTACATTTTGCCTATGACTCCTCATCTCCCCAATAACAGCAGCTGTCTGTGAGCAACGCTGGGCAGATTAAAACCTCCCTTTCAAACGTATTAAATACAGACGCAAACTGTAGTCACCGAAATTGCTGTCAGGCTTGATAAATCACAAAACGCAACTCTTCACAGAATGATATATAGGCTCATATACATATATATATATATATCTCATCACATCGCCTTCTCCTTTGCGTTTGCTGTCAAATTATTTTTCCATACACAGAAGGCTTCAGATAGTCACATCAGTTGTTCATATACTGCCTGTCTATGTTTATATACTTCCCCTCCTCCAGGCTTGGCACTCGTGTCCAGTCCATCAGAGCACTGTCTTCCTTCACAGCTCCCCACGGAGGAATGACAGCAGAAGGCTTAACCACATTTTTTATTGATTTTATTTGTGATGCATAGGCAGTTTTCAATGACTTATTCAGTATTGAGTGCTCGGTGAGGCAAATATTTGAGGCACTGTCAGCTCTGGGCACATTATGCACACATTAATAACCACAGATAGCCGTTTCACGTTCTGCAGGCTGTCATGTGCTTGAGGCTCTCTGATAACTTATTGTGCAAGTTTCGCAGGACTGCCGCAGTTCATTACTCTGTACATTACTTACCGTGTGTGTACGTGCGCTCGCTTTGTGTACGTGAGCTGGCTGTTTTTTTTTTCCTCTGTTCACCAGAAATGGCTAACTGTGTTATTTGCTGTCCTTTCTTTTGCTCTTTAGGTTAGGGTTAGTGTCACAGTGTCACATGTATGACATATATGCTTTTATGCATGTATTTTTTTCTCTGACCATTCAGTCAGAGCTTG
>JAQFJB010000021.1:514660-525826 GCA_029874875.1 Naso minor
TGATAAATGCCCTCGAAGGAGATAGCAAATACATGAGGCCAAAATTGGTGCCGAAATCTTATTTTGTTATGCAAATTGTGGACTTCCTGTTGGATTTAGGTCAGGGGTGTCAGTAACTGATTTTTAGGTCTTGATGAGACGAACTACTGAATTTTCATTTGATCTCTCTACGACATTCCTACGGGCTGTAGTGGCCATTTTAGTGTTTCTAGGTGGTGCTAGAGAGCACATTTTGGCACTCTGGGGGTTAATTTTTACATTTTATAAAATGTTTCGCCAGACGTGATGTGCGTGCTAATTCTGGTGAGTTTTTGAGCATGTTTAGGGGATCAAATTTTATACTCAAAGATGCGTAAGTATAATGAACAAACAAACAGTACAATTACAATAGGGTCCTTGCCCTCCAACTTACGGGCTTGGTCCCTAATAATAAATAAGAATTTTAGTACATTCTGACCAAAATGTATCCTTGTATCTGTCCTGATGTATTTTGAACACTCAAGTATTTGTATACTGATCATTTTGAATAAATAAACTTTACTAGTGTTGGAAAATACTGACATATGACTTTGTCTTCCTGTCTTGCAGAAAACTGTGATGTGCTCTGATGTTTGCTAGAAATTACCCAGCCAAAATTCATCATTCATGTCTCCAAAGCCAGCTGTGTAATTCTTCCAGTTGCGGAAAAATTCCACTCTCCCACTCTGCCGTCTGAGAAAAACCTACAAAGAGGAAGACAATAAGACAAAAACGCAAGAGGCATTTTTCATTTTCTTGATAAAAATTATAGATAGCAGCACAGCAGAATATACAGTAGATGTCCACCAAAGAAATGAATCACAGTCTCAATATTATTATTAAATTCTCTGTGAAGTCATTCTCAACTGACTTAGAATTGCACTCAATTGTTTTTTTTGTCCACTTAGGCACAAGCTATAGGCTATACATAACACTGAAATATGATCAGCTTATAAAGCTTTGTTGAACTTATTACTGCACGTTCATCAGAACCAAAAGGGGCAGGTGCTGAGTCGAGTATGAGCATCACATGAAGAAGGAAAAAGACGGCTTGCTCACTCCAGGGCTCCAATTTTCCAAATTATTTAATGAACCAACTTAGTGACTTTTCTTGCAAAGGTCTGATGAAGAGTAGGTGCAATCGAAACATCATTAATTTGGTGCATTAAATAATTTGGAATGTTAGAGACCTGCAGTATGTCAGCCATCTTTTTCCTTTTTTGTGTTGAACAAACAGCAAACAGTCACCTGTTAACACATCCAGCAGACACGGAGCAACATTTTCATTCATTTAAAGACATACTTCTGTCCATCCAATGAATGTAAGAAAATATTACATCTCTTGCTAATTAATGTGTAGTGTGGATGGTCATTTTGGTTTGGGGCAGGTAATGTACAGTAGGTTTATCAAATCATTGCTGCTGAACCAAAAACATTGTACATCGTTGTTGGAGCCTTAGCTTATACAGAAATTTTAATATGGGCAGCTTCAAAAATTAGCACACATTGAACATGTATGTCCATGTTAGCCAAGGACTTACGATCCATCCACCTCCATCAGTGCTCATGTCACAAAAAACCTGGACTGGCTGGCTCTCATCTCCTCCCAGGTAGATGGTGTACAGGCCTGATGAGGTGTCACCATTTAGCAGGGCCTGGGAGCAGTCCCTCGGGTGTCTGTACAGCACACCAGCTATAAACACGCACACACAAAACAGATGATATGGGTTACTCAGCGAAGTGGACTTAAAAGACCTTAACTAGGGTAGGGATGGGATGATTGCTGTTTTTATCATTAATCGTGATTAAAAAAACACTGACAATAATTTAATCGTGGTGAATTTTAATTAAGTGCTTAATCGTCGTAATCGTGAATTAAAGTGTTTCCTATGAATAACCGAATGTAATCCTCAATGTTTTTTTGCAAGTGAATAGTGAAAAGTCCACACTGCAATGCAAGTTTGTCTTTATAGAAAAGAGTAGACTTACTCATACAGAATTTTGTTTTCATCCTTCATTTATTTATATCTTATAATTTGTCATTACCTCATTTATTTATTTATTTTCAAGATGTGTCCCATATGAATATGATACAATAAAGGTAGTACAGTAAAGTGATTACAGTATGTTTTATTGCCAGTCCTTTTTCGATTTCTTAATGTTTCCTTAATGTGTCTATATATATTTCGAATTTTTTCAAAATTTTGTCAGATTTATTTATTTTTTCAAAATAGATTGTTTCAATTATTGCGATAATATTGTGTATCTCAATTATTTTGGCAACGATAATTGTGACATGAAATTCTATAATCGTCCACCCGAAACTATTGATAGTGGAAGGATTTGGAAAGATATCCTTATTTTGCTTATATGGAAGTCTAGTTTTGCTGACTCTAGGGTTTAATGAATCAAGATGAAATGTATAGAGCAAGCTGCACACAGTGCAGAGTGAGTGGCACATTACTTTTGGGATTTTTTAAATTTTTGTTAATCAGAATTTAAAAATATAACTCTAGACTTTGGAAGGAATGTTAACTGGAGGACACGGGCCCCAAAACCAACATAGGACTGTCTTGATGCAAGCTGACTGATAATGATTGTGATGCTCTGACATTGAGGGTACCAAAATCAAATAAATGGCACTTCTCTGCCATGCAAAGACAGAAACCTTTAAGAGAAACTAGTAATAATAATGAGAAGAACTTTATTTATATACTGTAGCACATTTCATGCAAAGTTGCAGCCCAAAGTGCTTAACAAAAGATCAGATTAAAAGTAACAAAAGCAACAACAGCAGACAAAAACAAAACCCCAGATTAAACCCCAAAACCACTTTTTTCATCTTAAAACCCATTTTGGGGGGCTTTGGCAGTGTTGTGGATTGACTCAGACCCAAAACTCAACTTTTTAGTTAAAAGTATATAAATTCTACACATTTTGAAATAAATATGCATATTGACGGACCTCAACAGGTTGAAACTTGGCTATTGCATTTGAATTTCGCTAGTATTTGATTAAGCTAGTGCTGACCAGTTGTGTAGTGCAGGATATAGTCAGGTATACAGAGTACACCCACTTATTTTTTAATTTGCATTAAGTATACCCACTTCGAGGGATTATCTCACCCTCTAATCTGACTGTGGACAACTATTGATTGCAAAACCTGGACCTCTTCTATAGCTAATATTAATCACATAATGATCCTCCTTATTTCCTAAAGTCAAGCAGCAGAAGTCAAGTGACAATGTGAAACTAAGCTGACCACTGTCTCATTTTTGGATGAACTGTATATGCAAGAGTAGTCTTTAATGCCACTGTTTATAACATGTTACTGTTTAAAAAGAGCCTGCTGGAGGGACCACTTTAAAAAAACTGGGTGGGATGAACAAAGATTATACCCACTTCGCCAGGCACCACTACATCACTGGTGCTGCCAGTTTTCCCTCTGATGTCCTATGACTGCTCTGCCTCAACTCTGTGATTCACGGAGGTTCCTGAAAGCAACATGCAGGCTGCCTGTAGACCAAAGCTGCAGCTCTAGCAGCCTGTAATTGTTGAAGAGAGCTTTTTAAATAAAAGGCTGCAGACAGACAGAGCAGTCATTTCTGTGAAATATGACCTGGTTTCAGTAAAACTGCTGTTTTGTGAGACATACTAACGTATATAATTTAGTTTCGTTTGTCAAAGCCATGGATGGCGGTCAAAATTACACAGTGCTGCTTTAAAATTTGTTAATCTTAAAGGATCATGTTTTAGCACATTCAAAAATTTCAGGGGCTATTAATGACAAAAAAGACATTTTGCCCTCTTAGAGCATTATTGATAGCATCAGAAATACACCTACTGAAATCTATTTGATACTTTTTGAGATATCTTGCAATTAACACACAGCTCCCAGCACACCATGCATGAAATCTGCCCAGAGTTAATATAAGTCCACTCACTGGTGGTGAAGGTAGTAGTGATGACTCTGCTTCTCTTAGGACCAGCAATAGCCTGCAGCTTGACTGAATACTCTGTGGAGGCGCTGAGCTGAGCCATGTTATAGGAAACAGCAGTAGGACTCAAGACCACCTCCTGAGGGAAGATTTAACATTTAAACATTGAATCCAGAACACATCTTGTAAAACCATAGACCAGTTAATCCAGAGCCTGTGGCACTATGGTGTGGCTCACCCGGACAGTGCCGTCTGCAGCCTCAAAGCTGAGTATATACCCGGTGATGTCAGCTCGAGGCGGTTTCCAGGTCAGCATACCTGTCTCTGTTTGAATGTTACTGGCTGCAAGGTCGTGCGGGGCATCCACATCTAGAAACACAACAGTATTTTCAATATAACAGTAATAATAATAATAATAATAATTTTGCTAATATTCTCAGCTAATTCAGGTCCTTTTAGTGATGTCATTTTTCTGCATGACATCACTGCTGTCATGCAGTAATCCGGGTAATGTATAAAAAACAAACGACTAATTTAAATTAAAATACCTTGTGAAGTTACAATAAAATGACTGCTTCTTCAACGTAGTGTTAGTGGCCCTTTCAATTAAGCATGGACCAATAAAGTTAAAAATTCAGATCTCATTCAAGGAACAGACTGAAGGTTTTAGAAGCAATGCTCACCAGTGGTAAATTCAGTTGTAGTGGCTGCACTCTTGGCCAAATCCCTCACAGCATAGACCTTTACTGTGTAGTGCGTTGCCGGCGTCAGAGAGCTCATCTCAAACTCCACAACGTTTCCAGACACACGCTCCATCACTGGAGCCACTGCAACCACAGTCAGGCAGGTCTTAAGTTAGCACGTCAAGGACGAACAGGGAGGATAAGAGGCTGATTGTAGAAGAGGAAGCAAGCTGGTTTTGTACTGATGTGTACAACAAATAGGACTTTTAACATCTGAATTTTAGAATATTGGTCATGATGTCTAACTCAAATATGACTGAAATTCCTGTCATCCCTCGAGAAAACTTTCAGGAAACGAACATTTTGATTTTCTTTGCACAGCAGAACTAAGTTTTTTCAGCAAGAAACAATTTTTCATTAGTTCTTCTTGATCTTAATTGTTTTCAGGATGTTGATCATGGTTTGAGTAGGACTATTACATTTGTACTGCCTGTGTTTTATTGTGTGTACTTTACCAGAGTCTGAACTGTAGGTGATGACATAGCCATCTACGGTTGCGATGGCGGGCTGCCAGAGCAGCAGAGCGTCAGTGTCAGTGATGTTGACTGCAGTCAGACCACGGGGCTTATCCAGAGCTGTGACACACACACACACAGTCACATTAGTTCTTTTGGCCTGTCTTTGCTGTGTGTATTACTTGAATTGTTCTGTAGGATAGTTGCCACTGGAAATGTTGTTAAACAGTAGCCATACTAGCAATTATGACAGTATCACAAAACTGTCAATTTGTGTCAAAATATAGATTTTACTTAAGCCTTAAGATGATGAACGTATATGTGTTACATATCAATCAATCAAATCTTTGTTAGTGGACTCAGGTCCATGAAATACAAAAAGATACAAGACAGTGTTGGTCCAACATGAGGCTTACCTGTTGTGACGCTGTCTGATCCAGGCTCACTCTCTCTTTGACCCTTGACAGCGACGACTGTGACCTCATAGGTGACACCAGGGGTCAGGTTGGGCAGCACAGTATGAGACTCAGAGCCGTCCACTATCAGTGTCTTCGCATTACCTGGGAGTAAAAACAACACATCATTTATTGAGTAAATAAGCAGAAAAATATTTTAAGAGCTTGGATAAAGGTGCAGTTGTTGAGCTTCAGTGTACAACCTAAAAATGGAACTGCACCTCAGCCTTTGCTCATATAGGGAGGCGGCTGAACTGTGAAGTCATCTTAGCAGTTTTCACTCTACACTTGTTTTATATTTTTTAGTGCTGTTATACGGCCAGTTAGAGTTTGTCATATTAACTCTAAAAAGTAACTTCATTATGTTCTTAAATAATTTACTGTGTGACAAACAAGTATAACTGAAAGGACTGTATTAACTTCACAAATCATCACTTTGGTATTCTTATCATTTGCCTTTTTTGTCACTGCCTTCCCCACATCTGCAAGTCAACCTCTAACATGATGTCTCTGCTGTTTTCAGTGTTTTCAGAAACAAACACCTTTTGAAAACACCAATCAATATTCATTTGCATGAATATAAATTGTGATAAAAAGTGCAAAGACTTTTCACATCAAGTCATGTTTCCTCTGCCACACTTAGGTTGTGTCATACCTTTCTCTATTTATTCACAACTTACAAGGAAAAACTGTTTGGGTTCAATGAAATTACTTAGTTCTTGGGCCAAAATCAAATTTGGAAAGATTTTCATTACAAGAGATGTTGTGTCTGGAGGGGCTAAATAACATTACCAATATATATATAAATGTCATGAGTAACAATGATAACATAATTACTTTTATCCAACTTAAATGTTGCTTATATAGGATTTCTTTATTGTTTTGCATGATTTTCTGCAGATTATTCTTATTTACTTGAGACTTCTTAGTATTTCATTCACTAGTAACATCTGTCTGGTCACTAGGGGGCAGAATCAGTCTATCATTACAAGAAAGAGTTGGCCCTGCAGATGATGGAGGATTGTGATGATCAGTGTGAATGTCCATACAGGCAATAAAGTCATTCATAACCTTGGATATACACTTACACTGATTTCTAAATAAGCTTATTAGGAAATTCTTAGTATTAAATCTCAAAATTAAATTTTCTTGATTTAAGCAGGCATGTTGACAAGAGTATAACTACTGGATTCTCCTAGGCTTGGCTCGCCAAAAACATGTCGTGGTTTGTGACGAAAAAGAGAGATGCGGACTCGGGATGAAGAAGGTCACTGTTTCATTTTGAAAGCATTCATTTATATAGGGAGTGATACCTGATACCTGTCGCGACAACCCTTATCTTAAAAAAAACACACCAACCCTCAACATTGGAGCACACAGGATGTTTGGGTCGCACACACAGCCATTTGAAATCATTGCCAAACGATAGTCTGCTTTCAAAGATAAGCACTTCTTAGGTCTCCCTGACCACCTAGTTTCACAATCAGTCTACATTTCTCGAAATCTTGAAAGGATACAATGAACACTTAATGACCACTTGGTCGCCCTGTTTGGCAAGCCATCTTCTCTTACTAAAAATATGATCAGGAGGATGTGAAGGTTAACAAAACTCACTGCTCCAAGCTTCTTGGGGTATGTCTTTGTTTTTTAAAAAAATATTTCAGTTCTTCATTTTTTCCCAGTTCAGTCAACTTTAGGATATTTTCTTGAATCAAGTGGCCAGATCTTAACTGATTTAGTGAGGAGTGAGAATTACACATCAAGACTAACCTCCATGAGCGGGCACATAAGTGACTCTGTAGCTGTCCACCCGAGCTCTTGGAACCACCCAGTGAACGGTGGCAGATGTGTCGGTGACATCAGAGAAGCGAATGCCTTTAGGTAGGCCCAGGTCTGCCACAAAACACAAACCCAAAAACAGCAGGTGAAGACAAGAACACGTAAAGAAACAGAAGGATTGTGAGACTGCTGAGGACAGGGAAGTATGTGTGTAAACATAAATAACTACACAAAATTAATGTATACTAGCAAGTATTTTCTGCCTTAGAATTAAGCAACAGAACAGAAAAGACCCATATGTGTAGCCGGGGTGGATTCACCACTTGTTTTAGAACAGAGCGGAGGAGTGCATTAGAGGGAGCAAGGTAGACAGACAAAGGGGGCCTGGGGAGGCCCGAGCTCACAGAAAGACCCTTCCCGGCTAACAGCAAGCCACAGTATCTTGCGTGACAGACCTGAGAAGATTAACTTGCCCCCATTTCATGGCAACACAAAAGTGAAACATGTGCCACGCAACCCCAAGAGTAAAGCCTCAGCCCCAGGGAGGACAGGAGACACAGCCACCCGTTCTATTTAACACAGTTAACTACACACACACTCACACACACATTACAAAGAGCAACTCCAACACAAGAGCCAAGAGAGTCAAGGACAACATTTAGAAAGAAGACTGGATGAAGACAACACAATGAAATGTGCAGATTACAGAGCTGAGTAAACGTCCTGAGTGGAGGTGCACTGATCTCTTTTTAAAGCCTTTTGTCATAGTTTTAGGTTGAATCTGCAGGATGTGCCAATTTTGAGCAGATGTTTAGCATCTTTAAAATTGACCTTTCAAAACCAGAATGTTCTTCACTAAATTACAAGAAAAAATCAGAAACAGCATTTAGAGACTTGTGGGATACATACTCCTGGGCCATACAACAAGAGTAATGATTCATCATTACAGTTGCTTCATATCTATCATATCTAGGCAAGACCTGTTTTAAACAGAAGGTTGGTATCAATAAACCCATATCTCAGGCTAATTTTGATTCAGCCGCAGTCTGGAGCCCTGAGATCAGTAGCCTCTCAGCTAAGTGGTTCATTTGAATCCAGAGTGCAAGTTCTCAGAAACTGCTGTTTGTTGTGAGGTGAGCCGCCCTCTGCTGGGAGCTACTGGAACCGCAGGTGCCTGAGCAATGGAGCAAGTGAAGAAACTGTTGACATTATTTAATGGAAGGATGCAAAGTTATGGTTTAAACTTACACTTTTTGTCTTTTTAATAAATCAACTTGTTATCATACAGTCACCACAATGAGGAGTTAGTATTTGTATTTAAACAAACTACATAAATGAACATTTTAATCAATTATTTTCAGTAACTGACAAAAGCAAGAACTAAAAAAATCCCACACTTTGAACCACACTTTGTCAAACTCATCACTGATTGGTTGCCACAGCAAGCTTCAGCTATTCAACATTGTCTGTCACTTTACACAGGAGTCTTATATTTAAAGTGAGAAATGTGCCATTTGGCCTGTTTGCAGTCATGGACTGTTAAGTAAAAATGGAAGAGATTGGCTGGTCAAGTGTATGTTGAACAAATCTCACTGACCATGGCCAAGCTTTAAATTAAGTAAACACTGGATAGTACTATCACTGAAATGCTGAACTGATTTGCAAATCAATGTTCTCAGTGTGCCCTACAAATGTTAGCTCACTGATGGGACAGGACAGCTCTTTTACATGTCAGTTATGATTCAAGATATCAATTTTTGTTGATGTTTCAAGCTAATTTGCTGCCCCTCTCTCTCATTTGCCATGCACAGCAGCCGACTCAGTTTTTCATACAATATAACAGTTTCAGTTCCCCCGACTGAAACGGTGTTTTTCTTTAGGGATCCTTCTAGGCTGTCAAAAAACGCTTCTAGGAAAAAAGGTCGAGCCTGCACAGCTCCAAGAAGAGGAGCTGATTTAAATACCCTCTGACTTAAAAGAAAAAGGTTTTATATTTGTATTTGAGTATGAGATTAAACATTTCCTCTAAAATTAAAAAATTGGGTCAATATCATGATAATTAATGAAATGTATTATGAGCCCTGACAGATATAATTTGAAAACTTCCAATTTTGAATGCAACAGGTTTGCTTTATTGTTATATTATTAGAGGAATGTTGATACCAGTTGGAGGTCTTATTGTATGTTTATTTGATTTTTAAAGAACTTTCTACTGCATTTTTCTTCTATGTATTTATTAAATGTCATTTCATGTATTTTGGTGTCACAGATTTTGTAGATTTTTCATATATGATGTGATATTGGCTGTTCTTGCATATTATTCGTTCTGAACTTGTATATTTCTTATTCTGAAGAGGTTTATTGTATTGTATGGAAGCAGTTTTTCATTTTTGAGCCACCACAGTTTTCTCTGTGTAGGATTTTGTACTGATGGTTTTTGAATGTTAAATACCTTGTAAACTTTAAAATGGTTAACCACACCTGCTGTCACACAGCTTATTAGCACATTAGAGTGTGATGTTATAAGTATGGGTGGGGCTCCCATGGTCCCAACTGTTTTTTGGCATGAAGTAGGTGTGCAGGCTCTACCTTTTTTCCTAGAAGCGTTTTCTGACAGCCCTGCACCTACATGATGTGGGTGTAGTTTTCCTCTCTTCTTCAGGGATCCTTCCCATAATGTTGTCAGCCATAATAACAGACAGAGCAGCGATTTAAGCCTGTCAATGGCAAAAGCAAACACTTTTAATGGATGCACTGACGGGCACATTTTTTCCCAACAATTATACTGCAGCCATTGCAGTCTATTTAACAGCTGCTGACTGAGGCAATCTATACTGAATCAATTACAAAGCTTTTTTTCTTAACCTATTAATCACTCAGACCCCCCAAAATAGGTTTAAAGATGAATAAAATTACCCTTTAAATGACGAATTCTCTGATGCTTTGCTATCAGGTTAGTAGACAAAAAGATTAGTGATATAAACACTACACATGTTAGTGTGCAGGTATTAGTGACAATTTTTTCATGCTGTTACCATAAAAGAGAACACTGACAAGATACATTATTCCACATTGACAGCTTGGACAAGATAGAGCAGAGTTTCAGTTATCAGCTCTGATTTCTCATTTCTATCCTTTTGCTGTGTACCTGTTCTCACCCACTTGAGGACAGATTTGGAGCGTCTTCCCAAAATGAACCCAAAGATTTCGATTTTGTACTCCATGTCTTCTGTGAGATCTGTTATGGTTGTGCTGCGCTCCTCACCACCCATTACCAGCTCTCTGGGCTGGACTGGGCCCTCAGCTTGGCTGACCATTATGACAAAGGTGTCCAAGGCATCCTCTTCAGCCATCCAGACCAGCCTAAAGCTCTCAGGCGTGACATCAGAGACTAGAAGAGCGTGCACCTCCGGTTCAGCCTCTGAGTGACACGAGATAGTCAGTTTTCCTCCTCTGTGGGACTCAAGAGTGCTTTGACATTTGAGGAACATGACAGTGAAAGACTGTATCAGTGCCAAATACCAGCACCAGTTATTTGGATGCTCAGCATCAGTCAACTAATAAAGAGCCTTAGTTTGCACAATGGAAAGAGAAGAGGATTACAGCAATCTGGTGAAAAACACAGAGGGAGAAAAAGGAACTTTGTGTAACGGGGGGTTGTCAAGCTAAACAAAAGTATCCAGTCGCATTCTTTTTAGGATAACTTAAAGGGATAATCCGGCGTAAAATGATCCCAGGGTCTTTTTCTGAACGGACACCTCATCAAAGAAGACCTCCA
>JAQFJB010000021.1:782604-793091 GCA_029874875.1 Naso minor
ATCCATTTTGTGGACAGCAGCTCACTGAGACACTACACGGCATGTTGTCATTGTTACTGTCATTTTTCTCATTGTTCTATTAGTTTTTACTACCTCATTACATAGTTATTATTATTTTTTACTACTATTTAGTATTTGTATACTAGTTTGCACATTAGTATTTGCACACTAGTACCATCAGTACTCTTGCACAGATGATTCATTTACTGGGGCTGATGAGAACTTTTCTCCGCACTGTGTAGGTGTTTTTGATTGACATCTCCTCTGCCCTCTCGCCAGCTCCGTTGTATCTGTTAGGGTGCGACAGCAGGCACTTGTATAAACCTGTGCAGAGGACTGGTTCACCTGGAGCAGGGTTCTTGGGAACTGGTTGTCAATATGTCTTTTTGTTTTTACAGTTAAACCTCGAAAAAGTAGCTGCGATGAGCGTGTAACACATATAAAACACAGACGTGTTGATTGATGATTGAATTACATTTGCTATAGTAAAACCATAAACTAACATAATCTGCCCGTTCTCCTGTCGGTGATTTGTCAGTTTCAGAGCCCTCAGACTGTTCATGTTGGCACGTGGACCAGCAGAACCCATACATGGAGCTGAGTCGTCATTTACGTTATGAATTCCAACTATGTTTTACCTGCTATGACAAGTCGAGGTGTCCGCTGGTATGAAGGTGTATCACTTTTTTAAAATTTGTTTCCCATGCTGTTGTGAGAACGAGCAACCTTCAGTGTCATGTTGTTTCTCAACCTTTTTTGTGTAGCTCCAGTAACGCTTCACTCTCGTCTTTCATCTGAATGTACAACTCAAACAGTGAGCAGAATCTTCATATGGTATGAAATTGTATTCTAACTGTCTGTATTCTCACAAAGGAAATTGAAATGTATGAAATAAAATCTTCTTTCTATACCAAACAGTACATTGTGGTTTGGTCTTACTTGGACGAGTGCAGTTGTGTGTTTTGGCATCCCCGATGAAGCCAGGAGCGCAGAGCTGGCACTGGGGCCCAGTGGTGTTGTTGATGCAGCGGAGGCAGTGGCCAGTTTCTGGGTGACAGAGGTGAGCTGGGCCCTGGGGGTCTGCGTTCCCACTGCAGTCACATGGAGCACAAACGCCAGATGCTTTGTAGAAGCCGGCGCTGCACTTGTCACACTGTGGGCCGCTGTACTGGGGAAGGCACTGGTCACAAACTGGAGAGCCACTGGGATCTGCAAAGCAATAGACAGATGTGCATTAGAGCCTCACTATAAAATCGTCTGACTCACCCAAACAGACTGAATACAAGCCCTCTGTCAGCGGTAAAATGGTAAATGGACTGTATTTATATAGCACTTCTCTAGTCCTTCAGATACTCAAAGCACTTTTACAACACAAGCAGCTTTCACCCACTCACACACATTCACACACTAAGGGCAGGTGACTTCTCTACAAAGTGCCATCCTGCTCATCAGGACCTCATACACACACACACATTCACACCCCAATGGTGCAGCCATCGGGAACAATCTGGGGACACTTCGACACATAGACCAGAGGAGCTGGGGATCGAACCACCGGCCTTCTGACTGGCAGATGACCAACAATACCTACTGAGCCACAGCTGCCCCAAGTAGGCATTCTCCTCCCCTTTTACTTTTTATGTGTGCAGAGACATGATCACTGCATCTTGGTTTAGCACCACCGAAGAAGATCATGATTGGTTTAAAGGTGCAAATAAGCCAGAGTTCCTCTTTCCCCTGTATGATGTCACAGGCGGCAGATGGGGGGGGCAGGTTTTGTCTGGAGGGGCGGAGTCAGACGGCACTCGAGTATCAGTGATCACTCTGAGAACAGTAAAGGCTGTTTTTCACTCAAAAGACAAGTGTCTGCAGGTGTCTTCAGAAAAGTGTCCGACGACACAAATGCGTTTATGCTTAAATTAAGTGTTGGATGCCGTCTGTGGTGCAATCTGTGGTCTCCATGGTAACCAACTGAGTGCTTCTCCATAGGCCTACAGCCCAAACCAGTGGCAAAATGGCAAGTTTCTCTGAGACGTTAGATTTGGCAGAGGAAGAATAGATTTTATATTTAATTTTACCCTGGAAGAGAGGGAGGCTACAGAGGAAGACTGTGGTCTGAGCGCCCGATAAACCGAAGCAGAGAGGAGCGAGGGGAATATGTGATGGGAAGTTAAATGAGAGATGGACGAGGTGCAGCACTTTCAGAATTTCAGGTTGTCTAAATATTGTCTTGATGACCTCCTACGTCAGATTACACCCTATGTCCAACACCAAAACACGCACAGCATTCCGGTTGGAGTTTTACAGAGACTAGACGCAGCGCCACTCTGGCATCTGGGTCATCACAACGGTGTGAAGTGCCAGTCGCTCCTTACAGCCAGCCATTTTGCAAGCCTATTTTTTTTTTCCCTCCTTAGCAAGTAGAGCACTGTTTCATGTTCGTGGCAATGATAGAACACCTGGTCCAGCCAACCAATCAAAATGTGAGACGAATCAAAGCCATGTTTAGCTAATTAATGTTTCACATACTTTGGATCATGTGACCGCAACTCACCTATAGCAAAATGCTAATGGGTGCAGCCTGACCTTTCCCCGATGCTGAGGAGACAAGGCTGCCTGTACAAGACCTGCAATAACACAACTACAGTTCTAGACAAATCGTAACTTTCAGGCCTTGAGGACTTTCTAGAATGCGTCCATGACCTGCAGCTTTGTGCTCATCCTGAAGCGTTAATGTTTCGTGTGATGAGCAGTTTGGGTTTCCACAAGTTTGCAGAGGAGCGGACTTGAGTCACGTGACTTGGATTTAAATCACAAATTTTGTGGTTTTAGACTTGACATCATCATAAAAGACTTACATTTCGACTTGGAGTTTAACACCAAAGACTTGTGACTTCACTTGGACTTCAGCCTTTTGACTTGAAAATACTTGAGATTTAAACTATTTGAAAAGTGTGCCAATGTACTAATAAATTTCCCGTCATTTTCTGAGTCAACTAAAGCAAACATTTTTTGTTCTCAACGAGTCGACACTTTTCCTGCAAGAATCCACTTTGTCTGAGGCATCTGACAAAATCCAGTCAGGTTAAAGAACGAACCATGAAGAAGTGGTTACGTTGTCTTCTCATCCAAACGTTATTTTAAGAAATAAATAAAAAGTTTAGAAAGCATTCATTGTTTGTGTAAGTTTAACAGATTAAGAGAAGTGCTAATGACTTGTTAATGACTTAAAATTCACAATTCAGGACTTTGGGCTTGACTTGAGACTGACTTGTGACTTATTGTTCCACCTCTGCAAGTTTGTGACAAAGCTGGACTAATGCAAAGGCACAAATCAGAAAAAAAAACCTCCTGGATACTCCCAGTTTGACTCCCTCTGTCTAAAACGCACCTAACAAGACTCACAATTAAACTGCTAATTAGTAAATATACTGTAATACAGTTGATGAATTAACTTTATTTTAATTATTATTTTGTAAGAGGTAGATTAAATGTTCAATCATAGCATTTTATGTCTTTATGTCCCAATCTGCACGCTCTCCTCCTCTAAAACACTTCACACTTTGCCACCAGGTGGCGCGAGATGACAGTATACTGATCCAGGGAAGAGCTGTGTTCATAAAATCACCAAAGAAACTGTTTTCTTATTATTTGAAAAGTACACTTCACTAAAGTTTCACAAACTTGACAAGGACCATTTATCTGGAAACCTGGAGTGGAAATACATCTTCCTCCTCTATCTCGATCTTCAAGAATTTGTCATCGGTCTGTTCAGTATATTTTTAAGAATATCAACTTGTCTAATACGGAGTATACATTCTCATCGCGCCGCAAGGTCCTGAGATCTAAAATTATAGAAAAGTTTTGAAAGACTGATCACTCTCTATCAGCGACACGTTTGTCATTTCTAAGGGTCAGCTTCCTCCTGAAACCTCCGGTCCTGGAAATGTGATACCACAACAAAAAGGAACCACAGTGTAACATTACACCACCTCAGCACCAACAAGCTCCCAGAGGAGAGGCTCCTCAGTCAGCTCTGTTTTAATTAAACTAGACAAACATAAGACGTGAGCTTTTAAGTTCAGCTGCAGAGTCTGAAATCAACTCAAAAATTTTTTGTAACCATTCCAAAGACTTGCTGCAGTGCACACTGTACATAAAAAGATAAAATGTTGATAAAAAGCAGATGAAGTGATGACAGTGGTAGCAGGAGCAGTAATGACAGGAGTAGTCAGTGCAGTAAATGTAAAGTAATCGTGATCAAAATCTTTGTAATTGAGTGCTTCGCTGTGCATGACGCCATAGTTCTTCTGACACCATACTACATTCCACCCTGTGTACTTGTGTACCTATACTTCATCCTGTGTAATTTTCAAACATTCACTGGATAAAGCAGTTAAGTTCTGAGGACTCGGTGCTTTCCCATCCTATGTCAGAACGTCTTTAGGTTTTGGATGGTTTCACAATTCTCTGAAATTTTATCGATCGAACATTTATTAGAGAGAATAAGTGGCGAATTGATCCATAATAAAATCAATCATTAGGATCAGCGAGGGTGAACAGATGAGAATGGGTTCAATTTGTGACAGGGGAGTTTGGGGTGGGCGTGGTCACGTTTGACAGGTGCCACTCAACAATAAAACTGCTATTATTAATAAATCCAGCTGGGTATCGGCAGAAAAAACACCATGACTGTGTTGTATCATCTCAAAACACTTAGTTTCCGTCTCGTAGGGCAGCAGTATTTCTCATCCAACTCCTCCCGGTGCCTGCAGTCAGGTTTCTGCTCTTTTGCCAAATGTCCATCAGGTCCCAGGACATCGGCCGATCAGCAAAGTGCACTTCACTGTCCCAGCAAAGACGGTACTCTGCTGGTATTCAAGGTTAGCTTTTCAGATGGTTCTGATGAAAATTAACCTGATGAATAATATCATTTCGAAGCAGTATGACAGCGTTCGGCTCACGAGAGGGACGGGACAGAGCAGTCTGTTACTGTATAGAAGGTATCAGTACATATGGCCGATGTAACGTTCATAACAGCACAGCAATGTTGTTTCAATCTGAAGTTCATATCCATAGTGCTTTTCTTGTCTCTTGACCAGCTTAAGCACTTTACGCCACAAGTCAGCACCCACCCAATCACATTACAGCAGCAGGCGCCAGCGTGCTCATAAGGAATTCATTACACACCCACAGAAAAGCCATCGGGAGCAATCTGAGGTTCATTTAAGTATTTATGCCAAGCGCCACCTTCACTATTTCAATTTAACAAAAGCTGAGCTGACCCTGAGATGGATCATGTTGAGGCATGGGCTTTAGAGAAATGTGTTTTCTGGTCACGGGGCCTGATGACGAGGTAAAAACAAAACCGGGTCGCTTCACCTCACTTGGATCAGGGAGACTGGGGCCCCCTCCTGGAGCCATGCCTGGTGGAGAAGCCTGACGGGGTTTAGTCCTTAAAAAGCATGAACTGCCTCAGCATGTGCTCACCAACCACAAGGAAAAGAATAAGGATGCAGCGCAGTATGACAGTAAACAAACACGGAGAAACAGACTGAATTCTGGCAATGAAAGGTTAAAGCCAAAGACGGATAGATAATTTGGTTGTAGTATGTTTATACCAAAACAGAACGAAAACAAAACTATTTGTACTTGTTGATAATTTACAGAAAAAACGTAATTTGTACAAAAACATTGTACACTGTTGGTTGTGCTTCATTTATCTATACATCTCTACATACACCGATGTGCAGGTATGAATCCAAGTTTAGTTTTCTTTATCTCGTTCAGCTGTAATGAAGGTGTGGGACAGTTAGAAAATTTCTTGTCACGATCATTGTGGCCAAAATAATTGCGATACAGGATATTATCGTGATAATTTTAAAAAAACAACAAAAACAAAAACCTCTTACTTTAAAAATCTTTCAAAATGTGAAAAAATTAAAAGCAGATATATTAAAAAAACATTAAGAAATTGAAAAAAAAAGAGAATGACTATGAAACAAACGGTAATCACTTTACCTTACAACCTTACTGAATCATTTTCATAGGGGATAAAAAAAATAAGGTGATGATAACTTATAAGGTATCACGGCATAAATAAAAGATAAATAAAATTATTGTATGAAAAACCTGATTTCACCCACAAATAAATGTGCAAACTGATCTACTGAGAGTGCGCACTGTGGACACACTGTTGATTCAGCACTTTTGCATTCATGAATATGGAACACGGGGCGTTTTTACCTGAGTGTGCAACATACAAATAAATACGTTCATTTAGCACAAGCATTGTGATTTATCAGCCTGAAAGCGTTTGCGTCTGAATTTAACACCTTTGAAAAGGACGAGTTACTCTGCGCACAGATGGCTGATGTTATTGGGGCGAGGAGGAGGCGTCGGAGAAATAAAAGGATGTGTAGAGAACGTGTTTTAACACTCAACATATTTGGTAGAAGAAAAACAAATCCGTAAGTTTTTGGATGAGCTCGGGGCTGATTCGGAGCCTCGTATGAGACGCTCCAGGCTGCTCTCTGCAGCCTCTGAGGTCATTTATGCTTTGTAAAATCATTCCTCTCCAGAAATGAATGAAAAACACCATTTAGGATAACAAAAATATGATAAGTACAATTTATTTCATTATATGTAATTTTATCTTAACCCATCCTCATGTAAATTTCATATATTCCTCTATTCTGAGAAAAGCTCTTATTTGCTTTTGCACATGAACTCTTGTGGCGTATCGTCACAACCACGGCCGCCAAAAGAAAAAACCTTATAATCTTCCTAATACTCTTTTCTTTTACGCAATTTGGGCGTCTCTCCTTTGGTGCGCTCATCTCCTCTCTATTTCATTTTGCATTTGCGCTGCTCATCCTCTGATCTCTCTGTGGCAGAAACCATTGAAACACACAAAACCCTCATTTAAACATCACCCGTACACCTGTTTTCAGTCACGCAATCATTCTTAGCAGATCACTCGCAAAACGCTCACCAACCAAACGGCAGCATTTAGGCTGTACACGCAATTTAGTGCTCTGTATTTGAGATCTTAGTGAATCAGACCCTAAGAGTATTGCTGGGAAATAACAGCAAAAGAGTCACGTCACATTTTTTTCAGGTAAGATCGAGACCCACGTTTCTATTTTCCCAGTTACTGAACATTTCCCTGTTTAAAAACTATATCCTCACATACGACCTGTCAAATGAAGTGCATTTCTTTAAATCCTCTGTGAGAGTTGTTTGTTTTGCGTGGCTGGATTCTGCAGGATCATGTGGTTTAATAGTTTTGTTCTGTTGAAACCCAACATGCAAAATTCAGCTGCAATCTCTGCAAATAAGTGTTAGCTGCTCTCTGTGTTGTCATCTATGCCGCGAAGTTGCCAAGTAAAGTGGTAGTATGGATCAATTTGTGTGTCTTTAGTGCTATTGATCCCATTCCCTGCGCTGTATTGTGTGTAAACAGTGTTGTGATGTGTGAGACAAATGCCTTTCAGCTTCAGTATTAACTGTGATTAATGACAAATGCGGAAGAATCAGAAATGAATCTGGGTGTCACGCTTTCCAAAGGCTGGGTAGAAATGCTCCACAGTCCTTTGTTTCACTCTCAGCTTGTACGACAGTGGAGGTTCAAATCATTTTCACATTAGAGTAGAAGCGATGTACCGATGTTGTAAACGACTGCAGAGTGGAATATGAGTCATGAACGCTGTAAACTGTCGTGTCACAAAATAATAAAGACTTATAAAGGGAGAGCGAGCGGCGCACTGCGAAGGAAAAGGAGGTCACGGGGAAATGTGTCAGAATTTAGCGATTTCACCCGAGTTTCACCTTTACAACAACAGTGGAGCTGAGATGAGCAGATCCCAAATCTACTGTGGGGTCAACTGACGCGGGTGTGAGTGGTGAGCGCACTCATTCCCACTGCAAACAAAACCCCGAGCTTAGCAGGTTAACACGGCTTTTTTTGACCAGTGGAAAAGGAGCGTTAGAGAGACGTGAAATGAACTTGCAAACAACGCAAAATAAGATTTGGCTTAGAAAACAACTCTAGTATGAGCCACAGAACTGCAGTTGATACTGCCAATCTCTTTACAATGATGAATCACAGACATTTTAATCCAGCACGATGTGATTCATCATATCACACATCCCCACTTCACAGCGAAGACAAAACGCACGAAACTCCTCGTCTGCATCGGCAAACAAAGCGACGAATGTCCTCTGCAGCTCTGTGGACCAACTGATGCCGTTCGTTGAGACACCAGCCCTCAAACACAGAGTCCTCGGCGTTGAATGATTTACACACAGATAGCTGCCTCCCAGTGGCCTACATGGCGGTCTCTATCTAACGGGGTCATGTGACTGCGTTGTATTCCAGCACTGAGCAGACTGCTCCTGATAAGCTTGATTTAACCTCTGCTGGGGGTTCAAACCCTGCAGTCCAGCAGGGTTATATAACCAGAAGGAAACATGAGCTGCTCTGTGCTACAACAGGCCAGAGGACCTGACCCGCTCGTTCCCATCGTCCTTCACATCGTGATGACACTCACACAGGAGCCGGGCAGGCAGGCCCTGTCCGACACGCACCGTCAACACGAAAAATAAAACAGAGTAGAAGAGAATTTATAAAATGTCTCCTAATATTTGTTCAACAACAGGATGAAGTGAATGAGCCCAGCCACGCCGTCGCACTTACAATCACACATGGATGATCGAACGTGTGTGACCCACATTCTGAACCGGTGAAAGACTCCATTTCAGCTGTGTGTGTGTGTGTGTGTGTGTGTGTGTGTGTGTGTGTGTGTGGAGGGATATTCATTTACTGCAACAGGCCTCATCAGCACATTTAGAAAGCATCTGTCCTCACTGTGGAGCCATGATACTGCATAGTGGCATCTTCTCATTTGTCACTGTTGCCAAGGCAACCTCTATTGGAGGCTGTATCTCTTAGCATCTCCAGGTTTAAGACTGAAACATCCTCCGCAGCCGCACACACTCTGAGGACGCGCTCCTGAGCCCATCTCTGATGGTGTCCTCGCTAACGCAGCTCGTCCTCCGGTGTATCTGTCTGAACAGAGGCCGTGATGGCGCCCATCCCCCCAGTCTGTTGCTGCCTGACTGGAGCTGAAATGGCCCAGCTGTGTTCACGCTGTCCCAGCTCAGCTCAGCCTGGTTCACGTCCCTTCCCCTCCCTTCAACGCTGCACAACCTCTGCCGCAGCCCCTGGCAGGGGCAAACATGATCTGACAGTCTAAGTGCATCCATACATGGCTGTTGCCATGCAGGCCTCTTCGGCGTGGGCACATTAGCACATGGTGAGGCAGTCGATGATTGGTCCGGAACACGGAGAGGGAAGGTGAACGTGATGAAGAGTAAGTGAGGAGAGAGGACACAGTGATGTAACGCTGAACAAAAACCTCAACGGGCAGTTTGCAGACGGCCGAAGGGCCATCTGACGTAGATGAGCTGTGATGTAAGTGACGGTGCTGCGGTGTGATGACTGAGCCAGATGAACACAAACCATTAAAGGCTAATGACACACGCACGGCATTACATGGCTCATGGCTCCTGGCCACATTGTAATTAAGGTCTTACAGTTGGAGTTAATGTCTTTTCACTCTTTACGCTGTTGGCATAAATAAAACCAGGTTACACAATATTGTTGTCCCGTCCACCAGGAACTGAGGAGCTGAAACAATTAGTCTATTATTAAACCAGTTAAAGCTGAGGTCAGCAATGTTGGAAATCAAACCAGCTGTAAAAAAAAAAAAAAAAAACTCCAAAGGAAGCAAATTTGCTGAACCCTCCCATCCCCGTTTTTGTTCTTGCTCGTTTTTTTATTTTATTTGTTGTCGCTCTCTCTTTCAAGGCCACGTTACGCCAAAGATTCAAAATGAGACCCAACGGCTTCAGGGAAGTCGCAGCGAGTAAACTGATCCGTCTCAGCTCGACGGAAGCCGGCTGATGATGTCGCCTGCAGCTCAGCTTGTCAAGTTGTCGGAGGCGAGTTTCAGAATAAGAGGCACGTCACTTGTTTCAACAGTCGATCCGCTTGTAGTGACGTCTCCTGATGCTAACAGGCGCGACACAGAGCAGCCAACAGGAACTCTGAAATGACCCATGACTGGCCGAAAGGCGCCCACCACGGCCTGAATACAGGGCCAAGGAGAGGCGCAGAAGTCTAATGTTCATTCAGGCCGTCCCGATTTACAAAAATGCTGAAAGGTTCTTAAAGCTTTTTTCCCTGATGACACAGAAACAAACTGTCTACTCCAGCTTCAATTAAAATACAGAGCGGACTTAATTAGGCTGTTTAAATGGTTTGAACATATATAGCTGCATTAGGTCCCCGTCTAACAAATGACAGTCTATCACAAAGACGACCACATGAGCAGTCTTTCATTAAGTACACAAACATCATACTTGAGTTAAAGTAAAGACACCTCACTGGAAAATGACTTTGGTAAAAGTGAAAGTTGACAATT
>JAQFJB010000021.1:884398-895368 GCA_029874875.1 Naso minor
GAACAAGTTTTATCCGCTTGCTCACTAGGGCTGTATTTCCTTTTCTTTGCACCGTGTCCACATTCGTAACTTTGCCCGGTCTGGACGGCGTCCAGTAGCTGCGCTGTGCGCTGCTCTCAACCTCACCTGCATGCTGTCATTGGCTGGGGGAAACGCACTCGTTCACTGCGGTCACGCCATCTATAAGCTTCGGAGGAGCACGGCCGTGCTATTGTTACTTAAAAATTGATTGCGTGTCTACAACGCGTTTTACAGTACGTCATCCCAAGCAGGTCCTGAGTCAGCCAAAACATCCAAATACAGGCGGTGTGTCTCCATACACAGTCACCGACACACATGTGCAGAGGTCCAGAAGTGATGATTGAGCAGCATTACTTTTGTATATTTTATTTTTAGTATAATCCTGCTGACTCCACCTTTAACCAAACAGGTGAAAAGTTTGCCACATTTAGCAATTAGCATGGCCACTGCGTAGCTCGCTTTGGTGGTGTTTTTATTTGACTCACAAGACAGTTTCAAGATGTTTCACTTCTTCAGCACAGTCGTTACCTGATAGCTTGTCGTTTGCATCAGCATGTTTTGACTGGTTATGTCTCTTTACACTGAATTTCTTTTACACGGCAACAGTCTATTGGCAAATTAGGCCAACACAAATTGTTTTGGTTTTAGTGAAAAAATATTGAAATTTCCACCTCTCCTGGAAGCAGCAGCCCTCAACGTCAACTTTAACCTTTTTTTTTCCCCTACTGTTGCCATGGTAGAAATTAGTTGTTACGAGTCACAGCACGGGTCACACAGTAAGGCGACGTTAAGGAGCAGTGCTGCCACCATGAGGTGAAAAATGAAATTGCATTCTGAACCTGCATGATTTTTTTCTGTTTTTCTGACAGAGCTGATGGGCCAGAAATAAAACATACCAAGATGGAAGCTGCGGGCCGAATGAAATAAGATGTTGTGCTGTGATTGGCCCGCAGGGCGGACTTTGAACATGTCTGATAAACAGTGTGTCTTTGTCTCGCACAGTGTTCCTTTGTAGGCTGACAGTCAGTTGAATCATTTCGTTTGCTGTACTGTGTTTGCTTTTTGTGTTCTGGTCAGATTTCTATGTTAGTTACACTACTTACTCAAATAACTGAGAGATAACTTGTGAGAGATTTCTGACAGTCATTCTTTAAATTTAAGGCCTGCATTCACATTCCTGGATGTCACAAGACTGAAAGAAAGTATATGATTTAAGCCCAAATAGTGGAAAAATATGTGTGATTAATGGTTTGAACATCTTCAGGGACCTCTATACCTGTCAGAAATATTCACAACAGAGTTGAAAGCTAAGAGTGTTTCCTTTAAAATGATACGAAACACGTTATTTTAAAACGCTGAATAATGTCCTGAACACAAACCACTATATGCACCAGCGTCTAAAATGCAATTTACTGATAACTTCAAGAGTTGGTTTCCCTAATAAAGCTGCCACTTACGAAGATCTATCAAAATCAAAATATCATCGACAGCCGTGAATCTTTTCAAAAATTTAAGTTAAAAAATTAAAAGTGACATTATGGGGAATATTTAGTGTATGCACCAGAAACATTCCATCCACCCTGATCATGTCAAGTCAAGTCAGGTTAATTTATGTAGCAAATCAAGACAAATTTGTCTCAAGACATTTCACATGTAGAGCAGGTCCAGACCACCATCTGTAATTAAATTGTATTAAATGTAAGTAAAACCCAACAACTGACAGCATTCAGTGCTCTGTGGTGTCACATGCTGCAGGTTCTCGTCCATCCTGCAGGCAGTCTGCTCCATTTAAGCCGGGACACATGCACTGCTGGCCAAATCTGTGCAAACACACAGACACTACCATACCACGCCAAAAACATTCTCACTCTGATCACCAGAACAGCCATGATAGCGTTTGTTTTAATCGCTCCTTCTCACTTGCTTGTCCGTTGTAGACTGGTATCTCACAACAGTGACTGAAGCAATCGTCCATTTATGGAATTTCATGTTTTTTCCTCTGCTGCACAGAAAGTGATACATATTTAGTCCAGCTCCATGTGAAACTTATCTATGTGCAACACTCTGGGCAGAAGGTCAGAAACAGTCTGAAGGTCATAAACTCAGCTAACCTGCTCGGTCAGAAGTGTGTGTGTGTGTGTGTGTGTGTGTGTGTGTGTGTGTGTGTGTGTGTGTGTGTGTGTTTTAATGGACTTTGAACAAACAACCCCACAACTGTCATCAGACTGTGATTAAAACACTGCAAAATTCTGACATCGCATGTTAGAGTGATGCCAAGTGTAAAAACCAGTGAGAGGAGCGCAGACAAAACTCATCAAAGAATCTGAAATCTTGAAGTTGAAGCCAAAAATTTTTAAATTTTGGCAGAAATGTTCCTGTGGACCTCATTACTCTGTCAGTAGCTTTAATTTAGGCTGCAAATAATCACACATTTTAGAGAAATGGAGCCACTGATTTTTGAAATACCTTGTTCATTCTTTTTTAATTTTTAAATTTTAAATTTAATCAATTAATTTTTTTGTGACTGCATATCATTTACAGGGTCGCGAGACTGGAGCCAATTCCAGCTGACATTGGGTGAGGGCAGGGTTCACCCCGGACGAGTCACCAGTTCATCACAGGGCCGATATCCAGAGACATCTAGAGACAAACAACCATTCACACTCACATTCACACCTTCAGGCAGTTTAGTCATCGATTAACCTGCTGGAGTACCCAGAGAGAACCCACACACACACGGGGAGAACATGCAGCTCCACACAGAAAGGTCCTACAGGACTGCATCACCATGCTGCCCTGATATAGCGTGTCAGAAAAAAAATGGAGTGCAAATAAAGTTTCTGAAAATCAGTACTGGTAGAAGAAGACATACACTCACAATTTTACATACATAAAAGCACAAAGGCGCTAGCATCAAAAGTAAAAGTACTCATTATACAAAATTGCCTAATATAGCCTCAAAAACATATTTTAATCCTCGATTGTAACTTTAATGTTGCAGCTGGTGTATTACTTTAAATACTGCCAAGTAACTTGTGAACTTAATAATAACATTTATTTGCATTAATCTCATTCAAACTAATTTTTGATTTGATATTTTGTCAGTGATTTAAAACTGCAAAGTACGGAAGCATATTTCTGTCATGCCATAGAAATAAAAACAGATCAGTATCAGGTTTTAACATGATGTGTTTATTGTTATAACAATATATTATTTATATTGTTAAAAACGTGAAACTTATTACAATATAACGTGATAATGTCATGTTATAACAATAAACTTATCATGTTATAATGTGAAACGTATTATAATAATATACTATTTATATTGTTAAAACATGAAACCTATCACGTTATAACGTAATAATTTATTGTCATAACAATGTACTTACTAAGTAATACTGTGAAACTTTTCTTGTTATAACAATATAGCATTTATTTTGGAAAAACGTGAAATGTATCGTGCTATAACGTGATGAGTTTCATGTTTCAGCAATAAAATTATCATGTTTTAACAATATATATAGTATATTGTTATAACAATAAAAGTTCCATATTATAACATGATAAGTTTACTGTTATAACAATAAAGCTCTGAAGTTATCCATTTTTATTTTTATGGCATGGCAGCACTATGCTTCCATAGCAAAGGAACTGCTCATTTGTAGATTTAGAGCAGTAAAAGTACAACATTTGTCTGTGAACTACAATGCAGTTGAGGCTTAAAAGTCCTTTTTACAGCTGCACTTTAGTTGCTTCTATCACAAACGAATGACTGACTCAACACCCTCAAAAAGAACACAGCACTTCCTGTCACCTTCCTGTGAAAATGACACATCTGACATGGAAGAACTGTGTGTTCTCCTGTTTGTAATGTTCATGAGTTACAAATTATTACTTCAAAGAGTAATAATACTACTACTCCACAAAGAATGTTTTAGGTTTTTTAAAATCCCGTCCTCTGCAGACACCTCACTTGCCACTCCTGTTGCAATTTCCTTTGTAAGAAAACTCAGACTTTTCCCCAGAAAGAATGTCTTGGAATTATTCATGCTTTCATGCTCACTCTGCTTTCCTCTCTGTTTTACAAGTGAAATGAAGCAACTCTGCCAACATCTGGCAGTAAATCTACTTTCATACCCGATTCTTTATCATTCAGCATGCAGGGATCCGCCACATGATCCCAGTTTCTGAGGATGGCAGGACACAGAAACGGGAATTCTTTCATTGATATGCTTGGCATGGACAAGCTGATGGGTGAAATCAGCGCGACGCCGGAAGTCTGGGAGTCTGTGTTCCCGTCCCTCGTCTCTAGAGAAAGAACTAATGCTCACTTTTATCCAAAGAACTGAAGCTGTGCATATGAACTCAAATATTTTCTGCGGTGTGTAAACCATGAGAATGCTTGTTCTCTTAGGTCAGTGCACAAGGCCACCTGTAGGAGAGCAGAGATGTGATCCTGTTTCGTGTTTTCATGAAGCGCCACATGCAGGGTGTCAGACACATTCTCTGAGAGTTAGATTGACCACATACTGAGCCCAGATGATGACAAAAGTAAACAGTGTTTGATTTTGGAACACGATGCAAGAGTGACTGTGAGATACATCAGCCCACATTATCCATTAAACAAAGCATGAGTCATTATGAGGCTGTGCTGCACCTCACCTCAGCCCTCACAACACGGCCACTCGCCTGAGCTGGTAATGTGACATCTGTGAGAGGCAGCATTAGGTGTCGAATACTTGACACGTCCCAGTGGACATGGAAGCATTAAGTGCACTGAAAACGCCAAACCTCAACACATCCAGTGGTGAAACTGATCTGCACCGCTGGGTGGGTGTCGATGTGAACCAGATAGAGGGGATTACACGAGTGTTCCCCCTCTGACACCCGAGTGAAACTGATTTAAGCTGCAGTTGGCCTCGATGCATCACGTTTGCTGTCAAGAATGTGACCTTGTTCTTATAGTGTGCTGGCGCTCAAATGCGGGTCATTTTTGACACTTGACGGGTGACTTGTTGGCAAGCAGGTGGTAAGCTGGATGACTCCTGTCTTTGCGTGTTTTCCCCATGTCTCTACGAGTCCCCTGTGATGGTGCAAAGACTGGCAAGGCCCGCTTTATTCATAAACCTACCATGGCTGTTAGTAATGTAACAGCAACCTCACAGTCTGTGCAAGGACTGGCTCTCACCCTGAACAGGCCTGCTAGAGAAAGGCCTCTCACACCTTCAGCATGACCTTATCAAAATATGAAAAATGTTTTTACTGGACATGACAGCGATTTTCCAACCATAATTCAGTTATTTTGTATTGGTGAAGATAAGATGGAAACAAAATCTTAGAAATGCAGATCTGCTGGAAGTAAAAAGTTCTTGCAGCTCTGATGGTGCTCAGGATTCATTCATCGGGACTGCTTTATCACAAATAAACAAACAAACAAACTTCTGTAAATCTAAGTATAGGAGCTGACCTGACAGGTGTGTAACAGAACAGAAAATATCTATTACAATCAGATTCACAGACAAAGACCACGCCACTGTTTAGCTTGAGGTAGTTTATTGGAATCAATAGATGATTTGAAATATGTGGGTGAGGGTCCAGTTTTATTTTGTACACTGGGAAGGGCATCGTGTTTTATTTTGAGATGGGGGCATATAAAGTTTTTTTGTGTGTTGGTGCTGCAGGCTACACGAGCACCTGAAGACAGCCACAACATCCACACGGATTTTTATTTTCATCGGCTCTGTTCTCATGTTCTCATACTCAACGCAAGCCTCAACAGGGACTCAGCTCGCTCCTCAGAGTCTCAGATCCACGCTGCCCACGGCGACAGTGGACTCCCACTGAAGGCTTCTATTCTCCCCCACCTGTAGTAATCAGAAAAAACAAAAACAAACGGTAGGACTACCTGCCGGGTTGCCGAGGTTGTTATCCATGTTGTCTAAACATTTGTTCACATATTGTGTAGATTTCAATGTCCAGGTTTTTTTCAAACTGCTGGCTTTTAGTGATTTTCCATAGAGGGGAAGTTTTAATCCCAGCATGCCTTGGGGAATTGTGTTTTGGTTTTGGGACTACAAGCCAAAGGAAAATTGTGTTCTGAGCATAAGTACTTTGAGTGTTTGTGTTCTGAGTCATCCACATGTTGCCTGTTGTGCACTATTGGACTGAATGTTCTGCACACGTTTATGGGGGGTTACAGATATTCTCGTGGTAAACACTTTGCATCATGTGTTAAATGAGTCTCACAGCTTCTAAAATGTGTGTGAAAAACAAATAATGTGACAGAATATAATGCTGAAAACATATGAGATGTCTCTCTATGTAGCTCATATACTGCTGTCCTTGTTTGTCAGTCTTGTTTGGTTTCTGTGTGATGCTGCAGGTGTTTATTAAACTCAAAGGAAAATATCGGACACACAGCAGCTGTGGACAACAAGCACAACAGCAGGACTGACTGAATCTGCAGAATCCTGCGTGCATTCAGTGACACTTGGATGACTTTATCTTTAGGATTCAGAGGCTGATCCAACACGTTTCAGACCTGCCTGAGTCACATTAATAGCTGTGATTTCACGCACATTTCAGTTCATTATGTTATGGATGCAACACTTTAAAAAGTAAAGGAAACTAAATAAATGACAGCTGGTTTGTGATGCTGGAGCTGTGTGCCGGTGCTGATTAAAGACACGTAAACTGAGACCGAGACTTTTGTGCTGTGGTTCTCATTATGGTTCAGTCTCTGCATTGAAAGCTGGAGAAAAAACACAACTTCACTGATTGTAAAAATAACTCGACTGATCTTAAAATAGCTCAATCCATGACCTGCCTGACGCATCTCTTAAGTGCAGCGGTAAATTCTCCCCCTTCTTCTGGGGCTTCATGTTAAGTTCTGCTCTGTTACATTAAAATACCAGTTCTGAGGAGCAGAAACATGCAGGGATTGACTTCAAACATTCAGCCCGCAGGATCTACAGGATGGACCTAAAGCTTTGGCACCAAACAGCTGCTGTGTTCATCGCCGCTGACATGAACTCAAACAGGATGCAGGAAGTATATATGTTAATGATGCACATCTGTGTTCTGTAGTTGGTTTAACTCTCAATAATACAGCTTTCTTTCAACTTTACTGGTGTCTCTTGGCTAAAGATAGAGAGATCCAATGTGCTGAATATAAAGTAAACAGTTCAGTGTGTTCAGTGACTTTAATTCACTTGACCCAATGAATAAAACTGCTATATTATTTCCCCCTTAGGCTTTGCTCTAGTGTCCACAAATCCCTTCCAGAAATTTGAGACTTTTTGCGTCTGATTGCTGTGTGATGTTTAACAGGTAATTCCAGCTGTTTTCCAGAATTTTTGTGGCCTTTTTTGTCATTGTTGTGGCCTGAAATGTCTTGTTCTGTAGCAGTTTTTCTAAGAAATTGCAATGGAAGTTGCAGTTGCCTGGTTGGTGCTGGTTACATCTGCAGAGTATACCAGCAATATTTATACAATAAAAGCTAAAATGAGAAGAAAAGCAATTTTTAAAAAACTCTATTAAACTGAACCACTATAAATATCGTATGAAATGATTAGAATTCTTCCTCTTATCTGTTTTTTGTTGTCCACTAAATCTTTCAATATGACCATTGAATTACACCCTCCTAACAGATGGAGTCGCTGTCGAGCGTTTTGACCCTGAACACAGCCAGCACCAAATTTGCTTTGAAGGGAATTTCTGGCACACCAAAATCCCCTCGTCAATTAAAACTACACAATATCACATTAAAGAAATGTTCCGACAGGATGGAGAACAACCTTGGAGACCCGGCAAGTTCCGTTTTGTTTTTGTTTTTGTGTGTGTGTGTGTGTGTGGTTACTAAGTGTAGGGAGGATTATGATACTTTAATGGGAGGCAGGCTACCACTGTAGGCGCTGAGGACCTGAGACTCCTCTGTGAACTTGTTGAGGATGTAGTGAAGTGTTTGTCAAACAACAATTTAAATTTGTGTTCCACCACAGAGTTGCACACTGAGCAGCAATTTATTTCCGCCATCATGCCAGACATCAGGGAACTGTTTCGTGCACTCTTTACGAGTGTTTTGTCGGCAAACGTGAGATGTTTAACGGGCACACGTCTGCATCTGCAAATCCAGAAACAAGGGAGTGAGTTTGTACGATGTTAGTAAAGAGAACCATTCTGACGGGTGAAAATGACAGGAAATGACGGTGACTGGTCAAAAATGCGGGAAAGTTGCGGCATTGGACAAAATTGCAAGGTCACCAAAATTCACTGTGATCGATTGAATTTGCGTAAGTGCAACATCGTAAAAAAACCCAGAGGGACTGATCTATTAGAGCTCTTATGCAAAAAACAAGTGTGTGACGCTGATGAGAAAAACACTGAATTTTTGGGCTCTAAAATCCGAAACAAAGTGCATCAAGATGCTTAAACACTGCAGGGCAGAGAGGAGTCGTCTGCTTCCACATGCATGTAGTGTCTGAGCCATTCTAATATAAGATTATTGATAAGTATAGCTATTACTTAAAGAAAAATTACTAATGTAAAATCAAATTTTCAATCTTCCTGCAGGGAAAGTATGAGCAGGAGCATCAGTTGAAGGCAGAGCTGAAATGAAAAGAGTTTTTCCAAGTTCTTGAATCCATCACGTATCCTGTCAACCAAAAAGAAGGAAGTGAAAGATTAGTAACGGCTTCAATGTAAACTACTGCGTGTTTAATGATTTCTTGGTTTGTTACATCATGGACATTTTGATTTAAGAGGAACTTTCTGCTGGTTTATGCTCAGACTGACTCTGAGCAGGAGCAGGCGAGTGTGAGAATGTCTTCCTTCTCCTCTTGAAATGTGGAAATGTGGAACTGAATCAGCAGTCCACACTCATACGCTATGCATTGTGCAAATTAAGAGTTTTCTGTTGCGGGATATTTGTCAGAGTTAGGCCACGGATGTTCACAGAACACGCTCAAAGGACAGTTTAGAGGTCGACTCTTTTTTTCTCCTCATCTCTCTTAATGATTCAGATGCTACTTCAAGAAGTTCCCTATTGTCAGATGAATACAGCCTGTGTGAGCGTGCGAATGCAGGAGAAATATGTGTCCTAGTCTTACGCCTCAAGACAGCCGCTGTCTGTGGTGCACACAGCGACAGAAAAGGAAGATCTGACTGTCACCACAATGGTCACATTCTTCATCCTCCCAGATTCAGGCTGCTGTCACACAGCCAGCATTCCTCAAGGCCAGGGAAGAAACTGGCTTTGTGCTGAATGTCAAGTATGTCTGGGATTGCACGGAACTATCAAAAGAAAGCCTTGATTGAAGCCTTTTGTAAAACTACGTTCACTTTGTCCACAGTTACAAATAAATACTCAAAAGAAAAAGTTTCTCTGAGTGGTGCTGAGAAGCACTGCTACTCTCATCAGACACTGTGTGAGGCAAATTGTGCAATAAAGCTTTTCAGCATGTTGGTTTGCAGTATTCAGCATTAGAAAGCTTGTAAATGCATGACAGCCTTCACTGCCGTTAAGTTCATGCATTAAAGATGAATTATGCAGGAACGATCCATGAACCTTTTGTTTGCAAACACGACAGTTAAACCTCCACTAAGCTCAGCTGCAGTTTGCAGGCAGACACTAAAATGCCTGAAACTGTGCACAAATTTAGAAAGATTGCAACAATCACTAAGATTCTCTGCTCTGATTTATTGTGACATTTAGTTTTTTTGCTTTGTTTATTTATGATGTGTTATATTTGCTGCCTTTGTTTTAATTTACCGAAAAGCACTTTGGGATCTTCTGTATAAATAAACTCTACTTACTTACTTGTTAGGTTCTGACTGTCACATGGCTTTTATTGATTGATTAACTGACTGATTCATGTATTTGTTTAACATATTTTCTTGTACTCTTCTTTTCTAATCGATTTACTGTTTTAACTCTCCTCATGTGATGTCGTCTTTCTATCATCTTTTTATCTTCTCATCTTTAAGTCGTCTTTTTTAATCCTTCATTGATCTTATTCTGTAACTTTACTTTTATTCTCACTGTATATGTGAGGATGGGAGTTAAGGGTGAATGATCACTGTTCAGACCATACTTATATTTATGTATATAATCTCACATTCATGTGGTTTCTTTGTGTATGTTGAATTATTATGGTGGGGTTTTTTGCCTCTTTTTCTTCCTTTATTTTAAACTGGACCTGAGCTCCATGCCGTATCATAACAATTACCACCAACACTGCAGTGTGGCAAAAGAAATAAAGTCTAAAGTCAAAGTTGTGTGGACCAGTTTTGCCTGTTTATTGCTTTTTAGAGGCATTTATTCATATAGTTGGTCTTTTGCATTTTGTGTTTTGCCTCTCAGTTGTCTGTCAAAGCACTTTGTAAATTTCTATTTTAAAGGTGCAATATAAATAAAGATATTATTATTATTATTATTATTATTATTATTATTATTATTACTTGTAGTAGTAGTAGTGGTATAGGTTGGCTTAGGCCTGGTGCAGTAACTGGCTTGGTTTCAACTTAGACTGAAACCAGGAGTGCATGGACCCAAAAGCAGCACAGACAAGCAAGACTATGATTGATAATGACTTTTATTGTGTAATGTGAGGCAGAGAAAAACTACACAAACAGTGGCGTCTTCTTTCTTCTCTGACTGAGTGGCTCAGGGGCATGCAGCAGAGGCTGAGGGCACAGAGCAGCAGGTGAGCACGTTCTTTGGGTACAGGTTAACAACAGATCGCAGCAGGCAGCAGGGGAGGAACTTCGTCAACTCACTCACAGGCAGATCCTTCTCAGTGTGGCGAAAACTCCTCAATCACAACAGGTAAAACACAGGCCAACACTTCACTCTTCAAGTCACATATCTTAAATGGGAAAGTCAGAATGGCAAAAAGCCAAATAGCCAAAAACAAAGAAGGATCAGAAGTGAAAGAGACTGTACTTGT
>JAQFJB010000021.1:927945-942281 GCA_029874875.1 Naso minor
CTTAAATGCATGTTTGAAGGATTTTATGTAGATTGAAATCCAAGCACATCTCTGTGCTCTTAATGTTGTGTGAGAGATTATAACCAACAATTATCTGTTATGTTATTCAATATGTGTACAGTTATACTGAGCCTGGAATTTATAAGAGCAAACATTTTCATAATTTGTGACCAGAAAATACATTTCCCTGCAAATAAATAGCTAATTTATTGTTCTGCTGTAATGACTGACTCAAACATTTGGGAGAAATATTTTAATGAAGACATTATACTCATTTTCGGTCTCTGATTTTGGACTCCTACAGAGTCGTATATACAACTGACCGAACATTTAAGTCTGTAGATCTTCATAAAGCCGTGCCTCTCGCCTTCTGTTTTCCTTGTATTTTCTGGATTCTCTCAAAACGGTCTGTATAGCTTTCTCCTTACCCTTTCCCTCCTTCTGTGTGCGCCTCTGCACTCACAGATTACTGACATAAACACAGGATGGACACTGTTAAAATGGTATTTACAGCTTGCACAGGCACAGCCCTGTGTGCATGGAGCTGGCATGCCCGGGCATGGCCATATAGGGAATTCCCGCTCACACTGATGTCACAGTAAAAACACAGTTTAAAAAAAAAAACTCCTGAAACACACACAAACACAGTGTACAGCAGGGCTCACTTCTAAACGCATGTACCTCACTAATTGGCACTTCTGCATCATTTAACATGAGCATCCGACATTCTAACAACATTTATCAGTCAGAAAAGACAGAAAAACTAATAGCTCTGCTTAAATAGAAACAACACAAAATATTTCCTACTACAAATGTCTAATTTTTGCAATTTTTGCTCTGTTATCTTCCAGGCTCTTATGATTCTGTGCTAATGTTATAGTCTTGTATTAATGTAAACATGTATGGGAACAAGAATCAGTTTTCTTGATGTTGTCCTCGTGTCTGTGTTGTGTGTTCAGTACTGTTAATTAAAATGTGTCTGCATATGAATGCCATCCCAGGGTTTTGCTACTAATATATTAACATTTTGCATGTATGACAACGCATTGAGGGTTTATTAATTTCCGCACAGTACAGAGAAGTTCATTTTTGGTATGTTTGTGTAAATGAGGTGATTGATAAATTGGTGGCCTAAAAATGATCGTGATGATACAGCTCTCATTACATGTCCATGCACTTCAACTCTTTGAGTGATTACACAGAGTTTCAATTCAGTTATGTTTGTGGTATTTTAGTTTTGCAACTTGCAATTTAAATGACCTGAAAGAGAAATACCCCAAAACAAACTTTTTGCATAATCACTCGTGTGCGTAACCAGAGCCGTGTAACTCTTCTCCTTCTACTTTAGGCCTTCAACTTGTCAGTCACCCCTTTTACGTACAAGTGTTTTCTATTTGTGCAGTTTGTGAACAGCACATGCATGATGTGCATGTAAACAGAGAGAGGACAGTACAGACAGACACTGGTGAAGTAGCAGACAGATCTGAAGTATGTTGAAAATGGTCTTTGTATGTATAAGAAGAGCGCTTCTTTGTACAACTTTTGTACAAAGAAAGCAAACAGCAGGACACAGTAAAATGTCGATATATTTTAATGCAAACTCTGAACCCAAAATATAATGCAGTCATGTAAAAGTATTATCAAAAATAGAGAGAAATTTAAATAAAATTTAAATTATTTTACTATTTAAATCCATTATTTAATTACTATGACAATGCAGTTGCAGCTCATTTCCATCTGAAAAGTTTGTTTATTATGACATTTTCAAGCTATATTCATACAATAATAAAATCATTTAACTAACAATGGTGGTCTCTCATTTTTCAGTTTACTCTTTACCACATAGCAAAGCTTCGGCTCCTGCCAACACACAGCAGTTAGCCAATCAGAGCTTTAGCTGGTGCTCAGTCAGCAGTGTTCGATGTTGTCGTTCTTGGCAGACATTTCTTCCAGCTGTAGGGCGAGAGGCGATGGGAGGCCGGACAGGCACATTTATAGCCACCTTTTTGGTTCAGACACAAGTGGGAACACCCTCCATTCTTACGACTGCATTCATTAATGTCTAGAGAAGAGGAAGAGAAATGAAGGAGAGTTTTTCAAAGCTCATGCAGTCTGCATAATCGTGAATATTTACACATGAACTTTCTTATTTGCATTTCAGTTCCCATTGGCAATGGAATGTTATCAGAGAACCAGCCTTCATTTGATTAAAGCATCCAGCCCAGCATCACATTAAAAAAGATCAATATGTGCATTTTTTCTCAATTTTTTCTTTAATTGATTGAATGTTTTTGATTAAGGTAAAGCAGCACTTGCTGCATTATTCGCCTTATTCATAAGAGTCACCATCTTAATTACAAAACGAGGCTCGGCTGGGCGGGCGCAGCAGAGACGTTTCATAGCATCAAAGATAGTCAAATACATCATGAGATACTTCACTGTACACTGCCAATGGTGTGAAATGGTATATACATGGAGACAGTCAGGGAACCACGTTCCCTCCGCCTCGTCTGGAGGTGTTAAAGCGTCGTGTGACTAGATAAAAGCAGATGGATTTTGCGTTGCATATTTGTTTAAGTTTTAACTTTCAATTCAGGCTTTCACTTTTAAGACCACTTAAATGTCTGTTTATGTCCGCTGTAAAGCAAGGCAGGAAGCTCCAGTTCCTAGATCTCACGAGGGTGTTTCTGAGACACACATTTTCTCCAGATTTGTGTGTCTGAAAAATGCCATTTTTGTGTCAGAATGTTTAGGTCTGTGTCTTGCGAAAAATGGGTCCAATATATATCTTGGTGACGAGGGAGTGAAAGAATTGGTCATAATCTGTGATCACGGTTACTTCTTCTGTGAAAATGAATGGACTCAAGACTGCTTCCTGTCTACTAAAGGGGCGGGGCCATGGCAAAACCCATGTGACACTGATACAGTAAACGACCAGTGAGAGGTCTCGGTAATAGGGAAACCCACGATGAAATCCGTCTAGTTTCAATATCTGAGCACTTGCACTGCAAATATCTGACTTTATAAAGTTACTGCATCACTACAACAGTTACTACAAAGATTTTTGACTGAATGATAGTAACAGGGGCACAGTAACTTCCTGAATCATCTGCTGGTTGCCTGGCAACTGGCAAACTCCTGATATTGTTAAGACTCCATGTTAGATGTTTGGGTAAAAAAAATCACATTCACAAGCCACATTATTATGAGTACACGTCTTAAATCTTACTGTAGCAATGAAGGTCTTTTCCCATTAATATTAATTTTGTGCAGCAGGGTCCAAATTACCTCCAAAAATAATTAAAAACGTCTCACACATCAACATACTGTTACAGATGTGTGTGTGCGTATGAGAGTACATGACCCAACTGACCCTTGCAGTGTCGTCCATCACTTTGGAGTGTGTATCCTTTGGGACAGATGCAGCGATGAGATCCTGGCAGGTTGACACACTGCCACTCACACTTTCCCTCCTCGCACTCATTTATATCTGTGAGTGAACACAACCAGGAGGCTCAGACTTCTACGTAGGAGTAATGTGAAGAAATCTGTTGATGTTTTCTTTCCTACCTACACACTCCTCCCTGAGAGCTTGTGTGGTTGAATTCTCAGGAGTCGTTAGTTGCTTCCTGTACCCAGGCGGACACTCAGCGATGCAGCTGTGTCCGTTTCCGGCTAAGACGTGCCCGTATGGGCAGGAGCATCGATAGGATCCTGGTGAGTTGTGGCACCGCTCCATACACGGCCCGAGCCCCTGATTAGAAGCACACTCATCTATATCTGGGTAAGAAAATGAAGTTTAGGAGAAAATTACAATTATTTATACTTTAAAAAAAAAATTACATACAATGAGTATATACAAATGCAAAAGCACTGAGACAAAGTTGCACTGAAAGAGAAACATATCTTTAGCAATGCTCGGTGCTGCTTCCACAGTCACATTTACTTTAAATTTACTTTAAAAACATATGAAAAGATTTTGTGCTGCATGTGCTGATGACAAAAGGAAATTGTCTAATAAAAGTCTAGTAAAACAGCCTTGAATGGTGTCACGTAGAACCTAAACTGCCAGTGTTGCTGTAGGCTGTTTAAATAATTTGACTTCAAAATGAGGTTCTGAATGATTCCCTTAATATTTGATCCACATACAATATTTGGGATACAGTGTACTTGATATATAATTATTTTAGTATTTAAGATACTGAAAGTAACTGTAGTTCAAAATTTAAGTTGTGCATTGTGAGAAAGAAATACCAAGAAGCGTCTGCAGACATGCTAGCAGTTCTGTCTTGTACTACAGCGCTTTGAGCCAAATGCTAATGACAACATGCTAACATACCTACAATGACTAACATGCTAATACTTAAGGGCAACTCTGCTGATTTTCAACCTTATCTCTATGTATCCAAATTAGGGATATAATGTGAAACCAACAATATATTTTTTTCAATGTTCTCTGTGTCTCTGGGACGCAGCTTCAAAATCTCTTGTTCTTCCTGGAACCAGTGACATCACTGGTTCCAGGAAGATGACAAACTGTTTACCCCTCGCCTTTCCCCTCGTACTCCAGACGAGCCAGCTCTATATTTGTTTAGAGAGGATTTTTTGGCTGTGGTGCACCAAAAACTCCTTGTTATTGAAAACTAAGCAATATTAAATAAAAGACATGTTCTGATGCGACGGATAACAACTTAAGAGACCCAGCAAGTGCTGTTTTTTTGTGATGCAATGCATCCTAGTACATGTAGGCATAGGAAGAACGGCTGTGTGAGCAGGACAACTCAGAAAACTCAGCTTTCTCTGTCAGTATAGCGCAAATTTATTGCTTCAGTGGACTACAGTTACCATCAACATTGATTGGGCATCCACATGAAAAGTGGTGCATTTTCCCTTTAAACATGTCCTGTTTAACATGTTATATGCTAAATAACAGAAGTTAGCATCATCTATTTAATAAAGGATTTCAAATTAAAACAGTGCTAACATTTGCTTATGTTGGCTAGTTTGCCAATTAACCAATGCTTTCAGCACCATCTTTGTTTAGAATATTGATTGAAATTGTGCTAACATTTACAGTACTACTTTAAACACAAAGTAGGCCAACAGCTAATGGGAATATGATTAGTTTTCCAGGACAGAGTACTGGACAAATTGAAATTCCAGTCTGATGACGTATATTTTGACAGCGGTGGATCTGCTGTCCCCTTTAACTGTCCCTAGAGGGATGCTGCTTGCATTGCTAAAAAAAGGGCAGGGTTCACAGTGATGTTTAACCTTCACAGTGACTCTCTGCAGACTGAAGGCTGTAGCCAGCAGGACACTGGCAGTAGAAGCTCCCGGGAGTGTTAACACAACCGAACACGCAGCCTGTTACAGCTGCAGGCAGCAGGCACTCATCCACATCTAGAAAGATGAAGAGTAATGAAGAGAAAAAGCCTTTGTTCATAGACATAAAAGACATAAGCAGACACAAATACTCAGTATAAATGCAGCCACACACACACCTGTGCAGGAGGTCTGGTCAGTAGCTGGTTGATAGCCGTCATCACAGCTACACTTAAAGGAACCAAAAGTGTTGATGCATCTCTGGTGACATTTATGCAGCCCCTCCACACACTCATCTAAATCTACACACATGCAAAAATAAAGAAATACATACATACATACATACACAGACAACAAACATGTGCTGCTCTGGTTTTGTGAACACAGACTTAATAAAACACTCGCTCATCTTGTGTACAGTCAGTGAGACAAAAACAAGCCTGGCTGCACTGAGATGAAAGAAAAAGAGCAGCAGATGAAAGGTGGACGTCTCCTTTGCCGCTGGAATCTAAAACCTCATTGATGTCTTCATGCTGTGTTTGCTGTTTTGGCCTGTAATGAGCAAACCATGATGCAGATGTTTTCCCACTTCCTGCTCTTTGGAGACAGGAAACAAGGAAAGGACTCCACAAGCTTGTAAATCAGCTCTGCCCTTGTTTCCCTGTTTTTTCTCAGCCTGATGTCTCTTAATAAACCTGCCTCTCCTCTGTTAATAGTTTAACATCCTTCTATCTTCTTCTCATATGGGCGACCCTGTGGACGAAGTTCAATCCAGTAAAAATGAACAAAATTGACCAAAATAAGTGTTATTGTTTTTTAATGAACTGTCTGTCAGACAGGGATGTTTACAAGTCTAATTTTACTGCAGCAGAATTTTCAGCCTAAATATACATTTTAATCAGTTAAACGATGATTGTACACTAGTAATAACTGTTCAAAATATAATATCAACACCTTCCACCGATGGCCCTCACAAATTAAAGGTTGTCTGTAAGCAGGCACGTGTAACTTAAGACAATATGCATTCGTCTCATGATTGTGCTGCCATAAGTTTCACAGCTCACTTTAGCTTGCCTGTAAGCCCTGAAACATCACACACATAAAACATGTGCAGCAGATTCCCTGCTGTGCTCTAACATGCCTCGTGCTCGCTGTGTTGTTACTAGACAGAGCCTCAGGTGTCTGCAGAGGATTCAGGAGGAATGTTACAGTCACAGTGAAAACTCCGGTGATGGAAACAAATCATTAGTCTGCTTACCGCGACATGTTCGTCCATCATCCAGCAGAATGAATCCGGGTCTGCAGTGGCACTGAGTTCTGGTCTGGGTCTGATTGGAGCTCTGGTTGTAGTGCGGGGAGTGAGAGCACAGCTGGGAACAGCCTCCGTTGTTAACTGAACATGGTGTCAACTCTGAAAGCAAACAGTGAGGATGCAGAGCGGATCAATTTAGCAGTAATTACAAATTCATGTGTCATTACAGTTATCATGAGAGAATTAATTTGAGAATTCATATGAGAAAAAGTTCGGATTCTCTTAAAAGGTAGAACATTATCAGAGAGAAGTTTTGGACAGTTAGAACAGCAGAGGACGTGAGCTCAAAATCATCTCTGACCCTCTTATTTTAGAATGAGATGAACTCATATCTTCAGGACAGATAATCTACATGAAGCTGCTTCGATGAAACACAGACTCAGTGGATGTCACTGAAGAGCTGAAACAATTAGAAACAAACTGGCAAACAATTTCTTGTAGAAAAAGAGTAGCCTAATTTTGAAGTAAAAATGAAAAACATTACTAACCCAAGTTTCAGATTTTTGGTTGTAGCTACATTTTATCATGTCAAGCTATAATGGGCAATTTTTAAAATAAATATTTGTTACATTTGTGCGTGAAGCAATTAGCTAAATAATCAAGAAAAAACAGATTGCTATTTTTACCTGTCAAGTCAAAGTCAAAAACGTGTGGTGCAAATAATCATAGACTCCGTCAGTGGAGGAATGACTTGCCATACACAGACAAGTTTTAACATATGTAGTATGTGACAGACTTCTGTGTTGAAACTGTTATCTCTGGCAGATATCCATCTTCAAATCTCTGATTTTACTGATAAAAAAATTAAGAGGTTCCATGTTTTAGTGTCTAAATTTGGGAGGTGCAAAGCCTCCAAGCAGCTCTTAAAACATCATGGGAGGTGAAACTAGTCAGGTTGGTAGAAGTTGGTAGTAAAATTCCACTTAGAAATCTCTCATTAAATAAACAAACAACAGAACAATAAGTTACTGAAACGATAAATGACCAGTATCATGCAATCAACTGAATCAAAGAATATTCAAGTTGTGAGGCACCTACCCAGACAAACAGGTGTGATCCCGCTCCATGTCCCCCCCTGCTGGCAGTAGCTGTGTGTGTCTCCATGAGCCAGTGTATATCCAGGGTAGCAGGCGTACTGTATGTAATGTCTGTACTCTCTGGGACCTGGATTCGCCACATTGCGGAAGTAGAAGGTCCCATGAGCGGGCACAGGTGGGTACGGGCACACAGGTCGTCTGCTGAGGCTCAGAGACATCAGAGGAGCTCTGGAGGTGGAGTTCATCGTCAGGTTGTAATGCTCAGTCCGGTTAGATTTCTGCTCAGGGATGGTGGAGGTGTTTGAAGAACGGGTGACATTAGGCAGCTGTGCTTTTACATTGTCCTGGGTGGAGCTGGGACTTGAGAGGGAGGGATGGGAGGGTGATGTGGAAAATGCAGAGGAAGCAGGTGTTGAAATGTTTGCAGAAGGTGATTTAGTGTTTGTTGAAGTCTCTATGGGCTGTGTTTTTTCAGACCAAGCCTGAGACAAAAATGGAAAGATCTGAAAGCCAGTTTCACCTGGTTGGTCTTCGTCTGCAGTTTTTGAGGATGCTCCTTCTGCTTCAGAGGAAGTCATATCATCCCAGGGAGAGACAGGCTCTCCAAAATTAAGCACTTTTTTACTGCCGAGCTCAGGCAGAGCAGATTTTGTGTGGTGGTGTGGTGGTAAAGTTGGTGGAAACATCACAGTTTGGATAACTTGTTTGACAGCAGTAACCGTGGCAGCAGTGATAGTTGGTGTCAGGGCTGCTGAAAATGTTGATCGTTTAGCTCCTGACACTGATGATATGGTTGGTGAGATGGTAGATGATGGAGGTGACTCTGCAGCAAACATTTGCGTAACTTTGTCCACTCTTTCAGCTTCCTGGTGTGAAGCTTTTATCTCCGAGTCGTAACTCCCAGGTCTTGTTTCTGGTCCTCGAGCTTCATTTGCCCACTGAGCCCCATGATGAGGCGATTGTGTCTCATCTTTGACTTTATGACTGGGAAACTGAATATTCTGCAGCAGGTGGACTTTTGTAATGTCGTCGCTGGACATCTGGGATGGCGTATGTGTCAACAGGCCATATTTAAAGTTTGTCTCTTTGGAAACAGTGTTAGCAAGATTGCTGTAGTGGGATTGTTGTTGGGTCTTCAGACCTAGAGAAACCTGGAGGTTCTGGTGTATGTTTGGCTTTTGCTCACTGAGACCAGAAATGGAGCTCATCATGTCGTACTCTGACAATGAGAAAATAACAAAAATGTAAAACCAAGTCAATTTTAACATGAACTTTCAAACATTACTGAAAACTAGTCATGAATACAGCTTCAGTAAGTTACAGTTAAACCGCACTAATAAACAGTCTTTACCTGCTGCTGTTTAAAAAGGAGAATTTTTGCAATATAATATGAACACAATTGCTATTTAAAAATAAATTTAAAGGAATAGTTTGTGGCTTAGGAAAAAAACACTCATTCCCTTTCTTGCTGAGAGTAAGATGTGAGAATCACTCCTGCATCTGCGCCAATGGTGTGAAGTGGTACATACACCTCCCATCTCCTAAGTGGGCGGAGTCACGTCTCCCATGGAGACAGTTAGGGAACCACCATCCCTCCGCCTCGTCTGGAAATGTTATTTGAATGAATTACAGCAGATGGATTTTGTGCTGCATGATACTTGGTTGATGTAAGTTTTAACTTTTAATTCACGGTTTCACCTATAAGACCATTTAAATGTCAGTTTATGTCCGCTAGGAAGCAAGGCAGGGAGCACCGCTTCCTAAATCTTGCGAGGATGTTTCTGAGACAGAGACAGGTCTCAAACAACGTTAATTTTCTCGTGATTTGTGTGTCTCAAAAGTGTAATTTTTGTGTCAGAATGTTCAGGTCTGCGTCTTGTCCAATATGTATCTTGTTGATGATGGAGCAAAAGAATTGGTTATAACTGTGATCAAGGTTATTTCTCCTGTAAGAATGAATGGACTCAAGGTTGCTTCCTGTCTTCTAAAGGGGCGGGGCCGTGATGAAACCCATGTGACACTGATACAGGAAATGAACGTTCAGTGGGAGGTCTCGCTTCCTATTTACGGTCTCTGTGTCAACTACATGGAGTTTGTAGAACTGCTGTACAGAAGCAATATCACACTCGAAGTCGTGCTGATGTCATTATTGGTGTGATGCGGTCGTGAAGATATTCAGTACAAAAGCACCCCTCTCGAGTGTGTGTGTGATACGGTACAAAAATAACTGTAAAATGTGGCATTAAGATTTCTACGTAGTGGAACCTGGAGACCAAAGCAGACAAACGGTGCGCACGTTTTTGGCCACAGCCTGCACGGCAAAGACGTTCAGCACCACCACAAGCTGTTTCTATCACCAAACTCTGCTGCCACTTTCACCGCTACTCTGAATGCTGCTACTCCTTCCTATTATTGCTCCTACCATGGGATGTTTACTCTCACTGGCCGTCAGTACATGCAGCTGATTTGGCCCTGAGCAGACACTTGTTGAAGCATCACACACCAAACTTGGCCTTGCAACAGTGCCTCTGGGCTTCAAATGTAATGTGAACTGTACGTGTTCTTTATCTACTGGTGGTGTGTGTGTGTGTGTTTGTCAGTGTGTATGAGTGTGTGTATATTTGTGTGTGTGCATTCTGTGAGAGTCCCTGAGAGTGGGATTAGGCTGAGGGAGAGTGAGGGGCTGCTGGAGTCTAGCAGCTGTGCAAACAAGGACAGTCAGATATTGCTGTTACCCCACTGAGTGCCATCTCCCCCACACTCCGCTGGCATCAGGCCTGCACACACTGGAGGTATCATTACATAAACCTATTGTTACTCATGTCACACAAAAGCCCTCACTGGGAGGATTACCTTTAATCATAAAAAATGACACAGGGTCTGAACCATCTGCTGGCTTTAGACAGGAAATGTAAAGGTGTGGCTTGGGGGAAATGTTAGGTATCGGTCAAGTCGCTAATTTGTCTAAAGCAGAGGCACCGTGACACGCAACATTAGGCAGGTATAAGGAAATGCTGAGCAGAATAAGTGTCGGTTGCAAAACTGTTATAACTGGATCTGTTTGGGTTAAAAACTGACCATTACTGAGTCCGGACAACCCGTTTTCCAGAGCAAACCAAATAATAGCTAATACAATGCAACATAAGCATGCAATGATGCATTCATGAGACAGTAGTGAATGAAACTTGTCTTCAACATATCTGGATCATGTCTCCTCTTACCTTGCTCTGTGCAGATGCATCCTTGCACAGAAGCAGCAGACAGGCGAACAAATTCGTGTATCTCCACATTTTCTCTCCTAAGTTTCTAGATGTGAAGTTTAGAGATCCAAAGCGACGGTCGCTGCATTCAGTCCGGAGGATGAAGCGCGCCTATTTTAACTCCATTTTCATGTCACACAGGGAGGATCTTACAGCAGTCTGTGTGTCCGTCTGTGTGAATGTAAGAGTGTGTGCTGCGCGCGTGCTGTGTGCGCCCTGTCTGCACCGTGCGCACAGTGCGCATCAGCTGTCATCCGCTCTTCTCCGCCGATGGGAGGAGTCCACACACAGACACGCAGGCCGTCAGTGTGTGTTGAGTCTGCGGGCCAACAGGTCAGGGTTGGAATAATAATAATAATAATAATAATAATAATAATAATAATAATAATAATAATAATAATAATAATGTAGCCTGTGTATTTTCAAACACTTCACTAACTTGATGCACATGTCCCACATTCAACAGTTTGAGCTCTTTTTTTGGGGAAGGAACACTCCCTCTGAGCAGGGCAGCCTGTCCGAGCCGACACGCGTGAGACATTTGAAGGGCTTTTGGCGCCATCATCTGGCCCAACATTCACGTGACACATCGGCCACAGCTGTGTGTCACTTTGAGCTGCGACAGACGCAAACGGAGGAAATGTTCAGCAGACGGTTGACTCGCACGGGGGACGGAATGCCAGACAAATAACTAAAAATGTTTAATGACCAGAACAAAATGCAAGACGACCTCTGAGGAAACATGTCCCCTCACTGCGGTGTGTGGTTTTTCTGCGCTGTGCGGCTCCACAGATGCGGTGAATGCTGTCGCTGAATTAATTGGGGATGCAAAATTAGATTCTGATACACGAACCATCATGAAGACAGAGCATCAAGGTCGCGTGGAGCACAACGTAGTTTTATCTGGTGCCCTCATTAGTTGACACAGAGTGAGCCTGGGGCTTGTGGGGCCCCTGAGGTTCCCTGAGGGGGACCGGGGCTGAGATTTGCCTGACTGGCACTCGAGCCTTGTGGCGCAGCAGGCGGAGACACCTGCAGGCCGTCAGGAGAACTACACTGAGCCAGCAACACTTCATTCTGATTTAGCTTCCACATGCAGCGTAGGAAGGGGACTGACTGGTTACATGTAACGAAATTACATAATTTAATATTGAAATGAATGTAACTGTAATCAGTTACAGTTACTGAGAAAGAATGTGTATCGAAATTACAGTTACTTAAATGTTAATGATTACATGTGAATGTTTTCTGTAAAAAGCTTCAGCTTGTCGAACCACTTTCACTTTGTTGCTTTGCATGTTCTGTGGTGCACATTGTCTTCTTCTGCCGTTTCTGTCAAAGCTGTTTCGTAAAGTTCGATGTAGTTCTGATGCTTTTGATGAGTTCTGATTGGTTTGAATTTGCAGCGTCCCACGTCTGCCGTTAACACTGCCGGGTTAAAAACAGCTGAAAACATGCATTCGAAATTTAGAAAAGTAATCAAAAAGCAATCAAATCTAGTAAGTTACATTACTTTGATAAAGTAACTGAAATAGTTACATCACTGGTTACATTTTAAACAGGGTAACTGGTAATCTATTACATTTCCAAAGTAACTTCCCAACCCGCACACATCCACAGCTCTGTAATGCGGCTGCAGGCCGAAGTTCAGACACGGAACCGAAATGTGTGAATGATTTTATTCCCCCCAGACATCACGTCATGCTGTGTCACAGTAAGGATCGTGTAGCCCCTCTGCCACCTAACGTTACACCTGCCACATTCCAACAGGCGCAGGTAACTTCATGCAAACGGTGAGAGCGAATAAACCAACAGAGGCGAAGAATCTGCCGCGGGGTCGTCGGCCTTCAGCATGTGATGCTGCTGCAGCCGGAGGCAGTGAAGATTTTGGACTGTGCTGAAACAGCAGAATCAACCATCAGCCTGTGGCTGTTCAACCTGCAGCCCGCGTGACGACGCGAGGCCCGCAGAGAGCTCATCCCGCAGCATCTCTCCTCTGGAGTTCACGTCAGGTTTGTGCGGCACGAACAGTTTCAAGTGAAAACAGAAACAAGTGTTGAGAAAACGCGAGCCGACAGCTGACGTGTTTGTTTTGACGCAGTGCGCAGTGTGGCCAGCAGATGGCACTACACTCAGCTCAGTCTTTTTCTTCTTCTTTTTTTGTGCGAACGAACCTTTTTGCGTTGAACAGCCGAACATCTCAATGACCGGAGAAGCTAACGACGGTGTCAGCAATGTCCCGCACGCTCTCAGGTCCCCGTGTTAACGCAAACACATCATGTGACCTGTTAACGCATCTGAGGCGGCTTGTCAGAGGGGATGGACTCCATATCCCATAATGCCCGCCGCCTGAGTTCTACTCGTTGCGTAATCTCTGTTGTGTGTTCGTGTTGCCTTCGGGTCATGTGGGAATAAGCGAACGGCGCGCGCCCTGTCGCCGCACACACGAGGAATGAATGATTTTGTTTTTCCGCACTTCAGTTCAAAAAGTCACCAGTGAGAAAATGTTCAACTCCCCACATTATCTTTATAACACACTGCAGGAAGTGTGGCCGTTTCTTTATGACAATACCGTAACTCTCCTACTAATTTGACTACTTAATCACTACATTAAAGGTCGGTTTTTGTGAGGGGGTTGGATTATTTCGGCTTATGTTTTACGTCACTATAAACATCGAGTTATTTTTGAGGCGGTCGCTCATGAGTCGCTTGATGCTTTTCCCCCCAAAAGTTACACAGTCTTTACTTAACAATCGACATTATTTAATCAGGCTGCTTCTGGGTCTGATTTGTAATCGGATGTAACATCCCGCTTTCCTCCGCCCTCCCCGTGGGACGTGAACGCACCACCCCTGGGGGTGTGGATCCAGTTCTTCCCCGCTGACTGGAAGTAGTGGCTGAATCATGGGACGGCGGTGCGAGCAGTGAGCCAGCCGGGCGGAGAACGGGGAGGAAACAACCAGTCCGACGCACTTCAGAGAGCTCTGCCACCGTCTGCAGCACTGTCAGCTCACCGCCACCTTCATCATCTTCATCAGCGACAGCGTGCAGGTCGCTCGTCGTCGGGCTGACTCGGGATCAGCCCATGCAGGAGGATGGAGGTAGAGAAGAGGACGAATGGGTTCGACTACCCGGAGAGAAGCAGCGCCAAGTCCGTTAACGGTAGGCAGACACGAGCCAGAGTGCGCGCACACACACACACACACACACACACACACACACCGCGGACCACGGCTGTGACACACCTTTGCTCACCTCCAAACACGATCAGAGCGCGCGCGCACTATCTTTGATTAGCCCTCACAGTGCGTCCATCAGTGCAGCGTTAGCATTCACACACACACACACACACACACACACACACACACACACACACACACACACACAGCCCACCAGCTCAAG
>JAQFJB010000021.1:1029397-1041510 GCA_029874875.1 Naso minor
CTCAAGTCAATGTATTCTGTTCTCGCCTCTCCAAACTCTGATTAAACACTTCACAGTGCACCCAAAGCAAGTCAAATATGTCGGCAGTCTATGGAAGTGAATTTGAGAGCTGGTAGAATAATTTAAGAAGTCAAACTACGGCCACATTTCTTAAATTTGTGGTGCTTAGGGCTTAGCAGCAACAGGAAGTAAACTTACACCGCTAACTGCCGGCTTGGCATGCACACTAAAGCTTTTCCGGTTCTTGAGGTAAAAGCAGATTTTTTTAAACACGCAAAGAAAAGACTTTTTGGTAGGGCTGCTCTAAATGTAAAGGCATCTTTTGTTCGACCCTCTCTGGTAATCAGCCACGTCTTTCAAACTCCATTTCTGCAGTTCGTAAAGCAGGCCTTGTAATGACAGTGTGTAGTCTCCGAGCACAAGCTGAGATAACCCTGAAGATGTCATTAGGCAGGACCTCGTTATTTTCTCAGATTTAAGAAAAAAGCTCCTCCAGAGCCACAGAAGATATTATAATCAAGCTCATATGTCGCATTCCCCATGACTAGTTAACTGATCTTCATGTTAAATTGGAGGAATTCCCATTTATAGCCTCAGCTGGCCTAATTCATCAGTTAAAATGATGTCTGTACTTCAAACATGGCCAACCTGACAGGGCTGTTATTGACAGAGTTGCAGTGATTGCGTGACGCACAGCCAGCTTCCCTCCTCAGCACATATCCTTATCAAAAACTGCATTCAGGGAAGAAAGAGCATTTATCCTGTCAGAAAAAAATAAGTTCATTCCTGCTGAGGACACTCAAATTCGCTTGTTTTTTGGCCCTACAAATGTTGCATTTGGCCTCTCCTTTCAGTCCTAACTTCATCACGTCTTCAGTAACTTTTCATTTTAGAAATGTTCCCGTAGTGCCACAGACTCAGGGTCAAACATGCTGCAGACGGGCCCTGTACGAAGGGACATTCTTGAGTAAATATCATGAATATTTAATTGTCATCTTGGGCAGGAGGAGGAGGAGTTACAGGACTTGACAATCGGAGATCAAGAATGTGAGGATGTGAATCAGCCAGTTTATATGGTGGCCATGCACTTGAAAGACAGGGTGATAGATTTGGCAAATAAGCCTGAGTGAAGCCAACTGATGGCCATTGTGTTTTTGCCTAATTGAAGGAAGTCAGGCGTTTCACATGTGGTGGCCAGTGGAATATATGGTTTTAATGTGTTCTCTGAAAGAGCACATGGGCTGACAAATGGTTAGCAGAGGAGGTGGCCGTCATTTATTTGATCCTCCTCATGTTTTATTATGCCAGATTCCATCTCTTGGCCTCATGCTTAAGTCTGAGTAGATGTAAAGTAAACTGTAAAGTAAAGTACTTTTCTGCTGAAGTGCATTTTTGCTGTGTGACGAGGCTGCTAAGAGATTTATTGGCTTTTAATGCTCGGGCTTCATAGAGGTGTCGATCTGCTTTATTCTCAAGCTTAACAGCTGAAAAGCTCTTTGTTGAGACTTTGGCTGAATCAGAGCTAAATATAGTAATATATATGTGATGATATGCATACCCCTCCACCACCCACTGTTCTGCGTGGTACAGCAGCGCTGTTTCAAAAGTGCAAATATTTTCACTTACAAAAATTCCAATATATTAGACTCTCACGGTCATTTTCAAACTTCCTCCTTGTAAAGCAGTTCGATGGAGTGATTAATCATATAAAACATCTCGTTCAGATTGATCTTAATGCTCTAACAACAACAACAACAAAAATAATCCATTCACTGCAGATTTAAAAGGATTTTTTGGAGGAAATGATCCAATACCTTTCAAAAAGAAAAATCAGTTACACTCCTCCATGATTTTTTTAATTCAAACATGTCATTAATAACATCAAAAATGTAAACTTTTCAAGACAAGGAGTCTTGTTGTGATCGTACAGATGATCCAAATATGAGATAATCCACTGGGATTTACTCGTTACTATGAATCTTACACACAGGACAATAAACCAACAAAATGCTTTCAGTGCTTTCAATCAGTTCTTCTGGAGATAAATGTTTTTCACAGGACTTTTTATGAATCCCTAAAACAAATTCTCACATGACTTGTGATCGTGTGCTCTTTTACGTTTAGTTTTAGGTTCTGTTTTGTTTAGAGAGCACAAAAAAATCAGCTGCTTGATTAATCAGTTAATCACTGGTTATCGACTGTATTCTTCCATGTTTAATGATGGAACAGTGTGTCTTCAGTGCGCTGAGGCCACGCTGTGAACTCCAGAAGACACTATTAGATGAAGAGTCAACAGCAGCGCAGATATTTCTCTCTGGTGGGGCTTCGTCTTAAGAGTCGTCTTAACCTCTGTGCTGTATAGAGTTAATCGCCAAAATAGTTAAATTCTAATCCCAGGACGGTTTCACCGTGTGACGCCCCATTGTCTCTTTACAGTGTAGCTGCTCTTGTAGTCTTCTGCAGGCAGCAAATGTAGACCTCACACCATTTAAATGGTAATCTTTCTCTGGGCTTTAGAAGTCCTCTATTCACCATTCATTATCTGGAAGAGGCTTTATACCATGTGCCCCCCCACCTCCCTCTAATTACCTTTAGTACATGAACCCTGTAGCCCTCTTTGAAAGCCCCCTCTCTGGGAGGCTTAGCTCGCAGCTCAGTCACATGCTTCTGATGAGCTGGCCCTTTAAATTATATACACAAAAAGCTTAATCCTGCTTATTTGCATATTAAAGATAATGTGACTTTGGACTGTTTAGTGTCAAAACATTGCACCTTTTCATCAGGGACGGGTGACTAGGTCAATCACTGACAACAGTCACAATATCAGGTTTCTTCCAGTCATGTCCCATGAGGTAAACAGTATCATCTGTGTGTGTGTGTGTTTGTGTGTGTGTTTGTGTGTGTGTTTGTGTGTGTGTTTGTGTGTGTTGAAAGTCTGTTTTTGTCGGGGGCATTGATAGTAATAGTGTGTAGCGTCAGGTGTAGGTTTCCTGAGGCTGATTCTAATGTTGGAATGCTACTCGCTGTCCTGCTTTGTTGCTCTTGCCAGAAATTTTAAATGAAACAAGTTCAGCTGATTGTGACTGCTCAGTGATTTGTTAATCAAGTAGTGATAAGATTAGTAAATGAACTGAAAATTAATTAATGGCAAAACTACTGTTTGTTTCATTAATATATCCAAGAACACTTCCAAACATTCGCCGGTTTCAGCCTCTCAAATTGAAACCGAATTCTAAAGCGCACCTTAACTGAAACGGGCATTTTCAACTGTTTCTAGACATGGTTTAAATTAGGGATGTGACAATTAGCATTTTAATTGTTAATCGCAATGAAATCACTCACAGTAATTTAATCGTGGTAAATTTCAATTAATCCCATAATCGTTAAAGTATGATTAAAGTGTCTGTTATTAAAAACCTAATGTAATCCTCATTATTCGTGCTGGTGACGAGTCCACACCACAGTGTGAGTTGGACCTTATAGAACAGAGTAGATTCACTCGTACATCATCTTTTTATTTATCCTTTACTTGTGCAGGGACACCTTGTAATTATCATTACCTCATTTATTTATTTATTTATTATTAATCAAGGTTTGTCCCCGATGAACATGAATCAGTAAAGACTGTAAGATAAAGTGTTACAGTGTTTTTAATGGCCATTCTCTGTTTTTCAGTTTCTTAATGTTTTCTTAATACATCTCTTTATATTTAGACTGTTTTCCCTTTTTTCTTAGATATTTGAAAAAAACATGAAGTTTTCTAATTGTCCCATCCCTAGTTTAGATTAATGATTAATCCATGAATGGAAATTAATACTTCACAGATATATTGATGATCAAAATAACAATCAACAGTCAAGCAAACTTGCTACCGAACATACAGTTCTGCCATTGAGGCTTTAATTTGTTTTTATTGAAACTGTTTTACTGGCAGTTTTACTTAAAAAAAGAAAAGGTGCAATAATATAATAACACTTAATTGTAATAAACATAATTCTTGGAGCTTTCTGGTCCCTGAACCCCAGTTTCAAAACTGCTGCTGCAGTGTGATCAAGGCCGTGTCGTTTGGCAGAGCATTTAAAAGCAGTAATGCTTGTAGTTAATCCTCCCTCAGAACGTAAACACAGATGCATCGGCAGGAATCGAACCCTCCGTGTACAGTCAGTCAGTGCCTCGCTCCACACACTGATCCATGCAGGAAGCCGCCTTGTCTGCCTCCATTATTGGCTTTCCAACCGCAGAATCCCATAGGAGGGTAAAGGTCCCACTTGTGTGTGGTGCAGTTTGCTGCATTATACAAGAGTCTTACATTAATCAGATGTCCAGGTTAATCTGCAGGCTCAGCAGGCAGCGTTGACCCGCTGGACAGCAGCTTCAGACCTTTATGTCTGCCTCCTTTTCTTCGTGGCCACGTGCGTGCAGGTTCTCTAAGGAAACACACCTGCTGCTGTTCACGTGCATCAAGTTATTCGTCTTTCTTTTTGTCTTTAGTGAATCGTTACAGCTCTTTACATCAGCCAAACAACCAGAGGCGCTGCTTCATCTCAAGCCTGTGATCTGATACCTGCAGGAGGCTTTTATCTCTGGCTTCAACAAAAATGGCCTGTCTTTGTACTCGAGAACAGAAGAATCCCATCACGGTTATGACGTTTTATCTATAGACCGTGTAGTAAGAGAGAATGTCGATGTGACTAATTATCCTGACAGTTAAGCAAAAAAAATTCATTTTGACTCGTCTATAAGCCTGAAAACACTCAGAAAACCGTCTAAATTCAGCGTCATTTAATCTGTAAGGTTAAATCATTTAAAATGTAAATGTTGCGTGTGTTAAGAAATCATTTAGCCTAAACATTCTTCAAGACGGTCAATGTTGCCGAGCTGTTGATTTAAATGTCGTTGCAGCGTGCGGCACTTTGCACCTTTAATCTCTGAGACTGTTGTGTGATCTTCTCTGACCGGTCGGCATCGTGGCGTCCGTGGGTTGGAGCGGCACATGTTGTAATATTTGTCTGCCGAGTGTTGCCAATAGTAGCTCGCTCTCCTAACATGTTTATGTCCACGTGTGCAAACTTTTTGGGACACACAACCTTGTTATGATTTTCGTCTTCATCAAAATTCTGCCAAACTGAACTGATTTTCCTTCTTACTTAAGTCTCACTTCTCCACTGCATAACATTGAGACGCTGTGTTCTACGTTCTTAAGTGAATAATTCCCGACTAGTATTTCTGGGGCAGAGTAGCGAGGGAGCGGGTGTTTAAACGTTTAACCGACCAGTCGCCTGCATCCCTGAGAATACGCTCGTTCATCTGCGCAGACAAACAAAGGGGGTCATATTGAAAGTAGGAAAGATGAAAAACGGTTCTTGGTGAATTCTATCGTCAGACGTTGTGGATGGTACCTCTGCATTCAGTAACGCCTGTTCAGAGACCTGATGCCGGACTTTAGTAGCTTTTAAGCAAACTGTTGAAGAAAATGACGATTTCACCCAAAAGTGACGTATTCACAGGGAGAATCGAGCCGTTAGGGCTCTGGTGACACCCCACACGTCAGGTACGACAGGTATTTCCCAGGAGCTGCCACTTAACCACTAAAAATAATAGTAGTAATAATAGTATTAATTATTATAGTATTTCCAAACCTTTTTGGCTTTTAACCCTTTAGACATGTCTGTTTGATATTGCATACGTATGTCCACCTAATGTTACCAGTTCAACCAAAAAGTCTTTTTTTAATTAATTTTTTTTAACCTTGCTCTGTTTAAAAAATAATAATAATTAAAGGTGCTAAGAGTTGAAATTATCTGGTAATTCTCCCAAATTTGTATTTGGCAGCTTTAATGGTTCTTGACTGAGGTAAGAAGTAAATGTAACATTGTCTGACTTACGATGGAGAGTTTAAAGAAATGATTGAAGTTGATGGAGCAGCATCACAGATATGGTCCTGTCCCATATCTACGTCAAGAACTTCCGCAGTGAGGGCTCGTGTGAATTTTGCGGAGCTGCAAACATGGACAGAGTCACACAGTTTGCTCATGTGAACTGAATCATCTGTGAACTGCAGAGTATTGTCCACATATCCAAAATAATGATGCAGCTTTTCAAAATCAGGGCTTTTCCTTCCATTGTTGCCATTTTTTTTAAAGCAACTCAGCTGAAAAAAACCCCGACAAAAAACGAAACAATGCTCCTGTGTTTTGTTGTCACACACACAGTCAAAAAGAAAAGAAAAAGGCCTTCTGGGAGACAGAGGCAGCGCTGACACGATCTCATCACTTTAACAAAATCTCAGAAGTGCCAAAATATGAGCAGACACCAGATGCAAGTTTCTTTAAGGCTTTGTGGCTGTTTGCTTGGAGTCAGATGTTTTGTTGGAAAAAATGAATAAGCTTCGTCCTTTCTGGTCAAGCATTGTACACACGGAGGAGCGAGAGCAGCCTTCATCCCTTTGCACGGCTAAATACGAGGAGGAGCATCATGAAATCTGAACGTAGATCTCGGCCGAGCAACAGACACACAAAAACATCTTGTTTGGTGATATTCTGAATGTAGAAACAGTAAACAAAACGTGGCTGTGATGGCTGCTGCTGATAGAGAGTTTTGCAAACCTGCCATAAGCAGCTGTTTTGAGCTATTCTCTCTATTTCTTCTTCTTTCTTTTTTTTTAAATTCCTTTGAAATGCGAGCAACATGACACAACAGATACTCGGCATGTCCCCCGGACTGCTCGTCAGGGCGGATAAACCTGCAGAAGAAGCACGCAGATCACCACAGAGCTCCCCGTGACACCGGCACTAAGGAGGAACCCCCGTCATATCGGAACCATCGGCACGTTGTATCGGTCTAACCTCGATCTGCTCCTGATGTGTTTGATCCCAGGCGAGCTCAGATACAGATCAGCAGCAGGCCAAATTCCTGCTGCAGCCGGGTTTTTTCTCCACTCTGTAACCATGGAGTCCAGCCCATCTGCTCTCTGCTGTTGGCGGGGGTGGGGTGTGGTGTGGGGGTGTAAAGGGTTTCTTTGTGTGTGTGTGTGTGTGCGCGTGCGTGTGATGAAGCTTAAAAACGTGGACAGCAGAGAATGTGCTTCAACTTAATTCTCAGCTTCCATAGCGACTTTGATTATGTGCATTTCCTGGCCTGGAGGTAGATGAGGGATTAAGAGAAGATTTTCCACAGCTCTCTGCGAGTGCTGTCTTTACAGTTTGAAAGTGCCTCTGTGATTAGCAGAGCACTTTCACGAGGAAGGACCTCAGTGGGATCCATCTTTCTTTGATCCTCTCCCCACCTCGTAACAATCACAAGTTCTCCCAAACATGAGAAATCTTTTCATATCAGTGTGTAAGACCTCAGCCCACTTTTTTTTTTCTGACTGTCATAATGTCTCTTTCTTTCATGGTCAGCAAGTCCTATAAACCCACATCACATCATGTGTAATTTCTGCTGCTATTTTTAATGGACTTTGTTCACGACATCCTGTTCCACATGATTTCCTCGCTGTTAGGCCCCCACTTCCTCCAACCTCCAGCCCCTAAATATCCCCTCACATGTGTTGCGAATTAGTGCCCTCACTTATTCCCGTCCTAACAACTTTTCACAGTTTGGAGCCATCAGCAAAATGTGTGCGCTCCTTAAGGAAACAAGGTGAAGGTTGATGATTAAGAGAGCGCCAGTGTGGAACATCCAGGAAAAAAAGAGCGCTGCACTCAGCAAAGCACTGGATTGACTTGGCTGGAAATTAGCCACCAACAGGAATGACATGTTACAAGATGACATGTTTTAAAGGATTCTGCAGATGTTGGATGGAGAGATCCGCTCTTAAACGGCCTGAGCTGGAAGCCACAAACTGACAGGAGGAATTTTACACTGAGTGCAGCATTTTAGCTGAACAATGGGACTCCGAGGTCGTCCGAGGTCGAGGCTTCTTCATGTGATACCTGTGTTTGTAAGGAGAGGAGAAAGGAGACAACGTAAACAAATCGGTCGTGTCGTTTCAGCTTGCTGCCTCCTCTCATCAGCGCTGTTGAATAAAACATACACAAGACTTCTCCGCTCCCCGTCCTGCTGCCTGTTACACCTCCACTTTCACATAATAAGAGTTAGAGCTTAAGAATCCTTTGGATTAGCCAGCGCCTGGCTAGTCCCTAAGCCCCAGCCGCCCCCATGATCTCAATTAAAAACTGGTGCCTTCAGCGAGGTTTTTGCGCCCACTATTTTTTTTTCACAGTGTGAATGAATATTGAATGAATTAGTGTAAAGAAGTGGGTGGAAATGGTTCTAAATCCCTCCTGTTATTTTTCTTTTCCTTTGCAGATGATCCAGCTGACCAGCGTACCTGCCTTATCTGTGGAGATCGCGCCACAGGCCTGCACTATGGCATCATCTCCTGCGAGGGCTGCAAGGGCTTCTTCAAGCGCAGCATCTGCAACAAGCGTGTGTATCGCTGCAGCCGCGACAAGAACTGCGAGATGTCTCGCAAGCAGCGCAACCGCTGCCAGTACTGCCGCCTGCTCAAGTGTCTGCAAATGGGGATGAACCGGAAAGGTAAAGAGCGGGCGCATGACGGGGACGTCCCGTCTGTTTTTCTTTTGTCCTTTCAGTGGTTCCACTCAGGAAAAATGTACCTGATTACGAGCCTGGACTGAATGGTTAATGTGGCAACCGACAGTATGAATCGTCATGGTTATCACTTTGAAGGCAAAAGAATATTTTTGTCACACAAACTCTTTAATGAGGCAGCTGTGGCTCAGTAGGTAGAGTTGGTCGTCTGCCAATCAGAGAGTTGGTGGTTCGATCCCCGACTCCTCTGGTCAACATGTCCAAGTGTCCTTGGACAAAATACTGAACCCCAGATTGCTCCCGATGACGGCCCCACTGGCGTGTGTGTGTGTGTGTGTGTGTGAGTTTCTGACGAGCATGTTGGCTCTTTGTAGAGAGGTCACCTGTCCTTAGAGTATGAATGTGTGTGTGTGAGTGTGTGTGTGTGTGTGTGTGTGAGTGTATGAGTGTGTGAGTGGGTGAATGCTGACTTGTGTCGTAAAAGCGGTTTGAGTAGCTGAAAAAGCTTTACATAAATTCAGTCCGTTTACTACTTGATGAATATGAAACTCTTTGCCTCAAAGATTTAAATGAAACATCTTTTAAAGATTGAAAAATAAATTAAAAAAAGTTACTGTTCTTATAAAACCAAAAAAGTCATATAACAGTAAACACAATCACCAGTGACATTTGTCAGCGCTTAAAATCTGACTTGTATTTTTATTAAATGGTAAATGGACTGTATTTATGTAGAGCTATTCTAGTCTTTCAACTAGTCAAAGCGCCTTTACAACACAAGTCAGCATTCACACACACACACACACACACACATTCACACACCAATGCAGCCATGAGGAGCAGTTTGGGGTTCAGTATCTTCAAGGACACTTGGACGTGCAGATCGGAGGGCCGGGAAATCGAACCTTCTGATTGGCAGATGGCCCTCTTGGCCTACTGAACTACGTCGGTTAAACCTGCTGAGGAGAACTTTTCTTTCCCCTCCTGGCAGTGAGAGTAAAACAGAAGCACTCGACATGATGCCACAAGCTGCAGTTGCCTTCTCCATCATTACGGTTCCTCCCCCCTTCAGCTCTGGCAAACCAATCATTGCAGGTTGTCGTAAAATTCATCACTGTTGGACAGATTCACCGGTGATGGGTTTTATCAGAAGTGGGTGAACTCTTTTACAAGGTCTTGAATACAATGAAGACATATTTTAGTCCAGCACTGCAGGGTTAAAAGTCTTAGAAAATGATTACTTCAACAAACAAAAAAAAACTTTTAATTGACTTATTTTTCAAGATTGTTAACAACGCGAGCTTTACAATTACCTGAATATTTCTACCAGTTGGCAGAAATCTCTTTGACGTGATTTTTTCAAAAGATTTTCTACTAAACAGTTCAATAAACTGTTAGGAGATGAAGGAATGACGGCCTTTGTTCTCAGGCTCCGTCATGATGAATGCTGAAGCACATCAGTTTTGCCAAACAACTGCTGCGCTGATGATGCTGAGTGACAAACACACACACAGTTCAGTATTACATAAGTGGAGTGAAGCTGTAGTTTGTCCTCATGCAGGGTGTTGGATTCTTCTTCCCACAAGCATACATTGCCCCCTAGTGGATGGAAATGATAAGGGACCCTTGGGTGCTTTTCTAAATATTTTGATTAAAGTGAGCTTTGCTTGACACCTTAGGTACATTTTCAGAACTTCTAGTTTTGAGAAACTGTCTGCCAAAAGAAACGGGAATAGTTTCATTAGAACTAAAGGAAAGAATCACCACGTGGTCATAAATGATGTGAAGCAAAGCACGGTGCGATTTGTTTCAGCCACTAGGTAGAGCTTTGATACAACGATACCGATGTTGGATCATGTGGTATTAATGGACAAAATGTAGATTTCAGTTCTCTCTTTTTGTCATGCAGCAATCAGAGAGGACGGGATGCCGGGAGGGAGGAACAAAAGCATCGGACCTGTTCAGGTAAACAACCGACTTCACGTTCAAGTTGTTTTTGTGACATTCGCTGACCCTCTCCCAGCTCAGAGTCCCTGTGTACACGTTATTCCGGCTCAGTCGCAGAGTGAACACACTCACTGTTCCTGCATTCAGAGCACAAACCAATCACTTAAATAACACTGAGTTGCAGTGCAGTAATGCTAAGGACTCGGGCGCAGGAATACTTGTGAAGCATTTAATGAGAGTGAGCCCTGACCTTGTTGAATCATCAGTATAATGATGGAGCTGATGATTACTCCCTATTCAGTGCTTCCGTCATTATTAACACCGGCCAGAGAACAAATGGTCAGGAAAATGTGTGACATGAGCCTAAGTACCACCGAGCCACTATTCAGAAGAGAGATGCGGTCAATTCATCCCGGCTCAATTCAGCACGGAGCAATAAAAAAAAAAAAAAAACAGAAACGCTTGCTTTCATTAAAAGACAGTTTTATTTTTTAAACACTAATGAAAGAAGGACCTCTCTATCATTAGTATGGAATGAATTACCTGTTTGACTGTATGTGATGAATTAACAGAAATGAAAGTGAATGACCCCAGCCGCATATACAAGGCACCGCACATTCTGGCATGCTAAATGGCTTTTGTCTGTGTTTTCTCCCTGAACAGACCTGCAAGGATTCCATTATTTTAAGTGCATGTGTGTGTAGTGTGTATGAGCCAATACACACACACACACACACTTACGCACACACAGGCCCCTACCTGTTTGTCTCCTCTCTTTCTGTCTCTCGCTCCCTGTTTCATTTTGCAGTTTTGTCCTTGCTCCTCAACATTTTAGTGAAAAGCGGTGCCGTGCTAGTCAATGCTCATCAATTGAACCGAGACACAGCGCTTTTGGTCACATGCTGATGTGCCGTGAGCTCTAAAAATCCTCAAACCCTCCGTGTGTGTGTGTTTTAGATCACAGAGGAAGAGATAGAGCGGATCATGTCGGGGCAGGAGTTCAAGGAGGACGCCCCGGAGCACACCTGGGGCAACAACGGCGACAGCGACCACAGCTCCCCCAGCAACGGGGCCTCAGAGGGCAACCAGCCGTCACCGGCCTCCACTCTGTCGTCCAAGTGAGTCGTTCATCTCATCCACTCTGTGCTGCGGCGCCATGGTGGGGCGAGCCATTGAGATAATGAGCCGGCCCTGACAGTCTAACACCTTGTTCCCATCTCACCCAGACTTTAGTTAAGGTATTCATCAGCTGAAGAATGCCTGAATATGCAGCTCCTCAGGCTTGGGGATGATAGCAAACACAAAGCATTCACTGAACTATCTGCTGTTCTTGCTATAGAGACGAGCGCAACGTCTATCTGCAATCATCAAGGACAAATATTGTCTAGGTACACACATGATGGTATTTATTTTAGTCTCATTTTGTATAAACATTTGGTTTATCTCAGCAGCCACGCAAGGTGATGGCTATTCAGAGGAATCCTTGTTTTATCAAATTAAATCTGAGCAGAAGTGAACAACAATAACAGAATGCCTGTGCAGCGTGGGCTTCGGTATGCAGGTACAAAATAAACAACAAAGTTTTGTCTACAAGTTTCAAAAGAATTGCAAAG
>JAQFJB010000021.1:1054042-1064222 GCA_029874875.1 Naso minor
TCTATATGCAGACTTTTCATTACTGTTACTAATCCTTTTACTCGTGATGACTCAATGGCAGAGACCTCGGGTTGAAGGTGGAGTCAGTAGCGTGCGTTCGTTGCCGTTTGTAAACACAACATTCAAATTGTGCCCCTCCTCCTGAGCTGAGAAGTATCGTAACTTAGCGTGTGCTGTGTGTACTGCTTGCCTAACATTATACAGCAAATTATGTAGGAATATTACATTTGTTTAATGGAGAAGGTGATAATTTAGCAAGCTAACAAGGTAACCGCCGGTGTTTGGCACCCACAGTACCTGTCCATTACAGAGCAGGCCAACTCCACATCGCTCCTAACAGCCTCTTCAGTGCTCCAAGGCGGCTGAAAGCCAAATGGAGACTCACTCTCGCTCTGATTCAAGTTTTATCCACTTGCTGTTTCGCTTCATAGGGCTATACTTCCTTTTCTTTACGTCTGCATTCGGAACTTCCTCCGGTCTGAACAGCGTTCAGCCGCGGTGCTCTCAACCTCACCTGCGCGCCGTGTGTCTGCATACGCAGTTACCACCGCACGTATACAGACGCCCAGAAATGATGACAGAGCTGCATTACTTTTGTAACTTCTCTATATTTTAATTTTTGGTAAAATCCCACTGACTCCACCTTTAACCAACTTTTTTTTGGAAGTAAAAAACATTTCTCAAATCCGGCAAAAATAATTTGTGATTAAATTTTGACCTGCTGTATCTTCTGCAGATATTTGAGCAGTTTTTCAAAGTCTTGGACTTCTGGCTTAAATGTCCACAGGTGTCATTACTGGCCCAGACCTTAATAATGGATGTAAAAGATAGAAGATGCCATCAAAACCAGTACCAAATCAAACAACAAAGAAACATCAAGCTTATAGAAAAGCTGGATTTTCCTTTGAAGAAAGTGAAGTTTAAGTCAAGTTTTGTCCTGCTTCTTGCTGCTGAGGTGAAGAAGGAACTGCATGTCATGTCATATGGAAGGTCAGTGTAGGCAAACCAACAGGGTGTCCAACCTTCACGCTGTAACACTGTTAGAACTCTGGAAAGATGACATCTGGAGCACTGGGTCACAGTTGGAGCTTTCAATAAGTTCCAGCAACTAACATTTTGCCTTAAGATCCAGATCTCATCTGTACAGATCCTGCATCAGGCGACCTGTCTGCTGACTGACTGCCACAGTTTGCGCTTCAGGTTGACTGAGGGGCGGAGACTCACTCATTACTGTTAATCCCTGTTGTACAGGAGCACAAGGTGCGAAGAGTTTGAGGGATGTAAGAGTAGAAAAATCTCAACATATCTCAGGGAAAAAAATAGATTTACACACTGTCATCACCTGTGAACAGACAATTGAAACGCCTTTGTTTTTCTCCTCTGAAATCTCTTGTCTGCTCTTGTTACTTTAACTACCTGTGAAGAATGTGATCCATTACGTGTTAAAAGCATGTTTAGAATGTGTTAGGACTTGAAACCAAATAAATGTGAACGTTATGCAAGTACACAGCCTGTCCTCCATTTTTCTGTCCATCTTTGGCCTCTCTGTGCAGAGGTGATCAGAGACCCTGATGGGATGATGGTCGATTCACTCACACGAGGCTCAGTGAGGGATGACGGGCAGAGGATGTCGATCTTAGAGCTGTGCAGAATGGAGTTGGATGTGTTCGTCCCTGACCTGCTGCCCAGCACACTCCAACGTGTTTTTCACAGTGAGATTCGACCATTGAAAAACAAAAAGTGTGTATCACTGTGTTGGGAAGTGATCTGTGAAAGCATGCCAAATCAGCTCATTCACTGCAAGACATTTGATCTCAGTCTGACAATGCTGAGCAACACTTGCTTATACTTTGAATGAATAAATGAATGAGGGCTTTATTCTGACATGTGAAAATAGCACAATAAAAAGCAAAAACAAATCAAAATAGTCCAACAACAAAAAAACAATATTACCTAAGCATGTCTAAAAAGGAGAAGGAAGAAGCAATTTATTGATTTAATCCTGCTCCTTCACTACTTAGTAATTAATAACATCAGTTGAGCTCAATATCGTTATCCTGTCTTTACATGTATGTACAAATTGCTACATCTATTTAAAACATATACCCACACACCCATTAGCATACATATTTACATCCTTACTAACAATAGAAAGTAATGTAAATAAACAAGTAAACAAATAATGTGTGATAACACCTGTTGCTTGTCAGAGCCCTTCTTCCTTCCCTTCTTCTTTATACCGTTTTTGAACTGAGTTATAGATATTTTAAATTTAACTCCTCCCTCAAGTTATAACCACCATCTCTGTTAAACAACCATTTTTGAATATTCCCAGGGAGCAACTTGTTTATTGCTCTATACATTAGTTGTGCTGTTTGAAAGTGAATTGTGAATTGAAATGTTTTTGATTTTAAGAATAGTGAATTTGTGTGATCTCTATAACCAGTTTTATGAATGATCCTTTCTTTGCAATAAAGATAGTGATTGTAGTTTACATGTACAAGTACTACCCGAAACCTCAGTGCAGTAATTTCAGTAAGGTAAAACCAGTGAACAGTAGAGTTTTTTAATATATAAAGCTTGACCTGCCCTCTGACAGTTACTGATACATTAAATATAGAAAAACAATAAGCGTATTGTTCCTAAAAATAATCTTTTTCATTGGGTATTTTAGAGTAAACAAAATACACACAGTCATAACACATTTACAAGCATCAAAACAAACAAGGTGCACCAGACAAAAAACTTTGTCACCGTTTGTCAACAGACCCAAACCAACAGTAACTGTGTCTTCTAACCATGTGTCTGTCAAAGCTGATACACTTCATTCCTCTGTGCCGCAGAGGCCCATTTTTTATGTTAAAGGCACATAATGACATGTTCCGTCATTACTAAATAGTTTATTATGAAATGTTCACTAGAGTACAAAAATTGGATTAATCTGCAGCAGACAGCAGTTCCCCCAAAAATCAGCATCTTTGTCCTGTTTGAGTCAAGTTTGATTTAAAAAACAAACAAACAAAAACTACAGTCATCAGCTGTTTCGTTGAATTTCTGAGCCCCTTTAAAACACAAAACTTTATATGTGTGAGACATTTTTAAAAGTTTCACTCTTTAATGGGAAGCAATGGTTCTGTGATAGGGGGTAGTAAAAATGTTATGACTAATGATATATAAATATTTGTTTTGGTTTTTTCATGGAGAAAATTAGAGTGAAAAAAATATTTTTTTATGGGGAAATTTTCACGTCTTACATTGTAAATGTCACTTCATTATAAACAGGACTCCCATTATTAATGAAATAAAATGTCTTAATTATGTAAAAGTTATTATAACAATGTTATTATACATAAATATATAATAGAGGACAATCAAAATTGTGGTTTAAGTTCTGGAGAGCCAGTGGATATTAGGTTAGGTGCAGGTGCTCTGGAGGAGGAAAACATCTTGGTTCTGTAATAATGGCTGGAACAGCTTCAATTCCTCACTTCCAAACAGGTCAGAAATGGTCAATTCTACGATTTATTGACAAAATACCAAACATGAAAAATCTTTCTCAGCAAATATAGAACTCAGTGTTTTAGGGGCTGTGCAGCAAACCCCATAGGTATCCTGAGTTAACCAAACAACAAAAATGCTGCAGCTTACAAATGGCAGCTCAACAGGTGAAAGACGATGCCACTACATAAACAAACACCACAAATATCTACAGAGTAAAATTAACACACTGTTTTGAATGACGGTTAAAAGTAATGCAGCAGTGCATCAGATAGTTTTCACTCACAGTCCAGGGTCAAGGCTAGGAGCTTCCTTTACAGACAATGATATGTAACAGATAAATGAGATTCACTTAATATCACTTTCTGCTCTCAGTTTACATTATTTATTTAAACTGACTAATGATTACATCAGTGCACATGCTGGAAAACTGTATTACTGTGAGGAATTATATAAAGTTCTACTGCTTACTGCTTATACAAGCTATTGTGCGACCACCAATAAGTGGTGACACTGACTGCACATGGGATTCAGGATGTGTCGGTGACTCATGCAACATTCGCAACATAGGCTAAAAAAATGAAACAGCTTGGAGCCGTTGGGGGATTAAGCTGATATTTGAGGCCCAGGGCTCGACAGCGAGACATTTGAGGAATCTTTGTCATCTTTGCGTGGGTCAAACATGATAATGTGCTCATTAGTGAGCATTGGTGATTCCAGCAAATGGCCTTTTCTTTTTCCTGCTGGCAGAGTCATAACTGTAACTGTAGTCTCTATAAACAGACTCTGTATTCACTGAATGTGGAGTCTGTAGGCAAGGCAGGGCGATCGTGGTACTGGGAAAGCCCTGTTTTCCGGTTGTAGTCTTTTGTAGTCCGTGTAATTAACGGTGGGCTGTTAACTGTTAACGGCGTGTAAACGGGCTACTTGTGAAAAGATCCGTTGGTAGATGTGGTCTCTCAACTCCAACTCCATTCTTGCTTGTAAACAGTCAGACTGTGCGCGGAGGAGGAAGTCGGAAATGGAAATTCGCCTCCTCCAGTGGAAGCCAAAGAATAATGAGGCTTTGCCCCCAGAGGCTGTACCGCTGTCTGCCGGAAGTCAGACGGCAAATGCAGCCGATGGGTTCCGAGATTGTGGTAACTGTTTCCCAGGCTGTTCACAGTCTTAAGATAAACTAAGCTAGCCAGCATCTCCAAAACGTCAAACTGTTAATTCAAACCTGTGCAATGTGTTCAGGTTGTACTATGCAAGAATACTATCTGACAATAAAATTAGCTGCTGACAAATCCACAATCATGATATGACATCAGGCAGATGAATGCATATACACACTGTTATTGCAGGCAAACTGCATTTTAATCGGTCTGACTTAAACAGCATGATGTCTTACAGAAAAGCAGATAATCTATAGTAAGGTTGTCAAAAAGCCACCGAGTAAAGCTACAAGATACTAAGAGCACCACCCCAAACCCCAGAAACGATGTCTGTCCCCCGACCATCTGAATTATTTAAGTCAAAAACCAACAAAAAAGGGCTGTATCATAAAAATCTTAAAAACTAAAACCAGTGCCAATTTACAACAAAACATGAGCATCAAATATGGACTTTTAAACATCGGATCTCTGTCATCTAAGGCAGTATCAGTAAATGACCTAATTTCTGATTATCGTATCGATTTATTTTGTCTCACGGAAACCTGGTCCTGAAGAAAATGTACTCCTCACAGTCATATTAATACTCACATTCCTCGAGGCACGGACGGGGAGGTGGAGTTGCAGCTGTTTTTGACTCTACTTTATTAATCAGTCCGAAACCTAAACTTAGTTATGACTCATTTGAAAGCCTTTTTCTCAGTGTTTCACATCCAACATGGAAATCATTACAGCCAATAATATTCATTGATGTGTACCGAGCTCCCGCTCAGTATTCTAAATTTCTAAATTAATTTTCAGAGTTTTCATCAAGCTTTGTCCTTAAATCAGACAAAGTTATCATTGTAGGAGATTTAAATATTCAAGAGGACATTTGTATTGATAGCCTTAGCGCTGCGTTTATGTTTACATTACATTATTACATTATTAGACTCAACTGGCTTCAGTCATACTGTGCAGAAACCCACACGCTGTTTTGCCCACACCCTCAACCTTGTTCTGGCCTACGACATTAAAATTAATCATTTAATGGTGTATCTACAAAATCCTGTTTTATCGGATCATTTTTTAATAACATTTAAATTTTCATTACCAGACGACCCACCAATAGCTAAACAATATTATACTGGATGCCTATCTATCAGTGTCATGTTTCAATGTGTCTGATGACTCCCACATTTACTTTAATTTCTCCCAAACTGATCATCTTGTTGAAACTGCTGCAGGATGTTTGCATACGACACGTGATTCTATTGCTCCTCTGAAAAAGAAGCTTGTAAAACAAAGGAAGCGAGCCCCAAGGTGTAACTCCGAAACTTGCAAGTTAAAGCAGACAGCACGAAAACTGGAAAGAAAATGGCGTTCCACCAATTTGAAAGAATATCAGTTAGCCTGGCAGATAGACTTAAAACCTACAGGACCTCTGCAAGGCTAAAGCAACCTATTACTCATCATTAACAGAGGATAACAAGAACAACCTCAGATTTCTTTCGAGAGTCATAGCGCTAATGAACTATGTATTCCTCAGTCTCTCAGTAGTAATAACTTTTGGAGCTTCTTTAATGACAAAATTACATCTATAAGAGACTAAGAGGGTGTTTACATTCCTGTAGTTCTGTTTATTTGGTTTGAATCAGTCGATGAGTCGTGACTCATTTGTATTTTTACTTTGGTTTGCTATTCGTTTTGTTTAATCCTGAAAATTGATTCGGTTTGGTTTCACACAGGGTCAGGGGTTAGGGCAAAACTTTAAGCAAACCAAAATGCATCAACAAAAACCACTCTGTTGGTCTCGTCGGTCAGATCTCCTCTCCTACAGCTGTTTGCTAAACGTGTTGAACACTTGTTTTCTTGCTGTTGTCCGGCCTATGGTCATTTACCTCAAAATCAAAAAGGCAACACATTCGTCACTGCTCCAGGTCGATTTATGTTTGTGTCATGGCATATTGCTAGCTGTTTCTTTACAAAGTTGTTCGCAGTCCATCACGCACAGCGCAGCTGGTTCAGTCAAAAAACGCAAAACTCTTCTGCAGTTGGGGCGGTCGAGGTCAGATTTATGTTTATTCCACAAACCAACCAGAGTTTGTTCGAGAGCAGCTGAGACCACCTCCTCCCAAAGTTTTAATATGGCAAATTCAAACATGAAACAAACTATTCTTAATTGGTTAGAAAGAATGAGAGAAAACAACCTTAAAACCATTACAATTTTTTTACATGTTTTTTTAATATTAAAATATAAAAAAAGACATTATAGGTTTCTTTAATGGGTTGGAGGACATAATCGATTGCTAAAACAAAACAAAACAAAACATCTCAAACAGTTAACTACAATATTTTTCTTTACCTTTAGTTCACAACTATCAAAAGTTGCAATTTTCCTTATAAAGATGCATGTAAAGCTGATACACACAAACCAAGAAACTGTGGCAGGTTTTTAATGGTGACCAATTTAAAAAAGAACCTCCTCACTATGTGACTATAGCCTTGTGAGGCTCCATACAGTGTCCACACAGATGTTTATACAGTGAGAACTCACACACAGACCGCTGGACTGCCTGCCCATGTTTCTTTTCTTTCATTCCTCCCATCTGATGTGACTCTACAGCAAAGACACAGAATCCCAAAGATGTTGGACTGTTTCTTTCTGATAATATTTAGTTAACACAATGTAATATAATGCCCTGTGCATTGCTAAAATTCTGCATCATTTCACGCCTAAACACACAGTCAGCCTCACGCACACAGGTTATCTTGTCAGTGAGTGATGGGTGTCAGTAGGGCTGCTGATTGCATCATGAGCGCAGAGTGCTGGAGGTCCAGGAGGCATCACTTTATCTCCTCAAGGCTGACACAGTGGCTTTTGACAGGCTGTCCTAACCCTCCACCCCTAACAAGCCTCTAATCAGATCGAGTCAGTCAAGGCTGCGAATCCCCCCGGGCACAACAACATCAGTTATGGGCCGTGGTGGGGGTGGGGGTGCCCAGAGGATGGATTTTACACTTAAGGGTGCAGGACCTGAGCTTCCTTCACTATCAGCATTTAGATAACCATCTCACAGCAGAACAGACACGTTAATATCAGTGTGAAGGGTGTTTATTTGCCTGATGTGTTGATCTCACCTTGGCACAAAGCATCACATGGTGCCCTTCACAAACGCAAACTTCAGCGATTGTGTTATCTGTACCTAAAGACCGACATCCTCTTTGATAAAACAGATGTAGATGCTTCAAACATGGTGATAAGACTCAGGCTGGATCTCAAACTCGCAAAGGAACGACTGCTTTGATCACAAACATGAAGAACGAACACAAACAACGTGATCAGTGATACCAATTCAACCAGTGAAAGCCAGTGAGCTTTAATTTTTAAATGTCTTCATACATCGTTTTGAACTGTTCTCCCACAAGACTTTAGTGATGTTCTCAGATCTCAACCACTCAGCAGCTTCTCTGCTCTTCCATAAAGTGACAGAATAACAGTCGCAGGCTAGATGATTAAACAAACTGAGCTTGCACAGTTTTTTTTGTGCAAGCCTGAAAAATTAAACAGTAGGTTTTGCTGCGTGGCCCACCCTTCCCCACCGCTGATCCCACAGAACTCATACGCTCTGCGACATTTGACGCTTTGTCACTTTCAGTGACGCTACGTCTTTGTCATCGTTACAGCCACGGTTGGACAGGTTGTTTTGGAAATGTAATAGGTCACAGATTACCCTATTTAAATTGTAATACGTAATGTGACTATTCCAGTTTTACTTTATCAAAGTTATGTATTACATTTGATTACTTTTCTCAATTTCTAATGAATGTTTTCAACTGTCAGTCATTTTCAGATGTTCAAGCCAGGCAGTGTTCATGGCAGACATTAGGCCCTGCAAATTCAGGCAAGCCTCACAATCAACCTTTACTAAACGACATCGACTGGAAATGACAAAAGAAGGCATTGTGTGCATCAAAACATGCAAAGCAACAAAATGAATATTATTCAACAGATAGCCTAGGCTGTCTACAGAAAATATTCATATTGTAATCATTTACATTTTCATAAGTAAATGTAATTTAATTACACGTTCTAAGAAAAACAATGTACCTGATTACAATTACATTTATTTTGGATTAAATTACGTAATTTCGTTACATGTTGCTTGTTACTCTCAAACATTGACTAAAACAAAGCAAAGTACCGACAAATGTTATCAATTAATCATTTCACATTATTCTTTATTCACGGATTCAAGCAAACAGTGACACCTACTGAACGACACAGGAAAAAACAATCAGTCTGATGAAATGGCAGCGTGGCAAAAAAACAGTTGACGATGGAATAATTCTAAAAATTAAATTATTCGGCGTCTATTTATTTATATAATTATTCCACTATGCATGTAGCTGTAAAATTATAAAAGAGTTTTGTCTTGATATCCTTTTGCGAACTTAAATTAATTTTAAATTTCTTCCAGAATATAATGGTTTGAAGGGTGCTCAGCTCCGTGCGGGTTGCCTGCCATATATCAGCTTTTCCTGTGCCCTCTAGGTTTTCAGGCTCTGGTCATACAGCTCCAGGTATTGTTGGATGAAAATAATGAGCTCTCTTTGTCAAGTTTGGTCATGTTTTCTCCTTGCATGAGACACCTGAGGGGCTACGTAACATCCCGATGTTAATTCCATCGAGGGGGACAGCAAAAAGTTAAAATATTGTAGCTTTTGACTGCAACGCCTCATCAGATTTTACTTTCCTGCTCTTGTTCACAAAAGTGACATCCAGTTTGCCATCTACGGTCTGCCTGACTTGATGACTAATTACTCATCAGCAAAAGTCATTTCTCAGTCGTCACATGCTTTTCATTACTCAGCTCACTTTCATCAGTGCTGCCTTTAAACAGTTTTGCAGCGTACCCACTCACTCATCACATACTCTGTGTAGAAATGGAAAATAAGTTGTGGTAGCTCAGTCCATAACTCACTGTTAAAACTCTCGAGCTCTGAACACCACCCGATGATTCCTGAATGTCGGCTTGTCAGTGGTTGACATGAGCAAACCAGCAGCACATAACACGTTGACAATGAGCACGAAATTTCACATGTGCACATTAAAAATATCTAATCAGTGTGAACAAAACATCTCATCACCAGTAAGTTGGCATCAGGTAAGAACACACGCAACCCTTTTATTCCCATGCACGTGTTTTACTCTGGGTATGTGTGTAAAGAACTATTTGCATGAGACTAGAATTTCGTGAGGACCTCCCATAATTTGTAATACTTGCAGAGGACGTCTGTGATTTTAATAAGCAAATGGCCCCCGTCTGTAATTTGTAAAGTACAAATTCCAAAGCAAATTAAAATATTTGGGCAAACACAGAGGTCACCTGATATTAGTAGTCATGTGGGAATTGACATCTCAGTAATTTGTGGTCTTGCTTTTATTTTTGTGCAAAGTTTTTTTGTGTTTTTTTTCCTTTCAGTGCCCAGTTTGAGAAACATGGAAGCTGCATTGGAAATAAATGTTTTGATGGCATTCAGTTTTC
>JAQFJB010000021.1:1129866-1143931 GCA_029874875.1 Naso minor
TTGTAAAAACAGTCTGCATGCCTAGGTGCTTAATTTTATACACCTGTGGCCATGGAAGTGATTGGAACACCTGATTCTGATAATTTGGATGGGTGAGCAAATACTTTTGGCAATATAGTGTACGTTTTTGGCCCAAATAACAAAGATGACTTATACCGCTCTTGTTACATGCAAATGAAGTTCAGCTTTTTTGATTATGCAGAAGGTTTGAAGTTCTTAATTTTTGTGGTATTTCTGCTTTTGGTAATTGGGAAAATGTAGTGTATGCACATCCAGAAAAAAATGTATGCACAGGTGCAAGACTATTTTGATACTTTTGGTAATTGGAAACTGCAGTTCAGTAGCCGACTGTTTGAGAAAGAGAAAAACATCAGTCTTTGTGCGTTTATTCAGGAATGCAGATTTGAACTCATCCAGCACCTCCCCAGTTCACCTCCTAACATGACAGACTAACCAGGTAGTTCAGCCTATAATCTTAGCCTGTAAAAAAGTAGCATGTCTACTGACACCAGTCACAAAAATATCAGAAATTAAAACAAGTATATATGGAAAGGTATTGGGTTCATGGATTTAAAAAAAAACAAAAAAACGGAGGAGGAAGAAGTTTTTTTCATTATGCACTTCGAAATTAGGGAGATGTTTTTATTAGGTGCTTCAAGAAAAACGTTGAAATAAGACCATTTTTCGTGCCATTATCAGAGTGAAGTTGCTCCAAGCATCTTCCAAAGCACGCAATGGATGTGATGAAGTATTCTGCTTTAACTTTGGAGTCACAGACAGACACAACAGCTGTTTGTGCATTATCGGGAGCATCCCCAGGGAAAGTAAAGTCAAAGCAGCGCCTGGCTCACTGGCTGTGTGAGGCCATCACATACAGGCTGCTGTGGGAGTGGAGCCCCCGCCTGCCATTCGTGTCCACTCCATCTGAGCTCTGTCTTCTTTCACAGCTATCCTTGGGTAGAAGACATTTGTGGCATCATGGATTTTACCATGTCCTTTCATGTTTCTACCGATGTGATGCATCTGTGTCATCACTGACTCATTCAGTTTTGAGACAATCATTCAGGCGCTGCCAGCCCTGGAGAGTGCATTCACCATTGCAGAGCCACACAGCATTACCGGCTATTTCAGCTTGTACGAATGTGGACACCTCCTCCAAGCTTATGTGGGTTTTCCTTCTGAACAGACGCAGTTTTCTGTACAATCTCTTTTAAGTCCTAATACTGATACTACACTGTGTTTATGCTCTAAAAGAGAAAGGAACAATTTCACCAATTCATCTACCCAAGGCTTTTTGTAAATGCAGTCATACATGCCATTTGATAAAGTCTTAAAATCTTCCTCAGTTTGACTTTATTCTCAAGATCTAAATCTTTATTCTAGAAATGCATAACCAAAAAACCTCCTTTCTCCTCTGATATTTTTTTAAATCTGTGGCCCTAACACTCTTCCGTAGGTATAAAATGGGACATCATTTTTTTATTGTTCTGTTACCGTGATTTCTCTGTCGTTAGCCTGATGAATTGGCCTAGACTCTTAAAGCGATCGTTTACTGCAAAATTATGCTTTGTTTATCAGTTACTCATCCTTAAATGTGTTGAATTGAAGAATATTTTATTTCTTCCAGTGTTCCCCCCGACACTAAACAGGTGATTCCAAAGATGCTAGCCTTTCACTTTTGCTGGCAGTCTATGAAGATACATTTTTGAATACATCAAAACTTTATAAAAACGTCCATCCAAAACTCTAAACCATTTTTTTTTGAGGCAAAGTACACTGACGTTAAAGAAAACCTTAACCCACAGAGCAACAGACTGGATGTGTCACATTTAGACTTGGGCAGTGTTTGGGAGTAAATAGTTACATGTAATGAATTATATTATTTAATCACAAAATTTGTAATTGTAATCAGTTACAGTTACTGAGAAAGATTGGGTAGTTAAATTACAGTTCCTTATGAAAATGTTAATGATCACAAAGGGGGTTACATCTAAACATTTTCTGTAAAAAAGCTTTGGCTATATGTTGAATAATGTTCATTTTGTGGCTTTGCATGTTTTGATGTGCACATTGTCTTCTTTTGCCATTGCCAGTCAAGGCTGTTTAGTAAAGTCTGATGCAGTTCTGAAGCTTTTGATTGGTTCTCTTGTTTAAATTTGCAGCGTCCCACATCTGCCACTAACACTGCCTGGTTTAAACATTTGAAAATGGTTAACAGCTGAAAACATTCATTAGAAATTTAGAAAAGTAATCAAAAAGCAATCAAATGTAATAAGTTACATTACTTTGATAAAGTAATTAAACAATGTACAAAGTGGAACACAACCCAATTTTTAGTGAGGTGCAGATTAATGAAGGCACACACTGCGCTGAAACCGGCTGGTCGAAGTAAAGCACTAAGAGGAGAATATTTGAGTGTGCGGCTCTCTTTCTTTTTGATAAAGTAATTGAAGTAGTTACGGTACTTATTACATTTTAAATATGGTAACTGGTAATCTGTAACCTATTACATTTTCCAAAGTAACCTTCCTAACCCTGGACTAGGGTTATCCCAGAGACCTTTTATTGAAGAGACAGATCACTGTTGGTGCATATGCCGCCTCTTTCCCCCAACAGCCAACTGAATGTTTTGTTTACAGTGAACCGGGAAAAACTGCGTCATGTCTGCATCGGCACCGCGACTGTGTATTTCTTCTGCACCCATTCAAAAAGGATAGAGCAGCCACACAGCACGGAGGAAAGGCATGGCAGACAGCAGCGACGCAACACTTGTGCTCAGGAGGCTCACCAATTTTTTCCATGAGACGTGTGCTGTTTTCTGCTGAAAAATTGACAGGGAAAAATACCTGTGGACAGTCATATTGACATCAGACCAGCAACATTTAGCCTTTCAAAATTAAACCTTTCACAGACGGATATTTGCAAAGAATCCCGTTGTTTAAAGATTTAATTGTGAAACACTAAAAGGATCTTGTTGTATGACAACAGAACATATATGAACTAGTTCTGGATTTATTTATGACAGTCAAACCAGAGACCCAGTGTATTTAACTAGGCTATTTTATGAGAATCAGAAATAACAAAAAGGGAGTTTTTCCACTTTTAGGCATGCAGATTTCTGTCTAAACTCAATATGAATTAAATGTATCATAAAATGACATAACACATTTTGTTATTAATGAGAATTATCAAACGAAACTCTATGTAGAAAGCCAGAGCTGGCAGCAGCAGCGCTGCCACAGACACAGCAGAAGGCTGCATGTGTGAACAACAACCGTGAGCGAGACGCAACAGATTGGCGACCAAATGCGCTGCACAGGTAGATGTGCGTCCCAAGTGCAACCCATGCGAATGTGCAGTAAAAGTCTACCCTGCTGAAAAAAACTTGTTTTAAATCTTATTTTGGAGCAAAGTCACTCAACTTTTTAAGCGATGTTTATCACTGTTGACTGAAGATTTTATTCTTGTTGGGTTTATATCCCAGTGACGACTGAAAGTGAATGTATGGCGATCTCCCCATTCATTTGGAAAGGGCTCTGGTCTTCTTTGTCCGAAGTTGCTGCCAGAGGTGTTGCCAAGATTGCCGCAGAGTGGCCAGACTAGCCAACAAGGACTTTGGTTATACCACTGTTGAGAATTTTGGATGGACATTTTTAGATAGTTTTGATATTTTCAAGAGTGTAGCCCAACAGGTTTCCAGCAAAAGTGAGTGTCTCGCATTTTTGGAATCATCCATTTACCGTGGAAAAACAACGGAAAGAAATAAAATATTCTTCAATTCAAGACATCTAAAAGTGACTCGCTGACAAACAAAACATTTTGTGAACTGTTATGATGGACCCCAACTAAAACTGTTCATCTTTTTATTCCAAAATTCTTTCACTCCATTTGTTTTCATTAATTTTAATATTTCACTGTGTGTGTGCATGACTCACTGATGTTGGGGCTTGTAATGGTCAGACGATCAGTCTCCACCGACAAGTGAGAGCTCAGGCTGGTCACCATCCGGTCAATACTCTTGACCACATCCATGGGGCCGTTCACCACCTAAAACACACAGAGCATGTCAGCAGCAGCAACACTCAAGCACTCTGCCCTGCTGAACACAGCTGTCAAAGCTAAAGAGCTACATTTCAAAGTGAACATTCAAATGTCACACAATAAGAAAATGCTTTCAGCGCCGTTAACTGTTTGCCAGAGTCTTCGCACAGTTTGGCTGAAGAGGGCACACACATGCACAGTTCAATTGATTGGCCTATAATGCAGGGTACAGTCGTGGATTTTGCCATTGTCTGTTTAGAAATGTCTCATTCTGAATTCAATACGCCCATCTAAGAGCTGAGCCTTGGAGAAGGAGCTGGGAGCAGAGCGAGGGAGGTTTGTGGATGAGTACAGCCACAGTTTTTCAGAGTGCTGCTCATCCATTGAGTCTGGGCTGAGGTGGCCTTGGAGCGCTGAGAGGCCTGGGGGGAAGGGAGGCAAGCGCTGAGAGAAACACAACACTTGTCATAAAGCAACCTCATCAAGTTGCACACATCAATAGTGCAGAGGCAGAAGTGACAAAAAAAAGGCTCAGTAAGAGAGTTTGGAGAGAACGCAATGTGCCAGCAGTGAACTGGGTTACAGCATGGTTTCCTCTCTGAAATCAACATGTACGGAGGCTGCTGGAGCTTTTGTCACCACTGCTTCACTATTCTTGAGGGAAGTTCATCGTTCTGGTGCTGACGATGAGCTCTTACAACAGCTCATCTCTGGAAACATACTGCCCTCTAGTGCTTTCATAGCAGCAGCTGAAATTGCATGGGCTATCTATCTATCTATCTATCTATCTATCTATCTATCTATCTATCTATCTATCTATCTATCTATCTATCTATCTATCTTATTACCTCTCTCCGAGTGCTTTTCTAGTTTTGCAAGGAAATCAACCATTTTTGCAACACCTGTGTGATTATATGGGCTTTGGCTGATAATGCGTTAAATCACGCGACCACATAATCGCATTTTTCTGAAGGGACTGTCTGAGTAAGTTCACTCTGAGCTGCGCGCGTGCACCATGACTATAAAAAGCCAACATTAATGGAGCACCGACACTACCACCTTTCTTCAATGGATTTTAAAATCCGCATGCGCACGTACTGCAATTATGAACATATTTTTAGGGATTAAAAAAAAAAGCAATACCGCTGCAGCGCAAAGGATAATTGGCGTGCAAGCAAATTACTGCTGGAGTAAGTGTGAATGTAGCCTATTTATCTCACCAATAATATTACAGGTGAAAACTGAATCGTATTGAACGTAAAAATCCCACGGGTGAAAAGCAGACTTGGAAGCAGTTCAAATGCCCAATTATGTAATTGTTTCACCCCATAGTCTGACTGTGTGTGCCAGTATTGAATGCATAACTGCAGACTGGTTAATGTTAATGTTACGCCCTGAAAACAACCAGCAGGAGTTAAGTGAGAATGTGCAAACAGGCCTGCTACTGTCCCACATTTAGATGAACTACTATGCCACTGTTTAAACAACGCGTCATTGTTCTAAAACGGCGCTTATCCTTTGCTGGAAGGGGTCGCTGTAATAAAATTGGGGATAAATTAAGTCTACCAGCTTCTCCAGGCACCACTACACCACTGACTGTAATGTAGTCTATGTAATTATCAACAGCAATGCCTTACATTACTGCATTACAGACAAATGTAATCTGATTACAGTAATGAATTACTTTGTAATGCATTACCCCCAACACTGGCTGTTGCACACAGAAACTGTGGGAGTGCCAAACATAAAGCACCAATTTTTGCCGAAGCAACAACAGATTAAAATTATGTTCACACAAGAATGTGACTTCTGCTAAAATGTCAGAAAGTTGCCTTATTCTGGAAAATAAAACAAACTCATAATTTTGATTTTTCTATACTCCTTTTATTATCTTTTTTTTTTTTTTTTTTTTACAATGAACAGTAGCAACACAATAAAGACAGAACAGTAAAACCCATCACTCACTTTTGGTTACACTAAAATATTAACAGAGGTCATGCCTTGAAGGTTTTAATTCATTATTTACTTTGATGGTTAATTAAATTTGGGGTGTTATTGCTTCGTGGTAAATGGACTGTAATTATAAAGGCCTCTAATCTTTGAAGCTACTCAAACTGCTTTTACAACAAGAGTCGACATTCACTCATTCACACACTAACAGCAAGGTGGCTTCATTACAAAGAGCCAACCTGCTCACCAGGAACTCACACACACGCCTTTACACACCAATGGCACAACTTTTGGGAGCAGCTTTCAGTATCTTGCCCAAGGAGAGCCCGACATGTAGACCAAAGAAGCCAGGCATTGAACCACCAACCCTCTGATCTGAAGACAGCCCTCTGTGCCTACTGAGCTACAGCCATCCTAATGTAGAGTTAAAAAAAGAAAGTTTTAAAAAGTTGTAAATACCTAGAAATAGTGCCAGGTGTCCCAATTAATAATTCCCATCACACACTTAAAAAAAAAAAGAATTTCATCATTCAGCAAATAAAAGGTTAAATCATAAGAAGGTTTTATAGTTACAGATGATCTGCTGTAAGTTGTTATTTTGGGGCTAAATAATGGAAATAACCTGAGTGAAGGGACTGTGTGAAGGTGGTGCAGGCGTCTTCCCTCAGTTTGCTGACGTGTGATATGAAGATCTGAACCTTCACACACATACATTCAGTTCCATTGGATAAACTCAGCTTGCTGTGTTTATAAAGCAGTGAGAAAACCACAGCAAACACATTCTGCTCAGGTTTATGATTCACAAATCTATGTTAGCCTGCTCTGCTCTGATGGGAGATTCACTTTCAAAGGTTCCAGACATTAGGAATTACTTCCATTACCTCCATTTGAGACCATTTAAACTCCAGACTGGACTTAAGCAAAACAATCACAGCTGGATGGAGGCAGCAGCGTCTGCATAGTATTGAGAGAGCTAGCATGACTTTATAGCAACGAGAACTGAGCTCATCCTTTCCTTTCAGGATATGTTGGTAAATGAGCAAAGGATTCACACACTCAGTCTCTGGACTCAGGACGAAGCACAAGTCACAAGTCACCGTGGGAACAACCTAAAAGGAAAACCAGATCAGCCTGATTGATTTCTTTTCACCAAACCTGCATCCTGACAGTGCCCAACGTGCTTGCCAGTTTGGGGGGAGTAACATCATCACATGATGTTTGTTCAGTCAGATAACTCACATTGAAATGTTTATTGAAGCAGCAAATAAGCACATACATTTTATGCGTTAGCAACCAGGCTCCGACCTCATCACTCCCCCGACATATACAGATGCAGAGGAGTGATGAGCAGAACATCCTGAACCTGCATTCGGATCCTGCAGGTGGATGCTGGGGTTACGGTGGAGATGAAAGAAGATGCAACGGTACTGACGCAGAGCAATAGTGGGAATGACAGGCAGAGGGGGAGCTGGGTTTCCCTTGCAGTTTAAATAGACAAATTCAGAGTGCATGAATGGTAGATGTGGAGAGTTGGGCATGTGACATGTCTCGTACAGTAACGCAGCTCGAGTTGTCTGGCGTAGCTCACAGGTGTTGCTCCATTTTTTGTTGTAATAACGTAGTTGAAATTGTTTATTCACAAATTGAGGACCTGGTGGATTTGTAATTATTATAAAATTATTGGAGACTGCCCAACACTCTTACCCTGTGTGAGGCTGTTGTCAGATATAAATCAATGCAGATCCGATGTCATTAGTTAGCAGTTGGTGGAGCTGGTTCTTACCTATTGAGTCCAGGCCATGGTGATGAAGCCTGCGGCTTCATCTACATGTTTGGATCGGGAAGATCGGCGTCTCCGACCACCTTTGTTACAGTTCTAGAAGTTAAAAACAGAGAAATGAAATCCAGAGCTTAGAAGACAAACAGTGATTAATTCATTCTAGACTAATGCTGCTGAGAACAAACATTTCACCTTCGTGTCAACTCAAAAGATGACCTTAAATATGACCACTGACAAGTTTAATACAGGAACAATAAGCAGAAAGGACTAAAGACTTCATATGCCTTATGAACAGAACAAAAAATGTTAAATCAAATACACACAGTGACAGATAGACATTCTGATTAACTGAATTTTGGTCAGGGAATATTGGCACTAAGTTTATCATGTTGCATTAGTGCCACCTGAAGGGGAAATGTCATTGATTGTTTGAGGATGGCCTACATTTCATGACTTTTTGGCTTAATTTGGTGTAGTAATGCAGTGATGAACAGTAATGCAGTTTATGTTAAAAAGGTCCAGACTAGAGGAGTGACCACACAATGTAAAAACAGAAGGCCTTTGATGGAGCTGATGGAAGCTCAGCAGCAGTCTGACACGTGTGAACTGTTGCTCACTTGTTTTTAGAGATTGTTTGGGTCATTTTATGCATTTATTGTCAAGTTGATAATAGAAAGAAAACAGGACACGAGGAATGAGCAAAGGAGAACACATGGAATAAATGTCTTTGATTTTGGAAGATGGTATGCCTGTTAACCACTAGGATGACAGAGCCCCATTCTAACTTTATTTTGTGTGGTGAAAAGCTGGTTTCATGAGTGTGTGAGGTGTGTTTGCAAGTGGGACATACCGGGATGCAGCCTCGCGCATGTTTGGCACAAAGGTTGATTTTGCAGTGCAGGTAGACGTCACCAGAACTCCTTACGAACTGAAACATGTTGAAGCAGAAGGAGATGGACGTTCCCTCTCCATTTCCCATCGTCTTTACTGTCTGGTCACTGAGGCTCGGACAGCTGCTCAAAAACAGGAAAACACATACTGAATCCTTGCTTCTATTCATTTGGAACAGCAGTAGGCAGCACCTCTGTGAGTGTCTATCTTACCCGCTCACGATCAAGTCATGTCTTGGACTCCCAGTGGGTGATACCTTGTCAGTTGCCCAGCAGGAGTCAGTCACCACAGCAACAAAGCCACCATCCAGCCCGTCAGTCTCCAGCTTCACCCAGATCTTCTGGTCCAGCTGAACTTCAGCGTTTGCCTCTACAAGTTGAGTGAGAAGCTTATCCGTGAAGACCTTCATGGTCAGAGTGTATTTCCAAGCTCCAGATGTGATCCGCTTGACAACAGAGCTGCAGAGAACACACACACAATTACCTCAGCTGTATAATACTTACAGCTCCTCTCACAAGCGTCACATCACAAAGTTAACAGCAACCACTCACTTGACTTTGATCCTGAAGCTCACAGGCTGGGGCTTTGGCAGAGGGTAGACGCAGGAGAAGTTGATGTAGACTGGGTCATTGCGATTGATGATTGACTTGTTCTGGATCATGATGGTGTTCTCAAAGATCATGTGGCTGTTGTTGGTCTGCAGAGTCACAGGAGTTCAGATGTCACTGCACAACATCATCAGGATTGTTTTTAAAGGCTTTAAAATGTGACATTTTAGCTGTTGACTGGTGAGAACAAGCTCCATGGACAGAGAACATTACCAGCGACCAAGGAGGTCAGAGCTGAGTTCTAACCCACAGACAGATCCCAGACTGGAGACGAGAAGCTCAGTAAAGTGCTGGAAGAGATTTGAGCTGATTGAGAAGAGAGAACTTACTGTGACCATTGTCCCACAGGTGTTGGTGCTGTTGAAGCTGAAGGTCACTGTGTGGTCTTGTTCATTTATCTGACCATGGCAGTTCTCATCTCTGAGCTGTAAGGCTGAATAGTCAATGCCTTGTTCCTCTAGAAGACAACCGACCAGAGTCACTGAAGCATAAGTCTGCTTGCAGACCATCGGCTTACCTGAACATCCAGCAGCACAGACGAGGATAATAAATACATGTAACACTGCATGATACAGGGGAGAGACTCTACAGACATTGACACCGTGTAGGACACAACTGGGCAAATCTTTGTTTTCTTTCATTTAGAGCTTGCCATAAAGGTTAGAACCTAACTACCAGACATGATAACTTTCGGCGACGCTAATCTCGTGATACACGCAATGTGGGGTTCATCACCTCATTGTTCGAAGTTGAAAATATCGAACTTTTTAGGCGACATTGCATGATGCAGTGCCATGATAGCCAATCAGCACTGAAATTCTTCCTACATCAGTGACATCCTGACAGCACGAACGTTGCCAGGATTTACCTAACAGACATTGAATCAGACATAGCAGTCAAAACAACTGTTACTGTGTGTAAAGATAATGGAGCTCCTACAACACGACTTTAGACACCACAGGACTATCTTATGAACACACTCTTTAAGTTTTCCAATGCTTCTGGGACTTCCACAACTGATACTGTACAAACAGGATGAATAAACCAGACAAAATTTATGATAGAAAATGGCAAGCCCCCCTTCCTCCCAAAGCTACTAGCTAACGGTAACTGTGGCTGACACAGAGCTTTGTGGCATAATTTAACAGCATGGAATGATTTTATTACTCAAACACGATGTTAAGTTTTCCAACGTGATGTGATGCAAAATGGACGAGTAAATTGACTGTAATAACTGGCACAAGGTGACCAGTCCTGCCTCTTCTGAACAAGCTAATAGGCCCGTAAGCAGACTTTGTACATTCCACGAATGACATGTTTTAAGTGACTGAGGAATGGTTAAAAACATGATCCAAATATGATCAAGCGACATGATACTGCTGTTTCTTGTGATAGCGTTGCATTCATCACTTTCAGTCTAAACACACCTTTTGAGCTGCTGTACTGAAGTCTAGTCTGTGTTCTTAATAACAAAACAAACATCTCCCTTTTGAGGAAACCTTCTAGTCACTCAGAATCAGGATTCTGTGTAGGTCAGTCATGTTGTTGTGTCACAGCTGTTGTACCCAAAGTGTCCTTTGATCTGTATGGGGAGGCAAAAATGCCCCGACAGAAGCAACCGGTTTCACCACTGATGGTCTCAGCACAGAACTCATGATCTTTGCAGATTCTTTCCTGACAGAAGGCCTTAGGGGTGGCTGGGAGAGAAAGAGAGAGAAACATGTTAAGAATCACTTACTAACATTTAAAAAAGATCAAATTCTTAAAAGGTGTGCTCACATCTTTTTAGTAGTGATTACAGAACAATTCCTGACCCTCACTCTCATATTCTGTTTAGATACTGATCTTACAATTCTGTCACAAACACAGGACTGTAACATCATTAAAACAAAATGTCAACAAATGACAGACAAGATCATTTCTGAAATTTGAATTGGTTTATGTCCTCTCAACGTTTCTGTTCCTTAACGGCCTTTACATATCAGCTGTGGTTTTTTCATGTGATTAATTCGCACGTCAATGATTTTTTTCCAACTGCTGATTGTGCAAGAGTCTTTTCACGCAGAAAGCGAATATCACACTGCGAAAAAGCAACTCTTATTTTTTGGATCGAGTGTGATTTTTCCAAACTTTGGCCTACGAACAAAGGTATCAACCAATCGAGACGGTTATGCTGAAGGAATGCCATGTCTGTCTGACACTGCAGGAAGGAAGTTTTCATGGCTAGCACCATGGTTTGAGAGGAATTTCAGGCTCTAGCGGACGCCTATTGAAAACAATGCAGTATTAAATTTAAGGGAATGTTCCATCCAGAAAGAAAATAACCCGACGAACCAGGAATTTCTGGGGTTTTTTTTGTGATTACTACACGTAGGGAAGAATAATAGCTTAGTAGGAGTTTTTCTTCTGCTGTATGCGATGTGAATCTGAGACATATGCCTGGATGACACACATGTCTCCATCGTGTCTGTGGCGGCAGCATGTCGGAGTCCATTAAAACAGATTAGAGCAGCCACACAGCACCCGGGACACGCAGTTCAGTTTAGGAGGCTCACCAATTTTATTCCATGAGACTTGTGCGGTTCTCTGCTAAAATAGACAGAGACCTGTTGCAAGTCATACTGACATCATACCAGCAACATTCACTGTAATTTCAAAATTTCCTGTGTGTCTTTCAAAATAAAACCTCTCACAAGCATACAGATGAATCCCTTCATTTAAAGATTTAATTGTGATCATTTGAAGGGTCTTGGTGTGTAATAACAGACCATATTTGAACTAGTTTGGGATTTTATTTTCAGATAAATGACAGTCAAACGAAAACTTGGCTATTTTATGTTAAGAAATTAAAGAGATCATGTGGAGAGCAGCAGTTTTAACACAAACCCATGATCTTACTGCTTTATTGATCAAGCTTTACTGAATTATATTGACATGGAAGAAGTCTTACGGCAGTCAGCAAATGGCCTCCAGTCTTCCAGTGTGTTGTTGATACGCGGGTTGCAGACTCTGGCGTACGCCTCCATGAACTGGCAATCAAGACTGTCCACCAAAGGATAACTACACAAAGTGTTGTAGCAAGCGTCATAGTAAGGATCTCGGTTGGTTTGATTGTGACAGGCGGTGAAGGACTCGTTACGCAGCAGAGAACAGCTGTTCCACAGATGTTTAGAAACAGAACGGGAGAATGAAGGATGAAATCCAGTCAGTACTGTCTTGGGTTTTATCTTTGTAAGAGAACAAATGCAGCACAGCTCTTAAAGCCTCACAGACCTCTATTCACACAAAAGATGATGAACTCTGTTCGCCATCTGAGTTCAGGCATGTTTATCTTCCCTCTTTTTAACATCACACGACATTAAACATGTGATGAAATACGTCATTTACCACAGAGATAAAAGAGTAAAATGGAGATGTTTCGTCTGCTCACCGTCTCAAAGCATCACTGCAGAAGTCTGAGGTGTCTCCAGTGTCATTGTACTTCGTCTCACAGCTAGGGGGCGACACACAACACAAGGTCAGGACCGTTCCCCTGCTCTGACTTGTTTCTATTCACAAATACACTTTCTGAGTGTTTTTTTTTTTTTTGCCATAGCAAAGATACAGGAAGGCTTTGTGTCTTTGGTCAAGAAGTCAAACACACTTCAAGAGGAGCTCAGAATTTAGAAGTAATGTCATGCAAAATGTCATTTTAGGAAAAAAAAAATTATACAACTAAATAACCAAAATTAACCACAAAATAAACACTGACACAATTTTTGGGAAAATAAACAGTAAAGTCTATTTACACACATTTAACTTCAATATTAAGTGAGCTGTGACTGAAGTCTTACTTGAGTGAACTACTAGGGTGCATCTCAGGACCTTTGCGTGAGTTGTCATTACACAAACCCTCCGCATACGGAGATGGAGAATGTCCAGTAGGTCCTGGAAGGGTTCAGAACAGAATGTGAGTCAGGTAAGTATCAACATTTAAACAAAATGAACACAGCAGCTCACTAAACCACAGCATAGTTAACAATCCTGACACCCCAAAACATTCAGCTGCTCACTAAATTTCGTACAGTGAGTGGTAGGATTTCAGTTTTTGCACCTGTGAGGCTGATCTGTGCCGTGTTGTCATCAAAGAAGATTGTGATGGTGAAGCCTGAGTCTGACATTTTGGCAGTGACTCCAGCTTGGGTCTTAGAGAGCTCCACACCTTCAAACATCTGAGCCGAGCTGTTGAGGCTCAGCGTTGTGCTGTTCATCTGCATCACAGGAAGAGATACAAAGAGAAGAAAAAACACTGATTCACACATTACAAACACACACAACAGGATTCCTTCACAGAAAAAAAAATCACTGCTTCAAATGGCACTGAGCAGACAGACGAAGGCAGACACACCACAGGATGTGGCGAAGATTTAAAATCAAACTCAAACTTCACACATGACTGAGACTGCAGCTTACCCGAACTCTGCTGCCTTGTTCCAGGTAAATGTGAGTATTGGACCACTCTATATATAGTATCACACTGTCCAAAAAGTACACATCTTTACGAAGACGTTCCTGGAAGTTCCCCAACACCTGAAAGCCTGGGAATGAACTATTCCTTATCAGAGAGTATGTACAGCGATCCGAAATGGAGTTAGTCCTGCCAGAGAAGCTGATGACATAGGGGCCAGTCACAGTGCAGGTGGGGTCAAGAACACAACTGGTGGAGGCAGAAAAAACAAACAAACAAACAAAAAATACATTGTCAGTTGCTGCATCACCAGCCCCCCCCACCCCCTTCTTTTTAAATTTAAATGAA
>JAQFJB010000021.1:1212139-1222909 GCA_029874875.1 Naso minor
AATTTAATAATAAAAACAAGATGAATCACTGGAACATGTTGGAGAGCTTTTGCCTCCAGGTAAATAGAGGGGTGAGGATAAAATCCTGTGCGTAATATTACTCTGCCAGCACGCGCACGCCTTGACTTGTGTTTACATATTGATTATTTATTCATTTGACTTGTGTTTACATATTGATTATTTATTCATTTGTAAAGGAATAATATAGCCAATATAAATACTTGCAAAATAATAATAATATTTTAACTACCATTGCATTTACACAATACAGCTGGGGGTGCTGCTACACCTTCAGCTCCCCACTTTCTTTTATCTTGTTCATACGCGTTAGTTTCTTGTACATATGAGATTTAAAAAAAAATAAAAAAATTCTCACTGGCCCTGTAGAGCTTCTGTCCAAAACAGATTAACACCGGGATGCACTGGATGTTGTTCCTGCACCTTACAGTTCTATTAAAATACACATTTTTACCCTTGTTATGATGATGATAATGATCTTCATGTCTTCTGAGCTGACGGAGGTCTTTACGGTACTAAATGCTGGCATAGCCCATCTTTTTTGAGGAAGGAAGGGTAAGAACTAATCCTCTATTTTAACTTGTAAGTAACGGTTGAAATTATCTGTTTACTTATGAAATAAAATAAATTCCACCTTCATTATGACTGTTGTGCTGTTGTTCATTAGAGGACCACACTCATCTGATCAAACTGCTTAATTTTATGTAGTAATACAGACAGACCTACAGCTAATAACAGATGGATAGTTTAGCATTACACATCATGAACAGAATCCAGAAATGTGTGTGTGTGTGTGTGTGTGTGTGTACGAGTGCGTGAATGGGAAAAAAAGGCCCTTTTAACATTTCAGTTAACTAATCTTTGAGATAAATACATTTAGCTGGTTTTTCAGCATTAACAATAATATATGTAATGTTAAACAAGGTGCCAGAGTGCATGATAAGGCATATAAAAAAGTTTATATTGCAAATCTAGCTCAGAAAGTCCACACTATGCACTTCATATCCTAAAATCGTTGAAGCATCTCTGGTATTAGACATTGACACACAGACCTGAGACCAGACAGTGTGGCTGCATGAAGACTTGCCGCTGTAAGTTCCTGCCCCGTACCCATGTCATCTAAAATACTTAATATTACTTAGAAATTAGTCTGGTGTTTGGTCAGGAGAGATTTCCTGTCATATCATAGTCTAACAATATAATTTTTAAGCATACGAATACTAACACCCAAATCATCAAACACTTAATTAGAAGTCTCAAAACAAATAAAACCTCAACAATTCATAAAATTAATTTGGAAATTCAATAACATTTCTAATTCTCAAATAACTACAGTTTGACTGCTGAAAGAAAACATTACCATATTTGCCCTGAAACACAGCCACCTGTGAGCACAGATTAACTGCTATCTATTAAACACACAGTGCCACTGCCTTTTGATTGTCTAGTTGTCTCCTCTGTTTCATATTTATTGACCCAGTCTCTGCTAAGGCTGCTGACAGGTGGACCTGTCCATTGTTCACAAGGTTGGAGGCGCAACTGTCAGGCCTGCGGGGCAAACCCGTAGCAGGAGGTGGATGATGTGGCTTAGAGAAGGCCGACTTTACCTGTGTGCATTAGCTGGCTCGAGAGCAGGCATGTGCTTCAAGGTAGTGTAAACAGAGTAAAAAATTTCCATATGGCTCTCACAGGACCAGCATGCTGTCTGTCTGCTAATACACCTTCACAGCATCCGGAACATAACAGTGTGTGACAGTCAAATACACAAACACACAAATATTTATAGTGCTTTTCCTCATGTGGGCATACTGATATGTACAAACACTTACATAGACATCCATAGAAATCCATGATACAAACATGCAAGCACCTTTTATTGACTTTTGCACACAAAAAAAAAGAAAAAGAATGCTGCTCAACATCAAAAGAATTATTCATTTTTGCAGGGAATTTAACCTCTTCGCTTCCACCTTCAGAGGCCAATTAGTACCTGTAGTGTAATAAGACTGGACAGCATGTGAATGTTCCACATAATTAACACAAATGGCATTAAGCTGCTGCACAACACCCGGCTGCATGTGGTGCAGCTTCTGTGTAAAAAATGATCAAAAGGCAGGCATGTTGACGCAAGTCTATTGCATTAGTGTAACCTATTCACAAACAGTGGAAATCGAGATGCGGAGCGGATCACATTGACTTTTGTCTGACAGGCTGCGGGTGAGTGAGTCTGTGTACAGATTTGTCAGGCTACTGAGCGATGTGTGTGTGTATGTATATTGTGTGTGTGTGTGTGTGTGTGTGTTCAGGTCCATGGAGAGGTGGTGTGACTGCGCTGACATGTGTCCGACAGTGTGGCTCGCTCCTGGGCCTCGCTCTCACACTCCACTGGCCTGGCTCCCCTGAGCTCCATGCATAATGCAGCAGGCCAGAGACACCGCCCGGCATGATAATGTGTACGTATTGCTTGTTGTGTGTTGTGTGTGACAGCAGGAGGGAGCTTGCTGGCATGGCTGCTCAGCAAAAACAGTGTGTGTATATACAGTCAGTAATTCATTTTTTGCAATCCACAAAAGAATGCACTAATACAATTACAAAGTATTTTCATTCGACATACAGCCTTGGTGTGATAATGAGCAGAAGCGAATCACAAAAGTGATGGACAAGTCAGAGCCTACATATGGCTACACAGGTACACAACCACTGCTCTGAACCAAAATCGATACAGCTGTCAAAATTCAATCTTTCCTGCTAACTTTGTCTCTCTGTGCTCTGATGCTTCTGACATTATTGTGTGTTTGTGGAATGTAGGTAACTTACAAGAGACAGCCTGACCACACATGCACACATAAACACATACCTAAAAATCTACCTTCTTTAAAAAATATGACCACACCGAATGAAATTTTAGGATTTTGCCATGTCTAATGCCACCTGAATTGTGTGAAAAAATTAATAGCTCTAAAATAAAAGTAATATTCCTGAGAAATGTAAACATACGTTTATGTTTATTTGTTCCTATGGGGCATCTGATTTGCAGCAAAAATCGCCTGACATTTCAATACACCAATATAACATAACAGGACACATACAATACATACATCACTTGCACTGCACCTTAAATAGGACCGAATAAGAAACTCTGCGTTGGGCGTTTTGACCAGACCCACTGGGCATCCTATTTTTGGCATGTAGGCATACAATTATCTGGACAGTGAGGGAAAAAATTGAAGAAATATAATTTATTTTTTAAATTTCACAACTTAATACTAAAAAATGTTCATAAGCGAATGGGGTAAACCCTATCAAATATGAGCTGTGGCAAATAAATTGCAGTTAAATCAAATCACAGAATCAAACTAATCACTAATAAATTGTAATGTATATTATTTTTACACAGTGAAGAGAAAGCGTGCCTCCACTGCTGACTAAAGAAATAATTATTCCTGCAATGAGGCTACAGCTGAGCTGAGAAAACAGTAATAGGACTGGAAAACCAGTTCCCTCTTCTCCACATCCAACATAGTGACTGTGGTCATTATGGCTATATATAGTTGTGCTGCTTGTGGCCTTCATTAGGCCTCTCATTTTGTGGTAGTAAAGGGCAGTGCGGCTCCTCCAAGTTGCCCTTTTACTCTGTGGCACCATGGAGCCATATGCAAAGAAGGACCCTGCCTCTCCTAATAAAGGCCTTCATTTGGGCTGGTGGACAGATGAGCTGCCAGGATGGATTCACACTATAATTGTTATGGCATCATTATGGGATGTCCTTTACAGATAGCTTGGGATAATTTAATTCTTGGTAGAAGGGTCAGATATACATAAGCCAAAACAGTTCAAGGGTATTCTACCCCATTCAAGTCCCTGTTTCAAGTCTGGCTGACATGTCCCCAGTGTCGGATTTGACATCCAAGGCACTAAGTAGACTGGCAAAGTGCCCCTGGCATCAGGGCACCCAGATGGACGTGGCTTGACCATGATCAAAGCTCAGACACTGTCCTCCATCACCCTGAAGGACACAACTGAGGCGCGTGGTACCCCCACCCCCATCCCCACCCTCTCTCCTCTACCCTGCACCCACTCTCGTCTGCCTTGAAACAGAGCAACAAAATAGGAAGATAATAATACTTGAAGTTTCTAGAAATTTGAGCCAAAGCAACATCAAAAATCTGATATAAAAGCAAAAGTGGGAAGGGGGGCTAGACTATGCATTTCAGAGATATCAATAGTCTGGTATTGTCTCAGGCATGAGGAGGAGGGGGAGGAGGGGCAGCGGATCAGAGAGCCTTGCCCAGTGAGGGCTCAGTCTGCTGGGGGCAATGCTTCTGGCAAACCCCCTTACCCCTGCTCTGACCTGGAGGATGCCCCGGCTGCTGCACGCTCCAGACACAGTGGGGCAGAGCAGCAGTACTGAATACCAACCAGCTGCCAGCTAAGCTATAAGCACAACAGCAGTAGAAAACAGCACAGAAGTGAACTGTAACAAACGTGGGATTTTTTTTAACAATATTAAAGTGTGTGTGAATGAAATGATTTGAATGCAGGATAGACACTGAAGTACCTGCAGATTTGGGTGGTAGAAGACACAGGCTTATCCCTGAAAACAATTTAAATTCACCAGCATTGAGCTGTGGGCAGTTTCCCGCTCTGTCAGTGGCGTGAACGATAGGATACAAGCTGCTTCCTTGTATCGACATGCTGAGCAGCTCCTCGTGTCCTCATGTCAGTCATTCTGGTTGAGACAGGGGGAATGGCAGTGACAGCCCTGTACCCAGGTGTCTGAGCCTGACTTGTCCCATTATCAACAAGGTCCTGCGCTCTTTTAACAAGACCCATAGTATGAGCACTCAACTCTGCCATGACACAGTCTCCTCTAAGCCCCCACCTCAGGGGCCCCCTGAGGCAACCAAGAGACCCCTGACCTGTGGGCTTGGCACTTCCTGAAATGCCACACGGCTCCAGAGACCTTTCGACCGAGCTGACTTTTATAAGGAATCAATCACCTGCTTGCTGTCTGGCCCGCTGGGTCAACTCACTGCCAGAGACACAACTATTGACAAGCTGGCTTACAGTAAGGCGGCCGTAGAGAGGTGCTCTGGCTAGATCAACCAGCCATGTCATTGCTATTGAGTAAAGAGCCAAGAATAAGAGTCTTGTGTTTTAGAGTTAAAGCACAGAAGTTTTAACTCTACTGAATGCATTTTTAATGTGTCATCTGCCCAACAGGTCATAACTGTTTGTCAGCTGAGCTTTTTTGGTATCAGCAGCATTGTGTCAATGATAATATACATGGATTAAAAACTTACTCATGTTGTGCTTTGTTAAAAGCAGTGCAGCTTTACAATTGTTTAAATAACAGAAGAAATCAAACAAAATCTAAATCGCCCAGGTACACTCCATTAACTGATGTTGTATTGTAACTGGTACCTGAACAATTAAAGCATGACACTCTTGGGTCCTCAAACATCTTCATTTTATGCATCTGTGTCCACCTAACAAACATTATTTCATCTAGCCCATGTGCCAGACGGTCCTTCTGCAGCCCAACACATTATATCTCCACTGTAGTTCATTTGAGTTCATTTTTGGATAATATCCAGCGTATCATTCTCCAGAGGAAGACACTCGTTAGTGCTCCTGTTTGTGTGTAACTAAAAAAACTATTAAAATTTACCTGAGCCTGCAGAGCCATCAATACTAAACTGATTAGGACTGAAAACTTTTCCTTTGGGGTGTAAAAAGAAAGATAGTAAATGGTGGATAGGGCAAAGATGTCACCCATTGCTTAATGGACTACGGTTTTTATGCCTCTACTTGGGCATTATACTCATTCTGGTTTTTATGGACTCAGAAGTAGCCTCATTTGGATAATAGGGTGGAGTTGGGTAGGATACATGTTGTCGCTACGAATGACTGTAGCAGGGTTTCCATTAAAATATATTGCAAATTTTTACCAAATTTTTAGAAATTCAGCAAAAGAAAATGTGTATTTATGTTTCTATCCACTACTGTTATGCAAATATCAAGAGTAAGTTTATCGAGATAAGCAGTGGGGTTAGGGTTACATTTTCCAGTCAAGTGTATTTTATTACAGCAGAAGAAGACAGGGCAACGTAATGACGGAATTATAAGGCGCAAGAAAACAAACACAAACGGAAAGAAAGAAGACGAGGGAAAATGCAACAGCAGTCAAAGTCAAGAAATGTTGAAGTTTCCTCATCAGTCCACACAGACCTTGTTTTTTTTTGTCTGCTTTTCCGGTGCAGAGGACTACTGACGCCAGAGTGACCTTTGAGTCATGTGATTTCTAAATCTCATCCTTTATTTGCTAAATCTGTTTCCATTGCACTTATTCTCATTTTCCCTTTGACGATACAGAAACTTTTCCACCTTCCTTAAGCCTAAAAACATATTTGCGATATTTCAGGGTTTTTTTGAATTTTCTTTGTTTCCGTTCGGGGGTTTTTCGTGCAAATCAAAAATGCGCATAAAAGCAGGCTGATGGAAACCCAGCTTGAGTGTCACCTGACACACATCTAGGTCACTCTAAAAGGCCACACGCTTAATTATGGACAAGTTTCAGCATTCGCATGTCTTATTATTACCTTTAATGGACACCAGCTGCTATTTTAAGTGTGTACTCGTCATTGGACAGCTTAGATTCATTACAATGTTTTGTCAGAACAAAAAACAAAGGAAGACAGATTCTGTCTAAACTCACCAGTGAAACCTTGGTAATTCATTCTTTTGGCAGCAAATGATCCAATCCAGAAAAACATTTTAAACAAACCCAATGTTACACTGAAACATATCTATGGAGTGCAGCTGCAACTGTCTTCGTTTCTCCGTGGTATATTCTTGTGAACACTTTTAGGTTTCTGTGTAATCCTTAAGCACAAAACTCACCGGCGCTGCAGTGGCGCGGTGCGTCATTTGACGCATGTCAAGTTCTGCCCCTAAAACACGTAGGAAACAGCTCGTCAACAGGAGGACCAGTAACCGAGGGACAACATTTAAACCACACATGCACAGAATGGGGAGCAAACTCCATTCTTCAGTTAATAGGGCAGTTACCTTGACCACCAATTGAGATCAGGATATTTGTTAACCTGATTAAAATCTTTCCTTATCCGTTGTTGCCTTGACCATGGTTATCCTGCTATATCAATTATAGGCTATAAATAATAATATTATATAATAATTATATCAGAGTTCTAAATGGCGACAGCAAAAGGTGAGTGGCGAGGGGCTGACGATCCGCCACAGAAGCAGAGAGAAAGAGCTGCTACAGTCTGAGAGGGTATACTTCTATGTACATGAGGCACCTTTTCAGGCACTGCTGTGGCAGCATTGGAATTGGAACAGTGGTGTGAAGTCGCATCTGGCTGCTGCTGGTATGGGTTGGTACAAAGAAAACAATGAGGACGGCATTTAAAAGTGCATCACACAGTGCCGGTGGGTTTTGGGCGCCACTGCGTTGTCCCACTGGCCCGTTGTTCCGCCGGCTCACCGTTCTGCCCACATGTTGTGAGATGCACCAATATTACAGACATCCAATTACTCACTGCCTCCTCCATTCCTTTGAAGATGAACATGAACAGAGAGAGATGGCTGCTCTTTTAGGCTGTTTGAAAGGCTTCATGACTTTCATTTATTTGTACAGACTAACCCAAACTTTTACCCTATCCTTAACCTAACTTCAATTCATACCTTACCTCTAAACTTGGTGCTGCACTGCTAATCCGCCGGCCCGTTGGTTCATCTCATAACATGCGGGCGGAACAGTGGGCCGGTGGAACAAAGCATGGGCCCTGTGTTTGGGGCTTTAGAAGGCTGCTGAACTCTAGGGTTGGGGTACTTACAATAAACCTGTGAGATGCTTCCACGTTCTCTTCACAGTATATAAACATAGGCCTGTACCTCTTCCTTTTTGTCAAGATAGTTGCAATTGATTTTCAAGAAGACTGGCGCATTGTAATTGTAAGCCAATGAAATTTTGAAAATGACAAAATTGTTGAGTGTTGAAGTTCTTAAGTCCACAAAACACTGCTAAAGTTTCACAGGAAAAATTGGCTGGAGATTTTCCCAACAATTGAAGTGAATGGTGACCAATTTTCACATGTGAAAAAAAAAGCATAATAAAAAATAAAATGCCTCCATCATGTTCATCTGAAGTTATCCAAGTGTCCTGAAACTTTTCCATGCCAAGCTGTTTTTGAAAAGATCACTGACATCATGATTTTAGCCTCACTAGCTGCTGTAGCCTGTAACTCCTAAGACTGGAGTCGCATATATGTGTGCACCTGTGCGCACACTGTCTGAAGCTTGCGAGGCGGGGTGACACAAGCTCAAATATCTACATATCTGTGTTTATATGCCATCCAGAGGCTTCCCTCACAAACAAGATCTGCTGGATTTGGTAACATTCAACAATTGCAGCCATGCAAGCTTTGGACTTTGCGAGCCATTGCAGTTTCCATCTTAGGAGCTACAGGCTCGGTGTCCAGCATTACCTTGTCAGGGTTCTTTTTGCAATAATTGCTACAATTGCTCCCACATTGTCCGGACCTTCACTCCCCTGTGTGACTGAGCTCAGGAGGAAAGCAACTCACTCTTGTGGACTTCAGTGAACTCCTCCACCCTACCTCCTTCCCTTTACACCACTACTCCTCCCTCCTCCTACTCCCTCGCCCCACTCCCACTCTATCCAGCCGGCCGCATTGATTTCATGTTTGGGATGCTCACATTGATTTTCATGCAGGTCCATGGATCATACCACTGCTTCCTCCATCTCAGTGCTAGGCACGGAAAATCGTATTTGACAGTAAACGCCCCCGAAGCCTCCGCTTTCACCCCATCTTGCTCCTCTAGTACCGTCTGCACTGCCCCTCCCCCACCTGAACCTGTTTCCTCTATCCCTACCATCTGCCCTTCAACACCAGCACCATCTCCAGAGCCCACAACCTCTCACTTGCAAATTTTAAGACAACTTTTAAAATGACACAGAAAAGGAAATGTTACTATGCACATGTTGGCGCACAAACAAGGCTGCACACAGCCTAATTTCATCACTAGTTGGTGGTACAGGCTGTGTTATGCATGGCTGTTATGAACTGCAAACGAAACCAGTTGTTTGCCATCCTTAATAATAATTTTCCCATGGATGAGATGGAGGAAGACTTTGGATTTATTGGTCTACACAAACAAATACACACACAAACACCTACATGTTTCAGCATCCTATGAAAATATCTGGGAAGACACTGATGGCTGAAACAGTGTATTCTCCTCTCTGAGCAAAATTAGCTGATCAGACGTGTGATAAATGTTTTTGCTGCTTCTTTATTTTATTTATTTATTATGCATTTAGGAACAGTCACTCTTTCGTGAAAAAGGCAAAGACTATTTCAAGTTTTTTCAAAGACATACCTTCCCCTAATCCTTGTTGTTGGCTTTACATACCTGTAAGTGCAGAAATGTGTATCAGTGACCTCAGAAAGTAGCAGAAATGTCACACACTTCATTTGTGCGGCAGTGGAAAGCCCAGCAGTCTGGGGAGCCATCGATCTGACAAGTTATTACAGAAGAGCAGAGGCAGGAGGAGGCCGTCAGGAGCATGACACTGACAACAGCTGGAGATCCCTCTTTCTTTTTCACTTCTTCACTGTCTCTCCACACATATCATGATGGCCCCTCTCACTTACCCTCTCTCTCTTCTCCCTTCTTTCCCACTTCACTTCTGTCTTTCCTCTCACTTTCGACTTACTTCTCTACCTCTGCCTCCAAGCTTTGACATTTGCCCTTCCTATATCTCTGTCTCTCTCTCGTTCAGTCTTAACTTACGACACAGGGAATCTTTTTCCTTTCACCTTTCTCACTGTCTGCCTTTTTCTCCACCAGCTATTTTCTCTTTTCACCCACACTGCTCTTTTTATAACTGCTTTCTCCTCTTTTCTCTTTCCCTAAATTATTCCATCCACCTCTCTCAACCTTCCCAACTATACCTCTATCACTCTACTCTTTCTTTTGTTTCCTGAAACAAAAATGACTTTTAAAAGTGGAGAGAAAATTCAAGCTTGTAAATAGTGTGGGAATCTCTGTGGTGAGTGCACACTCACAGGCACATGACATGAGCCTATGACCATCAGGTAATCGGGAAATGATAACAGTTTACCTCTGACTCTTGCTGTGTCATCTTCATTATTGTGGACTCTCCTTCTGATGGAGTCTAATAGCCAGACGTGAGTATTTACAAAGGGAACTGCAGCAAACGTGACTGACGTGACCACCAACAAGAAAGCCCTTCCTCCTGCCTCTGGGACTGCACCGTGTGATGCACCACATTCCTGTAAATGATAACATAATAACAACACATGGGCCAGTGAAAGTTCACAGGATGATGCAAGATGTGTCACCTGGCAGCCGTTTGCAGAAAAATAAATGACCTGAGGGAAACTTAACATTAAAAGTTCAGTATAAAGGACTAGGGCAATCTATGTGGAAACTATGGCAGAAGTGCAATATAATATTCATAAATATGTTTTCATTAGTGTATAATTATCTGAAATTAAGAACCATTGTGTTTTCAGGACCCTCGAACGAGTCCTTTATGTCAGCATAATGAGCGGGTCCTCTTTTATGGAGTCCGCCTCGTTGCATTGTCATGTTTCTATAGTAGCCCAGAATGGACAAACCAAACACAAAGGGGGCATTGTGCCTTTTTTTGTCAGTTTCCCAACAGCTTCAACAAAAAAA
>JAQFJB010000021.1:1334624-1345018 GCA_029874875.1 Naso minor
TACCCTACAGCAATTATTATGTTAAATTTAATAACCATAAACCATATAGGAATGTCAATAAAACACTGTTTCATTTCTACAAGTAGGCCTAACTCATTTATATAGAGGTAAAAATTTTCAGTCTTGGAATGTTTCAAGCAAAAAAAGGAGCAAGGCAATAATAAAATTTAATCAGCATTAGATATGTTAGGTAAAATCTGTATAATTCAGTGTAAAGTTGTTCTCTCAGGGAACAGTGATGGTGTGTAGTCCTCCTCATTTTATAAACCTACAGTAAGATGATGTGAAACATGCTTATAAATGAGGGAGATAAAGCTGTAACTTAATGTTACATTTTTTAATGTAAGGGAGCAAGTAAGCCACCATTAACTGAATGGCTACATCAGCTATGCTAGCTGCTGTTACCTGTAATTAGGTGTCAGCTGCACACATAAACCCTGCCCTCGCCCAGTGTCAGCTGGGATCGGCTGCAGCCCCCCGTGACCCTGCAATGGATAAGGGATCATGGACAACGAATGAATGAATCACAAACATTTTTTAGGTCAGATTCACAAGTGACAGAGCGTGACACAGATGTAATGTAACGTTTTGGGGGTGTTCCTCTGAATACCAACTGTACCTATTCACAGCACCTCCAATGCACTTGCATAGCTGTTGGTGTTACGGTGGTTGTAACAGACAAGTTGCCAATTTCATCCTTGTTGCAGACAGTCGGAAATGTGTCCTAATTCAACAGTTGCTAAAATTAGCTCACCTGAAGTGCACAAAACTTATGCGCCTCAGGCAACACCTGACGTCTGTCTGTCTTTGAAAATCAGATATAAACTGCTCACAAAATGAGCAAACAAGTAATTTAAACAGAAAAATTTAAGTGACATCGCAAAAAGCATTGTGCAGCACTAGATCCAGTCAAATAGGTGCACATATGGTTTTGTTGTGCCTTTGGTCATCTTTAAAAAATAAAAAAAATCCACTCTGCTCATAGATTTGTTTAATATTCAGAAAAGCAAACAATAATTCTGTCGACCAAAGTCTGCTGAAATAAAGGAACAGCTTATAGCCTTAAATCCACTAAACCTAGACTTAAATATAAGGTTTACAGGCCATTGGGTCGCCCTCCCGAGCTTGTACAATTTGATCTTTTTACTTGTAGATTTGATTAAAGACGGGCATGGGACTCAACAGTCCTCAGAAACTTTCCCATCAGTGTGTTGCTTTTCCTCAGTCTGGTTCCCATCTTACCAAGTGGAATATGTGAGGGTTAGATGCTGGGGATAAGCTCTTCTGGGTAAAACTCCATGAAATGGAGCAATGGGATTACAGGGTCCATGCACAAGTCTCAGGCAGTCCTCTTTTTTCACATCTGCTTTTCATCTCTTTGTTCACTTGTTTTTCCTCTTAAATCGATTTGATGAACAGTTCTGTCTCAACTGTACATGTTGATGTTTAATCAAAACAGATCATGTCTTGTCAGGATTTTGAAGTTCCACGACAACCCAATCAAAAAAATCCTACTCGGTCTGAATCAAAAATTCTGTGTGACCTTATAGACGCAGATTATACAGAAAAGGTGCATGTTGTTATTGTGCTTGTTTGCTTATTTAAAACAAGAGGAAAGCTAAAAATCTGTGGTGTGATTAGATTTATGTATAAGTTGAACGGGTCCGTGTTCAGGAGGGTTGAACTACACTGGGTTTTCACTTTCCTACGTCACTGGTGTCCGTAGATCTGGATAAATGCATTTCTACGGAAGGATATAAATGTCACAGCGCTAGAATCCGATTCACAAGGCGTTAAAAGTATAATCTCATTCTCTCTGACTATATAAACTCACTCATCAATCAAAATGAGCAGCTGAATTGAAGGAAATAGATTGCTAGCTACAGCAGCTTGTTACATAAACTAGCGTGCTGTCATGGCGTCTCCGAAATCCACCACGAAAAATTCAGTTGTTTAAATATACTCGCAGATTCCGGACCAGAGGAGGAATGTCGCGGGCACACTGGATATCATGAGGATTCTCATAGGAATGAATGGATTTGGACTGGATATGGACTCACCTTCTTACACATACTTAAGTGGAAACATGGCATAAAATTGTAACAATGACAATTTTTGAGCTATGAGTGATGTAATAATAAACTATTTAAGATGGCTTCTTCTGTCAATGTATCGAAGTGTCCTTGAGCAAGACGCTGAAGCCCAAGGGCAGACCAGCACCTTAAGGCACCTCTGTCAGCATCAGCCTGCGAATGTGCATGTGAAGAAAATCATTGTAAATAGTGCATTTACCATTTACCATCACTCAGTTGATTACATATTGTTTGATATGAATGAAATGGTTTATTGTAGTCAGCATAACGGATGTAGTCAGATAATTAAGTTCCGTTTTCCGAGACGATACCTTATTCATTCCAAGAAAAAAAAAAAAAAAGCCCATTCAGGATTTTTTTGGCTCCTGTAATTTTTTTTAGCTTATATGATCGCTGTAATTCTTCTTCAGTGAGCCAACTGACTTCCTGTCGGCTCTGCGCACAAAACGAGTTTACTAGATTCTGATTGTACAAAGAGTCGTATCTGAGTGAGTGATGTTTTAAAAAATGCAGTGCTTGTTTTAAAGTAGTTCCTTTTTAATTATTCAGTGTTGGTAAAAAGAGTTTGAGCAAACGTGTGTCATGTGACCTAAAATCCCAGCCTGTAACATCAAATATGTATCATGGCCAAAACCTGCTCCTGGTTGCTTGGCCACCATGTATGAGGTCTGATCCAAACACAATGTGTGTAAAAAAGAAGACTGTAAAAATCGTGTTTTAGAGCGAGTTTAAAGGGAATACCAGCGTTCAAGTCCTGTTAACTTCAAGCTAAAAAAACTATGTTCACAGACTAATGCTGAGGACAATGAAGATAATTATAGCAGTCAATCATTATCGTTTGTCTCTCACAGAAAATTATTCAACGATTACTAATAACAAAACTTCAGCAGCCCACTGCATTTGTTTATCATATTAGCAGCTTACCTGTGTATGAAAATAAAACACAGTCTCACTGTGGATTTATTTATTGTCCTGCCTTTCTTTGATCCTCATCAGTTTACATGTGTATGTGCATATGCAGCAGACCATCCTGGGTATGTTTTTGATTCCCTGGTGTATTCACACTTCCCTGTAGTTGTGTTGCGTAAGCGTTCTGCCTCGCGCGCAGAGATGACCTCCTTCTCAGAAGTCATGCTGCCTTGTTTTTTACACAGCTACTATCATGTCAAGGGATTATATTCAAATGGCAAAAGTTATACACAATGAATATATCACCGCATAACAGATTGTGGTTGCGATTTGTTATCCAGTCTCCTGCATCAAGCATGTATTCCTACTAATCCCACTTACTTTGGTGGTGCTGTCAGTTGCTCTTTCTTCGCTAATTAAAAATAAATAAATGAATAAAAGAAAAAGAAATCAAGTCCGGTCATGCAAACGATTTTTCTATAAAATGATCAAACCTTGTTCCAATTCTATATGAGCAAATTACGACCATTTACAGTGTTTATACATATGGAATGCAAACTAAAACTCTCCTTGAGTAATGCTGTGCTGTTAATGTCCATGAATATCTCAGAATACAAAGTACAGAGTTTAAATAAGGAAGTAGTCCACAGAAATCAGTACAGCAGCTATAAAGCATCAGAAAACCAATAAATAAATATTCAGTTTCAGAGAAAACATTTAGTTATCTTACTATTATTTTTTGTAGCTGTTTTATTTAAAAGTTATTGATGCTACATGCAAATTACATTATATTTGGTTCTTTAAATTTTAGCTGCATTCATGAATCACAGAAACAGTTGTACATTATTAGCTTTGAGCTTATATCAGACTGGGGAAAGGATCACATGACAAATATGAGCAGCTAAAATTGAGACACTGGTTGTCGTTTTCAGCAAAAACGATTAGCTGACTGCTGGAAACTGTTTTTCTCAGGGGTCGTGCTGCAGCTCCAAAACGTGGCCAAAAAAATCTCTCAGTTTATCAACTTTTTCTAATTGCTGAATCAATTAATGGAAGCTTGGAAGCGACGAGCTGTGGATTGATTCACCGATGTTTACTCTAAATGTTCTTTTTATTTGTAATAAAAATAAATACAAACAAATAGAAGAAGAAGTACTACTATATACATTTTTTTTAATACAATTAAAATGCCCAAGATATTTGTTGTCAACAGTGTTGTGTCTGAATGTGCTGACAGAGCACATTTCAGTGAATGCGCTCATGTTTTTGGTGAACGGTGAACTGAATGCACCCGACTGCAACTTCTGAGCGCTCCTGTGACAGTAAACGTTACCTTGGCAACACAATGATGCACAAATGTGTGATTTATTTATTTATTTATTCATATATTTTTACGCCCACTGTCCAGCAACCATAGCATCTTTTGTTTTGTTTTTTTTTTTATCTTACGTCACCAGCACGGCTGTGCGGAACGCCAGTGACGGCAAGTAAGACGCAGCTACCGGGACATCATGTGAATATTTGACAGAGGTTTAGGAGAAGATAAGTAATGTTACTCGCAGCAGATCATGCAGCCAGTGAGCGTGGAGCCGGTGCTGGAGCAAGCCTGCCCTGGTCCAGCTCACTTTGAAGCATGTGAATGTATTTTGTGTTTTTGGACTACTGCATAATAATTGATTTATGCAGGCTAAATAAAATGTCCATGCATCCACAGTATACCTTTGCTGCACATCTTTCTTCAGTTTGTGCATAATAAGACACTATACTGACACACTGTTCAGCGGCAGAACAAATACTCACTTTGGTGTTTCTTGGCTTTTATCTCTGTGATTCCATAGTGGGCTGTGGCAATATTTGGACGCTTACGATGGATAGGAGGAGGTTCTGTTGAAAAATAACAGCTCAGAACAGCTCATTTGAAAAAAAACAAAAACAAGCAAACGTGAACTAGTTCATTTTTGGGACTGTGAACTCAGTTCAAAATTGTATGTTGTAAACAGTGAACTTGAACTAGTTCATTTTCATCTGTGTTAACTGGACCTTGAACCAGCTCTTGTAAAGTGTGAACTTGCACGCTTTGGTTGTCAACATACTACATAGTGAATATATATCATGAAACTTGGAGAGGTGACTGATGTTTTGTAACAGCAAAATATTTAATGATGTGGCTAAGCAGTGCAGTTTTGACTGAGATCTTCTGCTAATGTTCAGCAGCCATTTGTGATCTATAACCCGTCTTATCAGTGTCCTTTTCACAGCATGGTGCAGAAACAATCTCCAAGCCTCTCTTTTCTCTCTCTCCTGCTATCTTTATATTGAAATATTGTGATTATTCCCCTGGTTCAGGGGAGGCTAGCTGTAATCGCCAGACAAATGATGTGGAAAAGCAATAAAAAGCTGCTCCCGTGGGACTCTTCTCGCTGGCCGAGTGACACGGCCATGAGGGATACGAGCTGCCGATGTGTCTATGGAGAGTGATCCAAGTTGTAGCAAAGCACTGCCTCAGAGCCATAGATGCGCACAGCTTAAAGGGGATTTGACTAAACAAATGGCGGCATATGGTAGATGAGAGAGAGGAGGCGAGTGGAGAAAGAGAGAGGTGGCATTGTTTTCAGAGAGAAAGGAAGCGATGTTGGGGGGGGGGGGGGTTCATGTCTCTCCTCCCCTCTTCAATCTTTCATTATGTTGTCACACTCTAGCTGCGTGCTTCCAGTAACACTTTAATTAGCCTCCATGAGTTTAATTGTGCGTGTATGTCTGCCAGCTTGTTTTGCTGCGTAAATCTGTCTTGTTTGTTTTTTTTTCCCACTCTGACTATCACTGCTGCTGCCTTTGTGCTGCTGCTGCGGGAAACACCAAACACCTTCAAGTTTACTTTTCATTTATTTAGTTATTGTACTCTGGAAGGTTTGCCGGGTTGGCACTTCCTTATGTGAGCGGAGGATTTTTTGCATGATGTTTTAGAAATTTATTTCAGATTGTGTGTCATTTTAAACACAATATGTGTGAGCTCATGAAAGAAAACACCAGAAAAATGATTGAATTACATGTTTTTACAGTATCATTTGCTTCTAGATGTCATTTCACCTTTTGATCCCAAACTTGGGTCACTGATGAATAATTTACCCTTTTGAACAGGAAGAGACTTTCATTTTATCTTTTATGTGTGTGTTGAAGGGACTAAGGTTAAAATTTATTTAAACAACGTCCAAATTCACCTTTGCTGTCTTGTGCCAGTGGCAGCAGCTCTGCCTCCCCCCCGCACTCCTATGTGGATACTAATATCAGCTGCGCACAATCACTTCATCAGTTCATGGGTGTGTGTTCGGGCGAACATGTGATGACCAATTAGAAAGTCTGCTCTCATTACCTTGAAGATCAGGTGCACCCACGGAGCAAACGCCGGCATGATTACCAGGTGCAAACAAAGAAAAGAGATTTTTTAAGTGGGAAGACAGATCTGCTGGCTTGGTAAGTCTGAGTGCGAGAACGCACTATATGTATGGAGATGACGCCTTCAAAGCAAGCGGGTTCGGGCTAAAAGTGGTCTGAAATTGCACCAATTGTTACCTTGTCTCGTGGCATCACCAGTACAGCTGCACAATGCATACCTGGTAACACTGGGTGGAGGAAATACAGTGTGAAAGTCTCTCCAAAGGTGCGTGCTCAAAATTGTGCACAGTTATACAACAGGTTCTAACAGAAGGAAAAACAGCTTTTCTTTCCATGTTCGGACTGTCTCTCAGTCAGACATCATGTCTTGTTCATTTTGTATGTTATGGATCAGAATTGTTTACTCCTTGTTTTTCTGGATCCAACGAACACGCTGACACAAACTCTAAAGTTGCTTCAGCTGTCAGCAACTAATCTGTTAAAGACAATCTGACAGCTATGATCCTGTCCTATTGAAATGACTTAGACTTCACGATTATAATAATTCCTAATCAGTTATTAGTGTAAATAATTTTAGAGACACATACCGCACTCACACATATGTGCGGTGTTTACTTTAATATTTGCACTTTATTTCTGATGATGTGATTTTATTTTACACACACTCTTACAGAGAGAGAGAGAGAAAGGAAAAGAGATGCTGGAGAAATCCTGTCCCTCTCTTGTCCTGTCATGTGTGTGTTCTCTTCATGTCTGTGAAATATTCTACAGATACAGACATCAAAACGTACGCTCATATGGTGTTGATATGACTGAGTACAGGTCATTTTCAGGTGTATTTTTGCCGAAAACTGCGCGTGGCATTGTAAAAGAAACAAAAAGACGAAAAGCCATTAACTATTCACGAAATTAATTTTATTTCTGGTTATACCACTGTTTCTGATCAACAATACAGGGTGTAAACAGTGTGTGTGATTGTGGAGATGTGTGTGCACACCACAGCCAACTGCACCATATCTTGTGTAGGCAGAGTGTTTGCATTTGTGCTTAGACCATGTTTTTTCTGGTCTAAGCACAAGCGCATTTTGACTTCATTGCACCGGTACAAGATAACAAATGTGCTGAGCTACACCTTCATTCCTGGACCTCTCGCCCATGGGCACACAACCTCGGTGCAGGTGAATTTGCTATCATGCAGACGTGACAAAAATGATATCTGCGTCGGGTGTAAGATAGCAACAATACCTGCATCACCAGTGCACCAGCTTTGTGCCGGGCATAAAAGACTGCACAGCTACCTGAGTCTTCTAAATGAGTTTACTTGATTTCTGAGCAAATAAATAAATTGTTAAAAACAAAAAAAGCAAAACGTCCTCATTAATAAAAAATGTTTCTTTTATTCGTATTTTTGTTTTTGGTGGGCTGGTAGCTACAGTGAGTCAGCATTTACATCATCATTGAACATTCAATCTCTACACTGAAATCTGAACAAGAGTAAAATGTACATCATTTTAACTCAGAGGCCAGTCTTGGTGAAGTGCAGGTTAAACACCAGTATACTCTTAGCTGACCATCAGACAATTAAGCAACTTCGGAAGTCCTCCTCTGTTTTGTTTTGGTTTTTTTTTCCCCTGTACTTTTTCTCATCTTTGTGGCCAAACAAGAAGCAGGCAGTTTGCTGGCAGTAGGAGGTTCAGCAGCCTGGAGCTAACAGGGGCATCAAACCACGGCTGCATGTTTCCATCTGTGTGTGTGTGTTTGTGCATGTGTGTGTGCATTGAGTGAGTAAATATTCAATAAGGATGGAAGTTTTTTGGTTAATCATGTTTTTGAGAGGGGTGGGGTGGTGCGTATGTGGTGTAGTCTATTCAGGATGTTTAGAGAGAAGTTCTGTGGATTTAAGTATGCTGTTTCTACATCACAGCATTGCTTAAAAAATGTGTGTTCTTTCATTTACAGATATCCAACTCCATTGCCTGTGCGATCTGGTGCTCTTTTGCTTGGACGGCTGTTACTCTACCTGCTCATCATTTGATTGACAACACCCATACATCTTCAGATACAGATACATCTATTCAATTTGTAAACACACACTTATACTGATTCTAAACACACACTTGTACACATACTTGTACACACACTCGTACACACACTCGTACAAACACAAACACACACACACACACACACACACAAACACACACACAAACACACACACTCAGTTGTTTTATTGTAGTTGCATCTCCTGCTGCCAAGGTGAGTTTAAACATTTGTGTAAATGGATGCTGAGGTTAAGCATTGTTTGTGAGTATGATTGGCACAGATTCACTTTGGTCTTTATGCTTTCTCTGTGAATGTTGAATTAAAAACTCTTTTTGATTCCAATTTTTAGATGCCCCGTGCGAAGTCCCATCGGCGCGCCCAGGCCCTGAGGCGGAGGATGGCGGAGCCGCAGCCTTGGACCCCCCAGCCGCCTGTCCCCGAGTTCGTTGCTCGTATGTATCAAACGGTTTTTAAAACGTTTAACTGATACAGTTAAAATATAATGTAAAGCTGTGTAAATCTTGTGTTGACGTCCTTTTCTTTGACCTCACTCTAAACAGGGCGCGGTACTGGTTACCGCCATCGCGTGCGGAGATGGCGAACTTCCGAGCTTACCCAGAAGCCCCGCAAGTTCGTCACTCCAGCCCAGGATCCGGAGAAGAAGGTATTAGTTTTTCTTATTCATAAAGACAGTTCTGGTTGTAAAGAGTAACGGTTGGTGTCCCTGTTCTAAAGCAATGTCTCTGTCGATGCAGATGGTGTTCGTCGTTGGAGCCTCCCACCTGCGGGCCATGGTGGACGGTTTCGTGGCCATGCCGGAGGGACCAGTGTCTTTTTCTTTTCTGTCTGTTCCAGGTGCGGCGGCCGCCGAGCTGAGGACGGAGGTGTCGCATGCTGCTCTCCCGTGGACCCCGGACGCTGTCTGTGTGTGTGCCCCGAGCAACAACCTCACGGCCAGCAGGACCATCGGTGAGGCGGCGTGGGATTTTGGTGCGCTCCTGACCACGGTCTGCAGCCGCTGGCCCAAGGTGTGTTTATTTTCATTTAATGTTGTCAGTATTTGTCTGGTTCTGTGACGGCACAGCTGTTGTGAGAAGACTGTTTTCTCATGTGCTTATTTTGGAGAAATACTTGTGATTTCATGACAAAATGTTTTTTCTGTAGGTGTTTGTGCTGGACTTCCCTCCACGCCTGAACATCGAGCCGGGCCTGCAGGAGCTGCTGCGTCAGGAGTACCGCCGCGTCACAGCATGCATGGGTATGTTAAGGTTTTGTTCATCTGCACAGTTATAATTGGCGTCATGTAATAGTCAGGAAAATAGTTTATACAAATTTAAATATTAGAAGAACTGATGATGTTTCTCACATTTGTGTCAGGTCTCCCGTACGTGTCTGTGGCGGAGCACCTCCCTCTGCATCGGCTGGAGCTGTGGTGCCCTGACGGTGTAAGTACAGCATACTTTGTTGTTGTGGCATGACACATGGAGGACTTTGTTTTCTTTCACGTCAGATACACGTATGGAGTGAAATTTCTGCTGTGTTTGACTTTTTTCTAGGTGCACCTCAGCGACACCGTGGGCACGCCGGTCCTGGTGCAGCTGCTGCGGGACGCCGCGGTCCGCCAGCTGGCACCCCCTCCGCCCGGGCCCCCGGTGTCTCCCCGGACATCGCCCCGTGCGAGGGTCTCCCCCAGGCTGGTCGTGACGGGACACGTCCCCGTGCCTCGTCACAGTGACCCCTGGGAGTGGACCGTCGTTGGACAGGAGGGCAAGGTAATGTGTTGCTCTGAGTCATTGTGTGGCTGGAAGTTTGTGCAAAGCTTTCTACGGTCAAAAAAAAGACATTTTAAGTAACTCTTTTTTTCTCTCTTTTTTTCCAAGGCTGGAACATCTGTGGTGCGACAGTCTGCCATCCCGTCCAACCCTGTGTGGTTCAGCGGTGCCATGTTGGACGCCATGG
>JAQFJB010000021.1:1610303-1621618 GCA_029874875.1 Naso minor
TCTGTGTGTGTATCTATAAGGCAGAGAGAGGAAGGGGGAGAGGGGGGTGGGGGGAGCCTGATGTGGCTCTTTTTGGCTCTTATTCTCTGACTGACTGGCCACCCCTGGTCTTTTATTTGGACATTTAGCCCCAATGTTCTGTTCTGAACTCTGAGTCTGATCATCAAAGGTCTACTGTGAACAAAGTGTACCCCAGGCTCAGTTTCCACATATTCTTTAAAACGTAGCACATCTGCAGATGTAAGATATATTTGATACATTAAGGCCAGACCTTTAAAGGAATGGTTCAGATTTTTGCACATTAAGCCTTGAAATTTGGATATTTACAATCATAGACAATCTATAGCATTATTATGACAAATGGCACTGAGAGCTGGAGCTTGTTGCTGACATCCCCGCTAACTGAAAAAAAAAAAAAGAAACAAACCCGCTTGTTTTAAAAACTGTGAAACTCGCTGAATGTTTAGTGACGTCTACTCATGTAAACTAAAACAAAACTCACATTAAAACATGAAGTTAAACACCAATGTATAACGTGAAAATGACTCTTTCAGCTGCTTCATGAAACACGAAACAGTAACACTTAACAATAAGGTACACAAAATGTGTGTACTTACAGAGAAACAAATGAGGAACAACTGGGTAGTTAATGATTCATGAGGAGTTCTCAGTGACTGTGAAGCATGAATGATTAATTAATGGTAAACAGACTGGTAGGTAATAGTTTGTTACTGGTAAACAGACTGATAGGTAATGGTTCATTATTGGTAAACAGACTGATAGGTAATGGTTCATTATTGGTAAACAGACCTGTAGGTAATGGTTTGTTATTTGTAAACAGACTGGTAGGTAATGGTTCATTATTTGTAAACAGACTGGTAGGTAATGGTTCATTATTGGTAAACAGACTGATAGGTAATGGTTCATTATTGGTAAACAGACCCGTAGGTAATGGCTCGTTATCGGCAAACAAACTCCCTTAACCCCTTTTTTTTGTCTTAAAAAAATAAATAATAACAATAAAATAAAATTTAAGTCCCCTAACAACAACAGCACTCATCTTATTAAGGTCAAATGCCACTTTGAGAAAGCTCTGCTAATGCTGCTGCCCTCTCAAGCTGACAGCTGTATTTTTCAAGATGCAAAACCCGGATATCTATTGTCAGTGTTTTCACCCCTTCTGTGCTTTTTTCCTGGCTTATCCTTTGCCCTAAATAAAAAAACTGTTCAACAAATTACTTTACAACCTTGCTGCAGCACCAGGTTCTTTAGTCACATTTCCAAAAAAGTAACAGTCAACGCCATCTGTGATCTTACAGAGGTGACAGGGCTGTAAGCTTGTCAGCGTGAAGTTCAGTGTCAGCACAACACTTTCTTGACTTCATATTGGGCCACAGCAATGTTTTGAGGTGCTCTTCAGACGCTTCATTATGAATCGTAACTCTCTCTTTACTTCAATCAATCAATCAATCTTTATTTGTAAAGCGCTTAATCACACCTACAGACATTTCAAAGCGCTTTCACAGGAAGAGAAACCAACAGAACCCTCCAAAGCAAGCATACGCGATGGCGGCGGGGAAAAACTCCCTCGTGGGAAGACACTCAGGCAAACCCTGGCTCTGGAGAGCGGCCATCTGCCTTGACCGGTTGGGTGAAGAAGAAATACAAATAAGATAGAAACAGAAAGAGAAAGAGAGAGAGAGTCAGAGTGGCAGACAAGACAGATAGAGTCATAATGTAATGTCTATGATTGGAGATGGTCTGTTGTTATCTGATCTGGATCTGGATTTTTCTTGGGCTGGCTGCTGAGGTGAGGCCGTGGCGCCGGGACATCCAGGGCTAGGCTCACTGACTCCTGGGTTCCAGTCTTCGAGTCCCCACCTGTCGGGGAGACACATAAAAACAGCGGCAGTATCTTGCAAGTAGTTGTGGATGAGACATTTGGCATTTTTTAAATAAACTTTCAGATATATTTAAATTTGATCCACTGCCAACAAATGCTGAAAATAACCGTTGTTTTGCCCCACAAACATGCTTTTGATTATCGATAGTGGTCAGCTAGCCAAGCTGATGATTTTAACTGATCTCCATGCAAGCTCTGAAAACTTGTCAGACATAGCAACAGTAACTAAGGGGGCGTGGCTTAGCTAAAGGTCAATTGTGTAGGCCTAAAAGAATTGAGATGTCATTGCTGTCAGTATATACCACAGCTAACGTCCAATCAGATTGCTTAATTTAAGCAGTCCAATTTATAATTGAAATTATGCACAGAAAAAAGGGCCCTATGCTGTACTTCCCCTGTGTTTACAAAAAGAATGCTTAACTTTTATTCTTTTTTTGCCTCCCAAAGACTCAAGGTGTGAAGAGCCAAGTGTCCCATCCCTGCTTTCCGAGGCAGTTCAACACATCTATCAAGTTGGGAAGGGATGTCTTTGATTCTCCATGTACTAAGAGCTACAGACCGGACCAGTTCAACCCTGAGATGTCTGTGTCAGTTGTGGGCACGGGAGATTATCAGAGCTGCCTGGACAGTGTAACAAAGATCTTCTCCTTTGACAGCTGCTCTTACTCCAAGTGCTCTTTCGATGGAGTCTTCCAGCCCAGCTTGAGAGGAAACTTCATGGTGAGGGAGACATACGTTTTTGCTATTCTAAATATTGTTAAAGTGGTGAGAATTACTTGTTGTATGTCATATAAAGAGCAAGTAAACTTTGGTTTGTGAGAAAATATGCACAAAACTAATTTCATAATACCTTGTGAGGTAGGTCTGCTGCAAATGCCCCTGTTCACGTATGTGCACCTTTATACTCTTCCGTCAAAAGCCACAGAAATGCAGAAGGCAAACCTCCTTATCATTTACTTAAAATATATAATGCCCATGATGGCTGCACGGTTATGGTGCCAGCATTGATAATGAGGAACCTGGAAATTTGGACCCTGAACTGTCATGGCACCTTCAGCTCTTGTAAATGCATCTTTAGAAGGATCCTGTCTTTTCTCTCTTGGGAGAGAAGCAAAGCAGGGAAAGGGAAGTCCGCTCTTCATCTTCCACCTCGACCTCTACAACTCTCTCTCTTCCACAGCCCGTGTGGCTGGCATCTGACCTCTGCCACTTCTCCAAAAATCTTGCCATTAGTCTGATATTTAACTTCCCAATATTCTTCCTCACCACTTCCCCTATTACTACACTGGCTGCCTTATTGAACTCTTAGAAACTTCAAGACTTTTGTGCTGGTCTACAAGACAGTAAAGAGAACTACTCCATCCTAAATACAAGCTGTGATGCTTTCCCCCCGAACATGCTTTAGCTTTTTCTGCACTTCAGCAGAGCCTTCAGCAAAAATGCTCTGAATTGGTGCGACAGGAGGGGTTTGCACCTGCTTTACAGCACCGTGATAACAAAAAGGGAGCTCTCGACCTACTGCTAAATCACGAAGGGTGGATCATGATCAGAAGAATAAGATCGTGGATACAGGCAGCTGAAATAGGTTTCCTCAGGAGGGTGGCTGGCATCTCCGTTGGGAATAAGGTGAGAAGTTTAGATGTCTGCGAGGAGCTTGGAGTAGAGCTGCTGCTCCTTTGCGTCGAAAGGAGTCAGTTGAGGTTGTTTTGACATCCGGTAAGAATGCTTCCTGGTTGCCTCCCTAGGGAGATGTTCCAGGCATGTATAGCTGGGAAGAGGCTGGGCAGACCCAGATCTAAGTAAAGAGATTATGTCTCTGCACTGACCTGGAGTGCCTGGGGACGCCCCCGTCAGAGCTGGCCGATGTGGTCAGGGAAAGGGAAGTCTGGGACCCCCGGCTGAAACTGCTGCCTCTGCAACCCGACCCCGGATAAGCGGTTGAGGATGGATGGAGTTGCATTTTCAGTTTTTGAAGACACCAAGCTTTGAACGAAACCTTTTGCCAAATTAATTCATTGTAAATTAAATAGGGGAAAAAAATCAATCACTTATCAGAGGAGATCTTACAAATGTCCCCTTCATATACGATATTTTGTATCCCAACCACCCAGTATTTGCTGTCAATTATTTTGTTCTGTTGAATTACTCAAATGAATGTCAACCTGCACACTAAGATGGGGCTCATCTTTCATTTATAACAGTATGTTTTCAAAGCTGTTTGCCTGAAACATCGTCTTTTCCAGCTCAGGGAACGTGTGCGACTCAGGAGTGTCTCTCTTTCTCTACAGGCGTTCTCTGCCTTCTTCTTCGCTCACCGCAACATCAAACAACTCACCAACATCGCCATCACGTCCCCCAGTCGACTGAAGGAGGCAATCCAACTCATCTGCAACATGACAATCTCTGAGGTATCTCAGGCACACAGCTCTCTGTGCCAAGCCACTCATAATTAAGGATTTTTAAACATTTTCATTGTTGATTAATAACATTTATGTAATAAATTAAAAATATTAATCCAATGTATTTCCACTCACAGTTGACTGAAAAGACAAATCAGCAAACGATATACATGAAGAACGTTTGCGCTGTCACCAATTTCGTTCAGGTCCTCTTGACTAAGGGCTACAAATTTGATGAGCACTTCCTTCCATCCATCTCTTTCCAAAAAACAGTAAGGAGTGAAGGAAATTAACGTTGATATTCACCATTTTTCTGGGATATCTGATAAGTGACACCTAAACTACTGACACATGACTAGGGCACTGTCTGCCGCTCTCAAATAAGAGAGCTGTTTGAGGTGTGTTGTGGTTTCAGTCAGGACTCTGTTCTGTTTTACAGGCAGGAGGAGCATCTGTTGGCTGGGCTTTGGGATACATGCTGACTCAGAGTAATATGGTACCAGCAGAGAGACTTCAACTGATGAAGGCTCTGCCTTTAGGGCCCTGGGCTGGCATTCTCTTCCTCTTCATCACCTTCCTCCTCATTGCACTGGGATACCTACTGATGGTTTACAGAAAGCCAGAGGCTACACAAGGCGTGGTGTAAGAGCAAGCGTGAGACACCTCTCAGTGTCAATTTAAATTCCTCTTAGGAGTATTTATGTGTCCTTCTAAATAAATAAATACATGTGAAAAATATATATACATGTATATTTTTTTACTTGTTTTCTCGTCATCTGAAAGTATTTGTGTGCTTGTAACATAAAACCCACTCACAAAGACCACATTAGGGCATAATTGTCTGTTTTCTCCTTGTTATGACAGAAACAGTCCATGCTTCGTTAAAGTGAAACCCAGTAACACTTTAATTGAAGCATCCATCACATTATTAACACACTTATAATGCATTATAGTGCCCCTATAGTGCTGTATAATCCTAGTTATGAGTAGGGTTAGGGTTAACCCTAACTCCAACCGTAACTCTAACCCCAAACATAACCATACATAATGCATTGTAAGTAAATTTATAATGTGTTTGTTTTGTTTGTTGTTGTTTTTTTTAAGATATTTTTTGCGCATTTTGTGCCTTTATATCACGGATAGGACAGCTGAAGGGTGGACAGGAAACAGGGAGAATGACATGCAGCAAAGGGCCACAGGCGGAATCGAACCTCGAGCCACCGGGCGCCGCATTCAAAATGTGTTATAATGCATTATGGAGACCCAAATCATTTCTGTGTGTCCTCAGATGGGGTTAGAGTATGTTCGGGTGTGTTTTTCTCCAACAGATGTTTTGGGCACACCTCATCGGGTTTTAATAATCTGATCATGTTCACGTCTGTTATTGCTTTCAGCGTAAGTAGCTTAATAGTTATTTGCAGGTTGTTTGTGGGTTATCCATTTTTTAATATGTTTGCCATGTAGGCCCGCTCACTGGACAAGAGGTTTTGTTAATAGCCTATTGTGTTCAGTGTAAAAATGACTGTTTGCTCACCAGTAGAAGTAATGGCTACAGTCTCGATTGCTTTAGCATTCTACAGCCAACGAACAATGATTAAACATTTTTGTGGAACTCTGTTTGTGGTCATTGTCTTTTATAATATGCATATAATTCTTATTTCACACAGGCCTACACAAATACTCCTGACAAAAGTTCTTCTTCTTCTGGCTGACAGGCAGGCTGTATCTGGGAACTGCTCTACAATGGGTTAGAAAATTTGTATCTAAAAAAATATTAACTCGAAGGAGAGAGACAAGTCTCATAGATCTTACAGCTGCCTGATGACAAATCTTAATGTGCAGCATCAAGCTAGTACAACAAAGGAAGCGGAGTTTGTGTAGCTTCTGTTTCCCAAACACTGTTGCATCGTTTTTGACATCATTCACACACAAAAAAACTCTGGCAAGACTTCAGCGCCATTCATCACTGACCATGTTTATAGAGATTTTGCTTTAATGTTGTATTTTTTTAATAAGATAAGAAAGGCTACTTCATTAAGAAATGATAGAATCTTCAGGCTAAATTTTATACTGACATATGTAAACTCAGCAATTAAAAAATGTGTTTTTCCTCCGAAAGAGTGAACAACACATGACGCTCAAGTCATTTCTAACTCCAACAACAAAAAAAAGGCATGAAAATCATCCAAATGTGTTGAATATTTTTGTGTCTGTGGGCTATTTCTTTGTAATTTTTGTTCTTTGCATACTGTTCTGTATACCATCTATTTGTTCTTTGTTATTTTAAAAAATGTGGGGGGAAAAAAGTTTTTGCTTCCCGCAGAGCGTGAACGAAGCGCGGAACATTTTCGCCGGCGTTTTGTTCCTGACGGACTGTTTACAAAGTTGCGATACAGGAAGTTCTGTTTGACAGCAGAGAGCTTAATGTGCAGGTGTGATTTGTAGCAAGTAATTATCCTTTTTTGGCTTCATATTTTCATGTTAGAGGACTTAATTCACCCGCGAGTCTTGATTTTGATGAGAAAGCGGACAGAAAATGTTCGCGGGGCTGCCTGAGCTCGGCATTTCCAACGGCGAGGACCTCAAAGAAACTCTCACCAACTGCACGGAGCCTCTGAAAGCCATCGACCAGTTTCAGGTAACGTCACCGCTGCGTAACAAGCTTTTGTTTGCTAAACAGCTTTTTTTTCCTGCTAAATCTAAAGGTGTGCTCTCCAAACCTCGGTGTGTATTTCGAGCAGTGGGCCATGCGGGACCGAAATTATGCAAAGTGCTTCAACGGCAACGTCAACGTCCTGCACCGTCTGAGCGCCTTCTTTGTTATCCGGTTGCTGTCGTTATGGTCAACACAGCTGTAAGCAGTGCAAAGTTTTCTAAAGTCTGCAAAGCATTTACGGTTCCCGGAGGCGGTGGCCTGACATATTGTGTTTTTGCGAGCGAGCAGCCTTCGGTTTGAACGCAGCCTCGTTACCAGATGGGAAAAGATCGCAAAACTGTCAAAGTTAACGAAGTTTCCAGCGAACTGGCTCAACCTGCGCGTGCAGACGAGCCCGTAAAAAAGGAAGTGATGCGACCTGTTGCGCGCTAACTTTACATGTAACGTAAAGAAAACACACATGATGCACTGAAGTGTGGCTTAAACGATTCATTATATCAGATACTTGAAGTGACGTCACAGTGATGACGTGAGTCGTGCTTCTCGCTCAGATTTGCACGCTCAGATTTCTTTCCCAGCTTTTTGTGTGGAAGCCATTAGGGCTGCGATTAATGATTATTTCGTCCTCGATTAATCTGACGATTATTTTGACTATTATTCGTTTTTTTCAGTGAAATATCGAAAACTGAGGAATGCTCGTCTCAGTTTCACAGAACCCAATGTGACCAGCTGAACTTGCTCCTTTTGTATGATCAGAAATAAGACAAAAAGCAGCAAATCCTCACACTGAAGTAGGGACGGAGATCGAGGACCGATAACAGATTGGTTCGTACGCCTCCAAGCTTATCGATTTCTCTTATCGGTGCCCAGGAATGTGATGCTGCAGTGAAAAGGCAGAAGTCACGGGCAGACAGTCTACAGTAACTCGCTGATAAACAGCTGTGATGTTGATACTAAGAACCCGTGCAGGCCGGCTTTATTCCACACAGAAAACTGATCAGGAATCGATAGAGAATCGTTAATGGCATTGGTATCGATGACATCAGTTCATCATTATCAGTTGCCATCCGTACATTTAAGAGGCTTAACCTGCGATTCTTTTCACTTTTTTAATGTGAAAAAGGGCTGAAATCATTAATATATTATATGAAAATAGTTGCCAGTTCATTTTTAATTAACCAATTAATCAGTTAATTGTTGCTCCTCTATTAGGTATAATTATGAAATGATAGAGTCTTAAAATAGTCAAAGGACTTTGTCATTTAGTGTTTATTTGTTTTTGTTTTTTTAATATCATTTTTACATTGTAGAAAAGTACAGAAGACGCCCAAACTACAAACACGTGCAATTCTGTTGCGCAAAAATATTAAACAAGAATAATATGTTGTATATATATATATATTTTTTTTTTAAAGAGCAACTGTTTGTCTTAATGACAACATGGCAAAATATTATCATCTTAAGCAGCTTTGTGAGAATTTTAACCTCAGATGTTTGTTATTGTTTAATTTACTGATGAATCTTGACTAGTGTTTGAAAGCTGAGAGACGTTTTAAATGTGCAAAATTCCAGATGAGGTTTGTGTACGGGCTGTGTGCTGTTTGACTGTTTAGTAACTAAAATAACTTTCTTTTACATACAGGTACTCTGTTTTTCGCCTGCTTTCATCAGTTTTGCCTTTTCACTTATTAGCAAAGTTCTACTTAACACTGCGATACCACCTGAAGAGATCCACAGGATACGTTTGTACTTTGCACAAGATAGTAAAAATTTGTGAACTGAATTACTATTTCCAGATAAAGAAGTGTTCTTAGTGTTTTTCAAGTTGTTTTATGTCTCTAGGTTGTATTATTATTTGCTTTTATTATCATGATTGGCCATTCTGTGTGGTGACTTCTTATGAATCCAAAAAAGCTACAAGCTCTTTATGTGACTTGATGACTGCAGATGGAAAATGGCATCCTGCTGCCGACCCTCCAGTCCGCTCTGCCCTTCCTCGACCTCCACGGAACGCCTCGGCTGGAGTTCCACCAGTCTGTCTTTGACGAGCTTCGAGAAAAGCTGATGGAGCGTGTGGCCATCATCGCCGAGGGCAAGGAAGAGGACAGGTGGGTCATGGACTGTGTCTGACTTTGAACAACGTAGTCTGGAGAAACCATCTCAGACACCGTTTGTTTTCTGTCACAGATACGGGAAACTTGAAGAGCTGCTGGAGAAGAGCTTTCCCCTCGTCAAAATGCCGTCCATTCAGCCAGTGGTAATGCAGGTGCTGAAGCATCTGCCCAAGGCAAGTGTCGGGGATGTTACTCTTCTGTTTTACCTGCTTATGTGCACTATAACTCTGTTGATGCATGCCAGTGTGTCACAGGCAGCCCAGTGATTTCTGAAGAATAGGTGAGTGAGTGTCAGCCAGCCCGCCTAAAAAGCATCCTGACGAGGGTTGAACGAGGACCGGGCGTTGTCCTGCTTTGAGGACCAGAGACCTTATTCACATCGTATTTCATCTGACCTCATGGGAGTCCAGCTGATGGGTTCAGTCCTCATATATGATCGTTTTACCCAGTAATTCAATGATCACCGTAAAATCAGCTTTATTAGAATTTTGAAAAAGTGAAGTCAGTACTGAGTAACTTCTGCATCCAGTTGGGAAAAATCGAAGAAAATAAGTGTGAGTGGGGTTGTTAAGCATTTAATATTCACACAGTTGTCAAAGAAATTGAGGTTTGTGGAGCACATTAAGGATTCGGTGAAATATTCTGACGTGCTGATGTTTTCCAAGTTCAGCAGCGCTTCAGCGGCTCTCCACCTCGGGGAGAGTCCAGTGTCCACACCATGATCTCAGGTGTTACTATTTGATTGTTTCAGTGTCTCTATTGACTCACCCTACTCAAAGAATGCTTTTTAAGGAGAGCTGTTACACTTATTTTTGGGTCTTTGATTTTGATTGTGGACTCCTATAGAGCAGCTCGACACAACAGACCGAGCATTAAAGTCTGTAAATCTACAGAAAACTGTGACTCGCACCCTCTCTCTTCCATTCTCTGCATCCTCTCAAAACGGTCTGTGACTGTTACTCCTCCCTCTTTCCCTCATGCGCCCCTCCGCACCACGCTGTACTCAGAGATGTTACTAACAGCTCGTGTTTCTCACTCTTCGACATGACAAAGCAACGTGCGGTCCTTTAGCAGCAGTTTAGCCGTTAATTGAGGAGGTGACTAAATCCACACGACTAAATCCACGAGAAACAGGAACGCTCTCAACTTCTGTCTGGTGCTCGCCTCTTTAGGAAAGTTTGACAAAGTTAACTGTCCCTCATTCACCGCCCCCACCCCCCCAAAACTAAACAAAGCACTATATTGGAGCCATCTCGAACAAGATGCGGACAGTAATCCCTGAAGCAGAGAGCAGATCACAGCAGTGTCTGTAACAACACTTATAGGTCAGACAAGATGGAAAAGTATATTAACTCTCCTTTAAAAAATTACTTTTGTGTTTAAAAAAATTTGACTCTATAAGACTTGTTACCCGCAGCAGCTGACTGACTACATAGGCAACGCACACAACTGACTGTTAGCAGGCGAGAGGCTGCGATCTAGCCTGTCAGCAATCTGTCCAGTCTTCATGGTGTGCCAAAAATGGAGGTGGTTCCCGAACAGCTCAGCTTAGATCAGGGGTGTCAAATGTAAATTTAATGTTAAAGTCAATATCGTCTGATACCGATACCGTGCCGATAATATCGTGCATCCCTAGTCTCCATCTCTGCGCACCAACATCCCTTTACTGTCTGGGTGTGAGTGACTGATTCTGGCGTTGTTGTTTGTCAGCCAGAGCCAATCAGATGGACTGTTACTGGCACACAGCTCGCAGCATCAGTTCAAAGAAAACTTGCAGAAACGTGCAGTTTCAGCTTTTCCAGCTGTTTTACTTTTGAATTGAAACTATTGAAAATGCGCTGAAGTACAGTTACTTCCAACAATACGAGCTTTAGCAAAAGTAAAATTTCTGGTTTTGAAAAATTCTCAAACAAGTACAAGTACACAAAGAAGCTACTCAATCACAGTAACTTGAGTAGATGTAATTCCTTTCCACCCCTGCCCATACGTCTCAATGGAAGAAAAAAAGCTACATTTTGACATACAGATTATCCAAACAGAATGTGCTGTTTACATGACCCATAAAAATTCTAGATATTTTCAAATTCAGAATAATATTGTTATGTTAGAATGCATGTTGGTCCCCGGGCACTGTTACTGTGGCAGGATGCTGCTCCTAACATGTGTAGTGAAGATTAACTATGAATAGCATGGATTAAACGCAGAGGATGAATTTCCCCAAGGGAATCAATAAAGGCATTATT
>JAQFJB010000021.1:1654612-1669573 GCA_029874875.1 Naso minor
GATAACGGATACATAGTTTAAGTACTTTGTTAAAATAGAATAATAGACAAATTTAGAATTGTTAAAAGAGACTGACAGTAATAAGGAACTAGTTGCAGAAGCTGAAATAATGAATAAGTATTTAAAACAAGTGGTGGCAGTGCAAATGCAAATGTGCAAGCCTGCTCGCTCCCACAGGGAACCTTCATGGAGTGCAGGCCGTACGGCAGCATCTCCCACCGCTTCCACCGCGACTGTGCCTCCATCCTGAAGGATCTCAAGTTCTGCCCCCACTGTGGAGAGGATGCCAGCGGGGCGAAGGAGGTCACGGTGTCAAAGGCTGATCCGTCGCCCTCTGTGCCCAGATCGAATCCTGGGCCGTCACTTCCTGCTGTGCCCACTGTGGCCACTTTGCCATCGGTCCCAACCACGCCCGCTGTACCACAGGTCCTCCGAGCGAAGAAGACCAGCGAGCCGCACCGAAACAGAGACCAGAGCCCCAGCAGGTGACACAGGACTGATGCTGCTAATGTCATCTTGTCTTATCACTTCAGATGGAGAGACCACTTCCTTTGGGAAATCACTGAACTCTCAACGAATAAATATCTTGCTGCATGTTCCCTATCTGCAGGTTAAAGGGCGATGCTGCTGATAAACTACCTAAAGAGTCACTGGAAAGCATCCTGATGGCACTGGATGATGAGAAGTAAAGTTAACCATGAAATGTTTTGACATCAGTCTGCTAAAAACTGCAGTGTGTGTCCACAGGTTACATTTTGATATGAATAATTTATTGAGACCTTTATTCCTTTCAGCCTGAAACCAAAGAAAGTGCAGTACCCCACCAGACAGCTGTACATCTCTGCAAAACAAGGAGAGCTTCAGAAGGTCATTCATCTCCTAGGTAACACAGCTCAGATACAAGAACTCAGTGTATTCTATGTTTTTTTAACATTTGTAGTATCACAGTGATGTACCAACTCTGTGCATCGCAGTTGATGGGAAGGACCCCAACTTCATGATGGAGGGGCAAAACAAACGCACCCCTCTTCATGCAGCAGCTGCAGAGGGTCACCAGGAGATCTGCCACATGTTGGTCCAGGTGAGGAGACCAGAGCCTGTTTTCATCAAGTGTCTCAGGGTAAAAAAATCAGTCAGAAAAAGAGATCAGGGTTTGAAAAAAAATTATAAAATAATAATCAGTCAACACTGGCCAAAAATTAAGACTTGCATCTGTTTCTTGGTTCTCGGGGAAAATGTGTCAGTCACTATTTAAGCAGTAATTCATAGCAGACTCTTCAAGTCCTCTCTTTATTTATGGATTTATTCATCTGTTTAAAATGACACATAGTAGAGATGTTTAAAAGGCAGTTCTGCCTATTTTTGACTTCCTCTTTATCTATCCGAATTAGGGATATGATGTGAAAGCCAACAATACATTTTTTCAATGTTCTCTGTGTCTCTGGGACGCAGCTTCAAAATCTCTTGTTCTGGTTCCAGGAAGAACTACAAACCGTTTACCCCTCGCACTCCAGGTGCCCCAGCGCCATCTTTATTTTGACAGGATTTTCTGGCTCTGGTAGACCAAAAACCCCGCATTACTGAAAACTACGTAATATTTAATGAAAGAAATGTTTCGATGTGACAGATAACAACCTTGGAAATCCAGCATGTGCTGTTTTTTCGTGCATCCACTGGCAGTGGAGGCCTCTGTGTCAGTGGCAGCGTTTGTTTTTTCGTCCAGTTTCACGTTGCAGTGCTGGTGCTGCAGATGCTTCAACAAATTAGATGCTGTGGTCATATTCTTCACAGTTGAAAGCGGTTTGCTGCCCGCACAAAGTTTACAAGGCACAAGAATATTCTTTGCATCTTTGACTAACACAAGGTCAAAATAATGACGATACTTCCAAGCATGGAACATATACCTATCTTCTTCTCCCTCGTGATCCGCCATCCTCGTTAAACTTTTTGACCCACGGTGACCTGTTACATCACAATGTAGTGCGAAGACACATGCTCAAACAAACAGATCTACAAGCTAACAATGCACCGCATTGCAACATGTTGATAGCTTCTTTTTTCACATGTAACAACCTGCTACTATGGAGTAATACAACTTTAAGCTTATAGTCTGTTTAGGTCAAACACAGATTGCTGTCATTGTAACGCAGCAACACAGTGTTAGTTGGAATAGTAATGAGTAATAACATATTGTTTTGGCAATTGTGACAAGTTACACTACTCGTTACTGATGAAAGTAAGAATATAACAGTACTATATTGCTTTGTCACTGATCCTGGTACGTGTAGGCACTGCAAGAACAGCTGTGTGAGCAGGATAACGCAGAAAACTCAACTTTCTCTGTCAATAAAACTCCAACTGAGGAATTCATTGCCTCAGCTGACTACAATTACCATCAACATTAATTGAACATCCACATGAAAAGTGGCGAAATTTCCCTTTAACTCATAAGGTTGACACAGGGATTGACACCAGGCACTTCAATCAAACATTTTACCGTATTTAATGTTTGCAATTTACTTTATAAATGCCCTGGTTGAATTTTAAGGAAATTAAAATACATAAACACAGCTGGAACATCTTCCATCATGCAGTCACTCAAACGCTGGTATGATTAAGAGCTTTAATTCATTCAGGCGTTTCATTTGTTGCTCACAGCCTCATGTAATCCATCATGAGAAACTGGCATATCTGTAAGTAGCCGTAGTAGTAGTAGTAGTAGTAACAATAAACTATTTTCTTTAGTCTGGAGCAACAAATGAATGAACAACATGTTTCAAAGCTGCATGTGCCACATGTTGGTCGGTAACTGTCATCACCTGAAACCAAAATGTTGTCATAGCACGAAATCCTGTTGGAGATGCCCGTGTCTTCGTCAGTGGTGTTGGGATGTTATATGTGTGCGTGTGTGTCTGTGTTTGCACACGTAGGCCGGAGCCAACCTGGACACGTTTGATGAGGAGCAGAGGACGCCGCTGATGGTGGCCTGTGAAAACAACCATCTGGACACAGTGAAGTACCTGCTGAGAGCCGGAGCAGCTGTCAGCCACAAGGTGGGGCCACACTCAGTCTGCTGGATCGCCTCATCAGTGTCAGTGTGTGCAGGCAGCCTGAAGGCCTGAACATACTTTCCGCATTGCATGTCCGCTGACTCGTCCACTCGTGCATACTGAGAAAACGGTTAGTCTGGCCATAGATAATTTACAGTGCGTAGATTGCAGCAGAATTTTTTAAAAAAAGAACAGAAAATCTTTTATTCAGCCAGACAAACGTTACTAATGTTGCAGCTACAACTAGATCCGTGTCATCCAGGCAGAGACAGCAGGAGAAAATAATGAAGGTTCTGAAGAAGAACACATTCTTACCTGAATGGGACATATAATATTCTCGTGGAGGGGGGGTTGTTGAACAAAATGAGAAATCTCTTAGTTTGAAATGTTGCCGTGAATTGTTGTTTTCTACAGTAGCACAAGTCAAGTCAACTCTAGTCACACGTGAAAGAGCTTGCGCAGTCAGAGCGTTCGCAACGTGGACAGTCTGCATGGTCACAAATTTTGGGCTGCACGCCAACGTCCGCAGAGGGTTTGCACCGACCTTCTTGGACATGGGTGGATGATGATTTTTATGTCACGCCTACCAGAGCGGGCCCCTGTGGACACGCGGACACGGAAAGTATGTACTGGCGTGATGTGTGCTCATGTCAAATTCTGCTTCTTCATTCGTCACCACTCCGCTGTCACTCTGTCAACTGCTGCCACTGCTCAGTCCTTTTGTACCACCACTTTAAAAAACTCCTCAGTGTATTTGTACCTGCTATAAGAGGTATTATTAGTGCTTGATTGATGATGTCGCAGAACACATACTGAAAGAACCCAGACCAACTATACAGAGATTTTTTATCTCTCACATGCTCAAGAGGGCAAATATCCTGCGATTAAGATTTCTAAAATTCACTGAGAAAACATATACAGCATTTTGTCTCAGAGTGGCGCTTCTCTGATGACACGTCAAACATTTTTTTATTTCGCTGGGTCCTCTAATAGACCTTCCACAACTGCTAAATATGTTGTTATCGTTTTTATCTGCTGATTTTGCAGAGCAGGACACGGACGTCTGCAATGTGAACTACTTCTAATGTTCTTGCAAATGAAATTCAAACCTCAGACTGGGAACCTTGTTTGTACTTTTCTAATTGTGAAATTTCACAAACATGCAGTTCTTACAGAATGTGACTGTGAGCTTTATTTACAGGGAAACATTTAGGAAAAGAATGCAGCAAAAGGCCACACGAGGTGAAGAATAAAGGATGAAGGGAGTATTTTTGACAAGGAGCAACAATGTGACAACGTATCGTTATTTGATCCTTGTTTGATAACAAAACCGATTAGAGCAGCTTCAAAGGCACAATATGCAACAATTTTCCTAAACTGTTTGTCAACACAAAATTCAAAGATGGCCCCCCCTCCTCGGCCCAAGAGAGGAGCGGCTGTCAAACAAGCTAAAGAGGTCGTGAAGAAGAGAAGCGGTGTTGCAAAGAGCAAAGCAGCGAATCAAAAAATGTAATAGTTATTTTTTGATTGTTTCACAGCAGGTTCATTCTGAAGCACAAATAAACAGCCATCAGTCAAACACATCAGTGCAACACTTGTATTGTTTTGCAAATGTAACTATAACAGCTGTTAAAAACCAAGATATTTCTCTTATCTTAACATTAGTGAGCAATATCAAAATTATGGGCTGAATTAATCTAATGTCAGTCCGTCTCAGGGGGTGAAATCTTACCTTTAAGGCTATTTTATTTATTTTAATGTCAAACAATAATATGAAGTTTACAAATCACTAGAATTAAAATATACAAATGAAATACAAAAATGTCAAAGGTTAATCTGATCTAAAGCCAAAGCTCTTTTATCCAGAGGCTCCCAAAAATCCTCCAGTCTTTAATAATAACAAGTTTTATTTTTCAGTGCCTCTTGCAGTAATCAAAATATAAAATTACCTCATTCATTCAAATTACATGCAAATATCACAGTACATGTAATAATTATATGCAATAAAACAGGATCAGAAACTGCATGCACTAAAACAGGCAGGTTCTTCTTTTAACGCACAGTCTGTACTTCCATATATGGCAAAAACATACCTTCAAAACATTGCCATTGGTTGATAGTCAAGCACAACACAGATCAAAAGATCAGTGTCAGAAGATTGTTCAAACTGAGGAAAATGCAAACTTTCACCTACCAAAGGTATTAGGCCTACTTCCTGTTTGACAAAGGAACTGAAACTGGCATGAGGCCAATAAGAAGCTAACAGCCTCTGCATCGTAAAGATATTTAGAGACACAACGTGCAAAAAAGACTGAGGCCCTTTAAGTCCCCTCTCCACTGTTTGTCTGTTTGTGTGTGTGTGTGTGTGTTGGAGGTGGGAACGGGCCGAGATTCTCAGCCCGATACCCCTCCAAATCCAAATTGGTTCTGACCGATTTGGACCAGAGACCTACCGTCATTTCCAAAACTCTGACCGACCTGACTATCGGCCCGACTTATATAAGCAGAAGCGCAACATGCAGAAACAGATAATACTGCCGTGCTTGCCATAAGCTCAAAAAACAAGTCGTCTCTGATATGAAAATCAGCGTCCTTAATGTTTAATTCCTCACACTCACAGCCCCACACAAGCTCATGGCAGAAGTGCGATTTCTGGCAGTCCAGCCAACCAATCACGTCTCTAAAATGGCTGTGGTGTGTTCAGGTGCCGTCAGGTGAATCGGAAGAACAGAAATCTCAGCTCTGAACGGACAAAAAGAGGGAAAATACACAGAAAGTAGGTCAAATACTAGCCCAACCCAGCCCAGCCCATGGTTACCTGATGGGTCCCGTCAGACGTCAGTCAGGTATCCCACCTCTAGTGTGTGTGTGTGTGTGTGTGTGTGTGTGTGAGACAGACACATTGACCTGCTGCTCATGACAGAGAGATGAGACAGCGATGTAGCCTTGCAGCTATGTTTTAGCCAGACCTCACCCTGTTTTTGGCAGAGGCCTACATGACCACTGTCCAAAGACTGATACCAGAAACAAGGGTTGGACTGATGTATCGGTTAGCTGATATTATCGGGCGACATTGGTCCGTCGCAGATATATTGGTATCAGCATATGGTTCACCAATATGTACTGATATTAAAGTAGTTTCTAAGGCTGGAAAAAATGCTTGGACTCGTGATTTAAAATGGTGTAATTACGTAGTTTGCAGCTTGTTATCTAATAACTAAAAAATGAAGTGTTTACTGTTCAGTGCACTGAAGTTTGGAATAAGTTTGTGACGATGTAAGATTTCCTGCCTCCATTACCCGTCTTTATCACAAGCACTTAATAACCACAAGCAGCAAATATTGTATTTGTACAATTTCAGCCGATGTATATCAGATATGGAAATTTTCTAGCTCCCAATTATTGGTATTGGCATCTGCCCAAGAAATCCCATATCTGTCGGGCCCTACCAGTGATATGTTGAACAAATTGGCATAGAGGACAGCCTCTGACGTGCCTCACTGGTCTGTTTAAACAGTGGGAAGCGGGCTGGGGGGTCTGCGTTGCATCAGCAATAAAACACCTTCAGAGGAAGAATCAGAGCCGAGTCAGAAGTGGACCCGAGGTTGAGTGACGCCTGTGTAAATTAGAGACCCAGTAGGGCGGGTCTGGTGCGAGTATTTATCTTAACGGAGGAGAAATAAACTTGAAGGACTAAACAGCATTATGACAGAGTGCACATTTACGACTATTTGACATTGTTGTCAGTTTTTCTAGGAATCTGATGCTGATACCGTTAAACGTCACACCGATCAGACTCTCCTTTAAATCTGTGACCCCGGCTCGCTATACAGAATGACTGACTGAAGCCGCTTAAAGACGTACTGCTCAGTTCTGTGTAAATGACATTAAAAAATAACAGTATATCAACAGAAGGTGGGTTATTGACGAGCCTTCAAGGCAGCACTGATGCAGGGTCTGTGTTTAAAAACGGCTAATAAGACAATACAGGCAGAGGGCAGAATTTATCCTGACATCCACACACTCGTACGATGTATAGATAAGTGATGATTGAGAAGGACTATGTTACATGAGTCTATACATTGTTCTTTTAGGAAATTGTGGTATTTTATGCCTTTGAATCAAATTTAGTCAGTGCAAGGACCAGTCCTTCAGCACAATGAAGAAGGAAACAGTCACGGTTGAAGGAGAGAGTATAAAGGATTCTCATAAGCATGAAATTGCTCTGGGGAGGAAGGGAGACTTCGTCATTAACTAACTGTTCTATGAAAACCAAAAGTTTTAATTAACCTCTCAATCTCTAAGCCAAAGCCTGAGCTGGGCTCTAGAGGGTGGACGATGATAAGGCACAGAACATTTCTGAGCTATTGGACACATTTCTCCTCATTACGTCCGTTCCAATGTTCTCTTTCACCCGCAAGTTTGAACCCCTGGAGTCCAGAAGCCAGTGAAGTGGCCTTTCTGTTAGACTTGAACAGTGGTGGCAGTAGTGCAGTGTTGCTCAATGTGAATCATGTTGTCATCCCAGGATATCATGGGTTTCACCTGTCTGCATCTGGCAGCTAAACTGGGACATTATGATATAGTCCATCACCTGCTCTCCAAGGCATCCAAATACATCAACTGTCAGGTAAAGACGCACACCGCCTCATTTACTAACTGCTGCTGATGGGTCAGTCGAAGGTGTGTTGCTGTGAAGCCCTGCAGGAGTTTTACAGTTTGTGTCTGCGCAGGATGATGGCGGTTGGACTCCCATCACCTGGGCCATCGAGTACAAGCATAAGGAGGTGGTCCACCTGCTGCTGGCCAGAGGGGCCGATGTTAACATGAGAGATAAGGTCAGAGCTCTTGACACGCTGTTCACGGTTACATCGATGCCCAGCACGTCACAACACTCTGGTTTCACACTTTATCCAGCAGTTCAGCTCAGCAAGGTCAACTCTGACAAGTGTGATCTCATGGGATACATCATATTTTTTACCTCTATACTGAGTGAATTTTAAGTACATCACACTGGAGAGTAAGTGGGAGACTTCACTTATTTTATGTGATGATAGAATCACAGGTGCTTCTGACTTGACAGGAAGGATGTTGAAGGATATCACAGCATTCTAAAACTGTATCATTGGGCTGTAAAATGTAGTACATTTCTGTGAAAACCACATCAAAACTATGACAGCCTGAAGGGACACTGGAGGAAAAGTCAGGGGATCGCCAAAGTTTTTAAGACTAGATACAATTAATCTCTGTAAAAACTAAACAGTGGTCCATCTGATAACAGCTGAGATGCAAAAATGATGGATGAAAAATAAGTCCTCAAAAATGAAGCCACGCCGGATTGCCCCTTGCCGCCTGACTGCTTTATGTATCAACACTTTTCTTATTGACAGACAAGTGATTTAAGGTTTGTTTGTTTGTTTTTACCTGGACATGTTTTGATTTTTGTCATCCTACAGTCTTCCTCAGAAGAGCTACCTAATGTTGCTGTGACATGTCTTATCAGCTGTTCCATGGTGGTGTGGTCGTCCTGTCTTGTTTGACAGGATGACCATGCCCCTGCTGTCTGGTAGCTTTTGAGGAGAGCATGTATGCGCCCTCATACTGCTTCACTGTCCTTTGGGCAACTGTGGTGCTTGTTTCTGTCGGATCAGATGACTTTGGCCTTTTGTCAGTTCATGATGTGGTTTTCCCTTTTGTAGAGGTCTGATATGGCTGATTTTAAGGGGCAGGTAACGTCATAAAAGTAAAAAATGTGACATCACATACGAGATCCCCTGCTATTATGCAATAAAACATACATTGGAGAAACTGGAAGGTTATTCATCACATGCAAGAAAGAACACCGGAAGGAATTGAGAAGGAAACATCAGGAATACCCTAATAAAAGAACAAGCAGGTCAGGAGAACTTACAATAAGCTTATCAGACCACTGCAAAGGAGAAAACCTCGTCATGGACTGGGAGAAGGCCAAAGACTTTGGATTAGAGAGCAACAAGCACCACCGTTGGATCAGGGAGGCCACTGAGATCCGGAAACAGGCCCAGAGGACAGTTAATCGGAACGAGGGAGCATACAAGCTTTTCCCTAAAAGCTAATAGACAGCAGAGGGCGTGGTGGTCCCGTCAAACAAGACAGGATGACCAAACCTCAAAAAAGTTGATAAGACACGTCACAGCAACGTCAGGTGACTCTTCTGCAGAAGATTGCGGGATGACAGCAGTCGAAACATCAAGGTAAAAAAACTTGAATCACCTGTCTGTCAATAAGAAAAGTGTCAGTTAGTTTCATTATGAACCCTTTTGGACTGTGACTGCAGTATTGTTTGTAAATCCCCATCTGCAAACATGGAGGGGCAGACCATCTGAAAAATCAAAGTATGTGTCAAATATATTTATCCCAAAGATGCTTTCTGTCAATGTAAATTCTTACTACACTGTATGTTCAGTCTCACGATACCAGACAATCAGAGATCTTTACTGATCATCTGGGGACGTCAAAGTGCAAAGCATTTGCTGGGACGGCGGCGAGAACTGCCGCTAACGAAAGAACACCCCTAATATTTTTGAAAAGGAAAAGTGCGCTCCCCCTTTTCTCCTCCTTAGGAAAACAGAGTAGAGATATAGTGAATCACTTTGTAACATGCAGAGAACTTTTTAATACATTGAAGATGGATGCACAGAGCAACATCAGATTATTTGATTTCATTTTATCGAATGTGTGCTCAGTCCACAAGATTGGTGCAATTAAGGATTTACTGTGACTTTGTTCCACATCAGCTTTGCTACGTTCGTAATGTTGCAAAAACGTGCGACAGCTCCCACATACCGCTTTGGGTAGTCCATCTTCCAGAGTAACTTGTCCTGTAATGTTCTCCAAAGCCAGTGTATAGTCCGGCCAGACGGATGAATCATGTTTGTGATATGTTTGTTTTTAACTGATGAAAATGTTTTGCCGCAAACGTGACAAACTTTGATGGAGTTTTCTTTGGTGACTGCAACTGAGCCATCCCACAGTACACGTGTTGCTGGTCGGACAGTGTTTACAAGCACAAGACTTAAGCGAGTCACCGCCCCCAATATGACAGACCTAAAGACCTGAAGACCCAGGATTGGTTCTGCAATATAAAGTTTATTAAAACTCTATAATTGTCTCCACCCAGTTCAGCAACAACAGCTGGGGGCATGTCATCAGTCTCTAGTTAAGCGAAGCGTTGAGAGACTGACTTGTGAGTCTAATGTTTGTTCAGGTGTTACTTTTAAAAAAAAAAAAAACAGGGGTGTGACACCTTGATTGACAGCTAACCTTTACCTGGGATTGAGTCATGCAGCTGTGTGGGCAGTACTGCAAAGTGCTGCTCAATCCACTGATCACCACTGCACAGACTCCGGTCAGATGACTTCTCCAGGGCAGGATGGAAGCGAACGTGTACACAAGTTTTTAAACTGACACCCACAGAACCACAAGTTCTCTGATACAGGTTAAAGTCACTGAGGTGACGGTGTGCGTAACTCAGTACATCATCATGCACATAAAAATCTGACTTGTTATTCTCTTGCTGTACACTCTGAAGCCGTGCCTGTATCAGAACACGATGTGTGACCTCTCGTCTGCTTCCTGTTCAGGAGGAGAACGTCTGCCTGCACTGGGCGGCGCTGTCGGGCTGCGACGACATCGCCCAGGCTTTGCTGGAGGCACGATGTGACCTCACCACTGTCAACATTCACGGTGACTCTCCGCTTCATGTCGCTGCCAGAGAGAACCACCTGGATTGTGTGATGTGAGTGTTCAGCCTGGAAACAAAGTTCAGTTTAAAAACAAAACACGGGCCTTTAGCAGAGGCGTGAGGGGGGGCAGACCATTACACCCACATTTAAAGTTCTTCTTCTAACACAATGCACATGTGAAAAATTGTTTATGAAGTAATATTTTAATAAAATGTGCCAGTTTTGTTTTAGTTGTGGTAGGAATGGACAACTGATGGAGAGCTGTCGATATGAGAAGCTGAGCTCTCAGTGAGCTCTGCAACAGTCACTGAAGTTTGCCTTTGCAAGATTCAAAAACATTTGAATAGTTCTGAATTTAAAGTGATTCTTTCAAGTCATTGTTGTATGTAATAAATATGCTTACACAAATGAATAGCACAAACATAAATGTGCATTGTTACATTCACATTGGCAGCATCAGATGAATTCAGCTTTGAGCTGAATCAGGTTCTAAGGTGCACTGAAGCACTTTGTGGTGTGTAAAGTCAGGTACCCGTGCAGCGAGACAACACCTGTAGTCACGACCAGAGCACACATCCTGCATCGCGTCTGTGTCGGCAGCACGTCTGCTTGTTTTTTCGGCGCCCATTAAAACAGATCAGAGCAGCCACACGCAGGAGACGGACGTTGGACGCATGTCAGCAGTGACACAACACTACAGTTCAGGAGGCTCGCCGATTTTTTTCAGCGAGACGTGCACCGTTCTCTTCTAAAATAGACAGAGGAATAACCCGTTCACCGTCATATTGACATCATACTTGCAATATTCACTGTAGTTTCAACATTTCCAGTGTGTCTTTCAAAAATGAAACCTCTCGCTATTTGTGCAACGAATCCCCTTATTTAAAGATTTAACTGTAAAGCACTTGAAGGATCTTATTGTATAAAACAGATCAAACTTTAACTTGGATCGGATTTTAGCATAAATAACAGTCAAACCAGAGACCCAATGTAGTGAAGTTTAGTTTTGCTTTTTAATTTAGATTGATCACAGACTTTGGCTGACTTGATCCAATGACACAATGTCATTGCGCCAGCCTGGAGTGCCGACACACCTGCAGCGTCCGAACGGGAACTGAACATGTGACCTTTCTCTGCTTAATATCAAAATTTAAAATCACCAAATGACAAAAAAAGATTGTAAATATCCTTATTAAAAGGCTTAATGTGCAAAAAAACCAAACTTCTCCTTTTCACATCACTGGAAAGACACTGTAAAACACAGCGTACAGAGCCAACTGAAACAGCCTGCAGGGCTCACTTCCAAATGCATGACCCTCATTATGTGACGCTTTGGCATCGTTGAACACGAGTATTCGACACTGTAACAACGTTTATAGGTCAAGAAAAGACGGAAAAGCATAATAGTTCTCCTTTAAAATGTGAAGATATGATTTACATTTGACCTCTTCTATGATACGGTTGTAAAATATTGGCTCAGAGTGCATTATATGTCCACAGGTATGCGGACATCGACACGTTTCTGTCTGCAGCAGGTTTTCAAAGTTCAGGCTCGACATCTTAGACAAGAATCACATATGGCTGCCATGCAGAAATGTCAGCACACTTTGTTTATGTGTCCCCAAAGTTTTGGCTATAAAGTGTAATAACTGCTGGAAAGTGTGGTCCAGAAACCTTAACAGGATATTAGTATTCACCTCAAATTATTTTCTATTTGTATCTCAAAATCTTTTTCTTATCTCGTCTCAAGATTCTCACCCAAATATTTTCCATCTGCAGGTTGTTTCTGTCTCATGGAGCTGACGTCAATCAGAGGAACAGGGAGGGAGAGACGGTTCTGGACTGCTGCGTCTACAGCTCCAAGGTGTGGACGGCCCTCAACACTAACAAGAAGCTGACTGACGCCAGAAGAGGCAGGGACTGTCAAGGGGAACGACTGCTGAGCAGGTAGACGGCAGTACTGCTCTGTGTGTGTGTGTGTGTGCATGTGTGTGTTGGCTGGACTATATAACAATATTAATGTTTATTTTCTGATATTACATAAGCATATGGAGCTAAATATAAATACCCAATAATACATATTGCTGCTGTCTGCTGTCGTCTCTGCTCGGGTAATTTCAGTGACACTTTTCCTCTGCGGGTTGAGACATTTCTGACTGTTTTACTTATGAAACACTTTCAAAGCAAACTTGAGAAACCAAAAAAAATGGAACATGATTGAGCTAAAATAAAAAATGAAGTTCTTTTACGTCAGGGTTTGACTCTGAATCCTTAAAGGCATAGTCATACCTTCCACGTCCGTGAGTCTGTCGGGTCCACGCTGACCCCTCTGTGGATGTCAGCGTGCAGTCCAAAATTAGTGTCCATGCTGGCTGTGTGCGTTGAAAGAGCGCGATCTGCACCTGCTGTAGTATATAATCAGTGGTTCCACACTCCAGTCCGGTTTTTACAACGGTAACACCGACTTTTTCAAGTCCTTGTATATGTATTTTTCTACCCAGAGTTGCTCAGTGTGACGCCTGTCAGTCTTTGTTGTCAACAGTCCTCTTTAGGTCTGGCTTGTACTCTTTCATTTGATTTGACTAAACTTGCTTTAGTGAAGAAAGCACTGATTCACAACAGCATTTCACACCGGAAGATTTCTCATTTTGTTCAACAAAAAAAGAATATAGGGGAATGAATAAAGGTGAGAATGTGCTCTCCTTCATGTCTGCAGAGCCTTTTTTTTTTTTGTCCTGTTGTCTCCGTCTAATTGGCAGTGATTAAGTTGTAGCTGCAACATCAGTCACATTAGTCTGACTAAAAAAAGACAAAAGACAGTGAATGTAGCCACTAAAACTTCTTCTGTTATCTTTTTTTAAAATTCTGCTGCAGTCTGCCCACTGCATATCAAAAAAAGCAAAAGCAAAGCAGCTTAAACAGTGAATTGTATAATGCATTTGGGAGGTTAAAGTGGAATGAGTGAAATAAAACTGCTTCCCCAGTCTGCACGAGTGGACGTGTCCAATGCTGAAAGTATGTTTGGGCTTTAAGAGATGCATTTTAGAGAATGTCATAGAATTTAAGGAATTTATGAAACATCAGATTCAGCAAATGTTTCCAACAGAAAAACGTATAAATGACCTGCAGCGACATGAAAAATGCCACCTGTGCATATGTGAACACGCCTGCACAAGGACAACAAATGAAGATAGTGAGTGCTGCAATAATAACAAATAAAGCTGCACTTCCTGTGTGGTATGCCAGGGAGTGTCATACTTTAAAATGCCATCAAAGAGTGAAATGAAGAACTTCACAAGTTCTGAGGTTGAAGTTCTGCTCTCAAGAAAAATCTAAATTTTTAGCTGCATCAGCAGTGGAACTAAGGAACCTGCTTAAACCAAGGAATGGAAAAAAAAAAAGTGCAAACGTGGACAAATGCACACGCATCAGCGCCACTAAAAGGAAAGTGCTGAGCCAAAAACAGAAAAATATGAAGAAGAGCAGCGGGCTGACCTTCATTACGGGAGCCCTGCAGTGAGCGAGCAGTTTGTCACTTCTTGCGTGCTGTCAATGCTGCTTCACCCGAGGGTCACTGTGTCAATGTATTAATAGCCAGTTTAAAATTATTTATGATATTGTTAGGCTACGTGAATAAATTAATGAAACGTACAATCCATTAGTACTCGATTTGACAAACAGCAGACGAATACGACGTGACTCCTCCCACTCAGAACTTGTTTTCCTACCAGAAAAAAAATCTAAATACGAAAAATAACAGCAAATGCATTAAATTCTCTTAAATTACTTGCAACCACTTCCGAAAAAATTTGTTCGTACAACCGCTTCTTGCATGAGACCCAGCGTGTTTTCCAAAGAGGGGATGAGATTTTTTAATTTCATGAGATGGTTGTATTTTGGCATCATGGGGACAGAACTCTACACCATACTACGGCTGTAGCAACTTCATCAGTGATGCAGCTACTGAGAAGAAAAGACAGGAGATCGTGAAAGTGTGTTCCAGTTTCATGACCTCATCAGGTGTTGTACTGTGATGTGCAGTTGGGCTCTGACACAGTGGCAAAGTATAGACTGGATATATAGATTTTTCGTGAAGTGTGTGTGTGTGTGTGTGTGTGTGTGTGTGTGTTTGCGAGAGAGAGAGTGTCTGGATGTGCAGATAGATCATGGAATGCATTGCAAAGCCT
>JAQFJB010000021.1:1690872-1703460 GCA_029874875.1 Naso minor
TCCGTACTCCGCACTTATTTTGTCCGTGTATCTGCACGTTTTCAGAAAGCCTATGGCTAGGGGCGAAATGTAGCAGTACCATCGGAAATCGCGGGGACAGTGTAGCCAATAGATTATCAACGCAATTCGCCATCGCTACATCCTTCACTGTCGCTTTGTTTGCGGCTGCAGAATCCTTTGACTCTGAGCTGCCCTCTAGTGGACGTATTGCGTAACAGCCATGCTGACGCATTTAATTTTTGTAAGCAAGAGGCTTGAATGAGCCTTACAGCACAGTGACTCCCGGTTACCTAAACCTGCGTGGTTGTATAACCGGCGCTCTGTGTTCTTCCCTCCAGTCATCGAGCTGATCCAGACCGACACCCAGTCCCACTATCCATTTATCCACAAACCCCCAGCTTTCATCCGCGCCAGTCTCTACAAGTACTGGTTCACCGAGGCCCGAGAGGACGGGTGAGGCCTTCTGTGCTACAGTTACTGGGGCTAATGCTAGTGTGACTGTCAGGGGCATTAACATAACTCTGCCCTGCCTGCCTGACCAAAGTCACGTGCTTCTGAGGCGCTGCTTTATTCACAGGTTAGTGTTTGTATTTAGAGTATTTAGAGGGCGTGGTGCAGTGTTTAAGTGTGCAGCATGGTCACCATGAGAAGGTTATGGGTTTGAGTCCCAGGGATTTATACTCTTGTCCATGTGGGTCTCCACTCACTTCTGACAGGTTTGGCAAAATGGCGACTCTTAACTTGCCTTTGGGTACGAGTTTGACTTCTAACTGTGCTGACGGCGTGTTGATACAGGTCACTGCCCCAGCGGTGGTGGAGAAGGCGGTTTGTGGAGGAGTTCTATCCCACAGTGCACCTGGGCGACCCAGTCCTGGAGAGCCTGCTGAGTCAGCATGGACTCAAGGTACCTTTACTGCCTCTGGCCTGTAGCGCTCACCCTGTCGTTCATTAACAAGTCTCGAGATTATTGTGCATGCTGTCATCATCGAATGTTTGTGTCTTTTTACTTCCCAGCACCATTGAAGCTTTTATTTGCTTCAGTCATTACACTTATCCCACCTGTGATTGGGTCGGACATCTTTGTGGGACAGCCCTTCATTTGTTTTGCACTGAATGCTCACACAGCAAACATGAGAAATCTACAAAATTGTTTATTTAAGGCAGGAATCTGTCAAGCCTGCTGTCACTCACAGCAACGCAGTTTTCCTCCCGATCATCTTACAGGTGAGTCTGAGATGTCGTGGCCACGAACTGCAGATTCACTTGTAGGTCTTTAGCTCCAGCTCATTGCTAATTTTCTTTCTTACCCATCATGCAATCTGGCCTTCCTCTAATCTCCCTCAGACATACATTAGTATGTATGTCTGCATTTGGTGATTTAGTGTGCTGCATTTTTGGATCTGCAAATGTGACTGACACTTTGTTGTTTTGTTTTTTTAAAAAAAACATCAACTGCTTTGCAGGATCAAAGGGAAATCACATGAATGAGTGAGGGAACAACACAGAGCAAGACATCACATGGCTATTTACATTTTAATGCTACAAACTTCTGTTTATCTATGTGACGATGAGATTTTCAGAAGGATAACAATAGTCAGACCAAACTGGACAATATCAGATTTCCACAGGTGGGCCCTGGCGTAACACAACATTGACCTGTGACATGTGATCAATCACAAGGTGCTGTGGGCGTGACAGTGAGCGACGCTACAGAGTGGTGAGAGAGGCAACTGTTTCAAAACCAAAGCAAAACATTTTTAATTATTTTTAACTCTATCCTGATTCGGTCCAAACACTGACCACATCTGATGGTCTGTTGACACCCAAAATGACACCAAAGGGTAACGGCAGAAATGTCAGTGATCTGCATGTTTTGTTTGATTTAAAGCAACACTATGTAACTTTGACTGCGACCCACGGCTTCGAGAAATTAAACGTGATGATGCGAGTTAATACGTCACACAAAACAGCAATATTTGTGAAACCTGGTCATATTTTACAGGGACAACATCATCTGGTTTTCCTTCTGATGTCCTGCAACTTTTCCCTCTGTCTGCCTGCAGCCTGTTATTCAGCGGAGCTGTCCACAACAAGTACCCGCTGCTGCAGCTGCAGCTTCAGTCTGCAGGCAGCCTACATGTTGCTTTCAGGAACCTCCATGAATCACAGAGTTAAGGCAGAGCATTCGTAGGACACCAGAGGGAAAACCAGAGGACACTTTCTTTATAAAATATGATCCAGTTTTACTAAACTTGCTGTTTTGTGCAACATTTAAACGTTCATTGTTAAGTTTTGTTTTTGCTGCCACAGGTTGTGATAAAGTTACATAATGTTGCTTTAAAGGACAGACACAATGGCCCTTTAAATGACCTCACAACACAGAAAACAGGTGCACAGCAGCCGAATAATCATTTTCACACAAAGCTCACCATTTAGCTGTTCAGCTAATATATTCATCCAATCACTCAAGCCATTCTAGACTCCAAAAACGGAAAAATACTAAATTCTCACTCTTATCCTCCAGCTCCAACAGTGCATTCTGTCCCCACCACCATCCGGGTCTACAATATTAAATATATTTTATCATTTCGTATTTACATCAATTTATCATAAATTATATTACAATCTCAGCTGGAGTTTGGCTGTCTACAGCAAAGCTATTATTCATGAAGCTTTTCCAGACAGTTTTTCTGAGCCCCCTTTCATTTTTCAACAAAACTTTTTGATTTATTTCTACCTTGGACACTAAGGTGTTGATTTCCTTCTACGAGAAGTTCCTCTTTCTGCAGTGTTATTCTTCTATATGTAGTGCATTCAATGGACGAGGACTCTGAACTGAGAATGTGGGTTAACATTTTACTTAAAACATTCATCCATTATGCATTATGAGTAGGGATGGGAACTGATAAGATTTTATTGATACCAATGCCATTATCGATTCTGTTTATCGGTCTGATTCTTCATGGATTCCTAAACAGTTTTCTGTGTGGAAAAACATAGGGCGACACAGGCTCTCAGTATCTACATCGTAACTGTTTTATTGTCACAACTGTTTATCAATGAGCTTGCTGTAGGCAGGTTGTACTGCCCTTTCCGTTGAGTTCTGCCTTTTTCATTTCAGCATCACATGCCTGGGCATTGATAAGAAGAATTCATAAGCATGGAGCCATATGATACAGATTCCGATTCCAATCTCTAATCATGAGCATTCTTATAATGAGTTATACTGCGCCTATAGTGCTGTATAATCACAGTTATAAGCATGGTTAGGTTAACCTTAAAACTAACCACAACCACATGCATTATAAGTGCGTTCATAATGGATTAAAATGTGTCAGATATGTTCATAGTGTGTTATAATGCATTAAAGAGACAGGCTTCATGAAAAGTGTTATAGAAAATTTTTGAAGGCATGACATTTAAATGACGAGTGAGATCAGCTGCTGCATTTATCAACGCCTGATCATTCTTACGCTGTGATTGGTGAGACACGGTTGTTTCATAAATCATGTTAGATTATTTCTGTGCTCGTACTGTATATGAAAAAGGTTTCTACGTCATTTGATAAACGAGGGCCAGTGTGTTGTGCTGTGTGACACTGACTGTAAATATAATCTTTGTTTGTTTACAAGAAAACTCCACAAGCCACCTTTAGGATTTGAGCATTTATCAGCCTTCTTCTCAGCCGAAAATAATACTGGGTTCACACCGACACTCACATCACAGATAACAGTGAAGTCAGAGTCAGTAGATGAGTCCTTGCCCTTCAGTCCCATTAAAGCTGCAGCTGGTTACTTTGGGGTGAACATCAATTACTTTTCTGTGTTATTTATAAAAAATAATTAAAAAAAAAAAAAAAAAAGTCTTAATACCCATTGACAGCAGTTTTCGCATCATGCCTCTGTATTTAGTAGTCTGTAAATCTTAATGCCTTTATTCTCTTTGCCCAGTCAGTGCCACTCTTCAACCTTTTTGTCCTAACTGGTGCACTACACTGCACTTTTCAGCGACAGGTGACGTCGGTACGAGCTGATTGGCTGTTGAAACAAGTGATGCACCATACACTCTAAAACTCACCTCTGTCAGCCAGCTTGAGTCAAGCTGAGACAGACCAGTTTACTCCTCTGCAACTTTACCCACAACTGCTTCATCCCGTCATGAACCTTGGTGTAAACTGAAATTAAAAGGGAAAGCAATAACTGGGGCTGTGCAATAAATCAATTTTAGATCGAAATTTGAATAAATTTGTTTAGACAATGTTAAAAAATTAAAATTGTGAAAACAATTTTCCCTTTACTAGGGTAAATACAGTAGCCTGTGGCTCTCTCTCAGCTCTGGGCTCTTATTCTTTATAAGTGAAGTTTGGTGAAAGTTAGGCTGGCACTTTATTAATCCCAAATTGTGGGATTCATCTTTGTATGATTAAACCTTTCTTTCTTTTAAAAAAAAGTTTAACTTCATTAAAGCTAGGTTTGCATTATACTCCCTATGGTGAAATTTATGTTTGCTGGAATAAAAAACAACACATTTGAAATAACTGTTTGTCTTTTGTAGTTAAAAAAATGATTAAAATAAAATGTGGTATGAAAGAATCTGGGATTTTATTTTTACAACAAAGGAAATAAAATGAGAGCTGGAGCAAAAACTGAGAGGGGAAGGTGCAACAGAGTTGCTTCCTTAAGAGTCTCATGCTAAAGCTAGCTTGATTTCCAAATATTACCAACTACAGTTAGAACTTTTGCTTACAATAAATGTCAGAGAAGTTTTTTAAATTAAGTGGCTATGTCATGCCACTTCCGGTGGACCCCATGGGACCTTTTTCAGAAAAAATATGAATGGCAGTCAATGGAATGAATTTTTTAGATCCTGTTTAAATTGTACCACCAATCCCAAATATGATGTTTGTTTGCAAGTCAAGAAAAATGCAGTTTATTACAAAACTGCTTGAGTATTAGACCTTAAAAACATGTATTTAGAAAGATGACATACCTGATCATCGGGTAAGTGACGGCTCTGACAATCTCTGACAGAAGTGATTAACTCTGTTTGCTGAGCTGCAGCTCTCAACATGCTCATGCTTGTAATGATTTTTACCTCTTTAAATCCATTTTCCCTCGCTCTGCAGAAACCAAGGAAACTGTGCTAAAGTTACAGACATGTTAGCGTGGGTGGTGTAAATTGTGCAAGATGAGACATGTAGTTCACTGAGCGATCTCACAAAAAACGTTTGTTTTACTTAAAGGTTTGACCAAAAAAATTGACTTTCTTTACATGAAAAATTACCTTTTAAATTGCCCACCATTATATTTGTAATTCTGGGCACAAGCCACACCGAATTTTTTTTTTTTAATGCGTCCCTTTCCATTTACTGCCATTTGTATTTTTTCTCATGTAATGGTCCCATGGCCTGAAAGTAGAGTGGCATGATTTAGGCACTCTATATTTTTTAAAAAACCCTTATGAATCAGCATTATCTGTTTAAATGCATTTTGTTTATTAGGTCAAAGTGGCCAAAAAGACTGATCATGAGTATTAACATATTCCTAAAACTCCCTGACATTCTGCACCTGTACTGTTACTGAGATATTTCAAGCTAAATGCACACAATAACCTGATTAAACTAAAGAGTCATGTCCCAGTGACCTATTGTGGTTTTAGTCCACCATGACAGGCCTAAGATGACATGTGTGTTTATTGGTCAAGCTGTTGAAAATGAAACAAAACCTCAACAGTCTCAATCCAAACATGCCGACTGTCAGAGCCACTTATCAAAGCGAATACAGCAGAAGCATGAGGCCTACATGGTCTGAGAGCTCGATTCCCTGTAGGCGCCCCACTTACATTCAAAATGGATGTGCTCACTAAGTCAGCTGAATGAAATAAAATAATAATGATAAGAGTTAATAATACATGAACAGACATGAGTGTCAGAGGTACTGGACTGGCAGGAAGAGAGGGGATAGTGACTACACTTTGCTACCTTCAGAGGCCTGTAAAATAAAATTAGAGCTCATTGTCATCTGCTCATTCTCTTTAAATATCGTGTAGTTCGGGAGTCCTGTCAGAAAGTCTGCGGTTCCAGCCTTGACTTTACAGTCTGCAATTCAAAGTGTCCTTAGGCAAGATGAACTGAACCCTAAAATGCTAACTTGTGTCGTAAAGAACCCTGGGGACAAGAACTGCGCTGTATAAATGCTGTCCATCAACCATTTTTAAGTTTTCTAAAATCATCAACCGCATGAAAAACACTAGCATGACTGAGAATTCAGCTCGGTATGAGACACCAAGAGTGCATGTGTTGTAATGCAAAGACAAGAGGAATATTTTGGGCCAACAAATTGGCTTCACAAAAACGATAAATTTACCAAGCAAAGAAAAACAAAAGTTAGGAAACAATTAAAAGTCACTGAAATAATACAGGCTTTAAACATGTAAAAAATCATGACACAAAGAAACATTTGCCTACATTTGGATTTAGCCTCCTTCCTACCTTAAACTGAGTGTGTGAGCGCGCGCGTGTGTGTGTGCGTGTGTGCGTGTGTGTCCTACAGGCCCAGTAACCCAATGAGTGGTTGCTGGGGTCTGACAACAAGGACAAAGGATGACAGAATCACAGGTAGCTCTACCTGGCGTCTAGTTTGCATGGAGCCTCTCTGCAGACAGTGTAAGGTGATTTATTGTCATAAGAGGCTGTTGTAGTCTCCACTCTTCTTATCCCTGTGCATTTTATGCCACCAGCCTTATATTCCCTTTGCTTTTCATTCTCATGCTCTGTAATCACAACTGAGATGGTGGTAGGGATTTTTCAAACAATCAGTTAGATTTTATTGATATCAATGTTTCTTGGTGAGTGACTTGTCTGCCGAAGTTTCCAACAAATGTCATATATCTTGATATGATTAACATTTATCCTGTTCGGCTTGGGAAAAAATGCCGTTAAGCGTGAGAACATTAAATTATGTTTGTTCTGAATTGAATTTGGCGAGGTGCGCTTACAGAACAAAAGCGAGTGGCTCGTATGGGAGCTACATCACAGACTGACCGACATGTCCCCAACAAAACCACTGATTGTGTCCGCACAATAAAAGTACTGAAAGGTGAACAGTATCTTGTATGTCTGTCTGTCTGTCTGCCTGTCTTGTCAGTCCGTCAAAGCTTTAGTAACATCTGCACTCCTGGTAACAATGGCAGGCATCGCTCACCTCTAGAAACAGCCAGAATGTCAGGGCGAACCCGGCCACTGGATGCCTCATATCTCCGTCGGTAGGAGAGTGAAAGCCGAGCTCCGCTTCTGGAGAAAAGAAAAACAAGACAAGGATGATCTTTCCTCACTCTGTTGGTTTCATCCCGCTGCTGGAGACAGCCAGAGATCAGAGGCGGCCGCACCGACACGGATTCCTTCGGCTGGCAGGAGGGATGACTGCAACCCGGTTGGCACGGACGGTGTACAGACGGAGATTAATGGCATGCTGGGAAGCTGCATTAGCCTGTGATGTTGTTGCTTATTCCACGCCCCCCTACCACCACACACACACACACACACACACACACGCAACGACACGCATGCACACAACTGTCAACGATGCAAACGCGCAAAAACACAAACAGAATTAGTATTCGTACGCCTAAAAGACATAACATTTATTGCATGGAAGTTTAATGTGAAAAACAATAATAAAATAATTATTAGTATTAGTATTAGTATTAGTATTATTACTACTACAGCTGTTTAAGATTGCTCACATAGGCCTACGGAAGCCGCGAGCGCCCATGGTCGCTTTCAATCAGTTATCTCAATATCACAAATAAATGAATAAATAAATAAATACTCATTTCGTTATCATGGGATAACAAGGTTCATTGTCTTGTGATAACAGAACAAAAACAGCAGGTTGTTTCCTCTTTTCTAATGTTTATCAGGTCTGGAGTGCCACCAGTTCCAGTATGTAGATGGCTCTTGAAGGTCGGCTTGTTTAAAATGTCATATTACAGAGTTTCTATTGATTAACACATCAGACTGTACTTCAGTCCAGGTTGAACACAAGCAGAAACTGCACTGTGTCTTTCTGTTGGAGATAACATTCAGATCAGCACTCGTCATTTACAGTGTTTTGCAAAACACCAAGTACATTTCTCTGCATTAGACACATCATTTAGAACTAAAACTCTGTGTGTGTTAATGGCTGAACAGACACACTGAAACACCACACTCAATCAGCAATCACTTGAACTCAGAATGCACATGTGAAGACACATGTGGCTAATCAGAACACACAGATATCAGAGCTTGCATGCCATAAATATGAGTTGGGTTTGTTGTTTGGTGTACATTATGGTGGAGGAAAATACTGGAGAAAGAATTAGAGGAAGGGGTGTTGGAGAAAGAGGAGGATGGGCAAGAAAAGAAATTGAAGAAAAAAGAGGAGGAGAAGGAGGAGAAGAAACAGGAGGAGAAAGTGGCAGAGCGGAGTTGGATGAGGAAAAGGTAAAGGAGGAAGAGAAGCAAGACAAGGAGTGGACGACACTTGCCCAGATGTTTGGCCAGAGAGGACATCGCTTGAGATGTTGATGAGGTGCTTTGGCCTGATCCACATTGGAGACAGGATGAACAGTAACTGCAGCACTGTATGCTACTGTACTTTGTTTGTTTTAATTGTTTGTCTTCTTCAGTTGAGTATTGACCGATTTTGTTTCCCCATTGCATATTTGTTCATTTTTGAAGCATCCTATAAATGAAAATGCCATATAGCAACAGTGTTTTTATACTTAGCACATATCATTAGAAAAGTAGAAGTGTTCAGAGTGTTTTAGATTTAGCACAGTGGTGTTCAGTTGGAGGTGGAAGTATCTACTTATTTGCTGTTTGTCAAGTTTTGATGCAAAAGTATCATTTTTAGAAGAGTTTCTACAGTTTTGAATGTAGTGTTCACTTTTGCAAGAAATGTAAGATGTTTTGTATTTTGTGTATCTTTGTGTGTGGAGTTCTGACAAACATGGTCCTAGTTTCAGGAATTGTGTTTTTGCAATAGTGAAAAACTGTAATTGGAAAAAGAGATTACGTGATTTGGAGGCAAACAAACAAATGTGTTAGGCAAATGGAATGCAAATAAGGACACTATTTTAAATGCTGTCAGACAGAAAAAACACTTTAAGTGTTTGCACTGTCAACAAACGACATCAGAGTCAGAAGCACAAGCTGTAAGTAACATTTATAGTGTCCTAGCTGTTTATTTTGTGTCAGTAATAGGACAAAAGGGTTTGTAAGTACAGCAGTGTGCAGAGGTGCGCACAAAGGAGGGAAAGGGGGAGGAGGAAGCTACACAGACTGTTTTGATAGAAAGCAGGAAATAGAAGGAAGAGTGGTTGGAGTTGGAGTGTTCATTATCTATCTATATAGCTTATATTTATATCTCTCTCCACATAAAACTCACTTTGTCCAAGTCCAACCCAAGCCAGACCACCAATTTTGGGCCTGAACCTCTCAGGTCCGCTTGGGCAGAAAATCCAAGCTCTTGCAAATATACAATTTAAACGTGCCATACAGGCTGTCAAAGGTCTTCATGAACCACAGCAGCCACCATTAAAAAGACTTTGAAATGGAAGTGAGTGGTTACAGAAAAAAAACACAAAAAAGACCATCAACTTCTAAGAGGTGTGTCACTTTGTAGCCTCTGGTTTGGCAGTATGGCTGTCTCCACCTTGTTTTTTTGAGCCAGAAGTGACCATGTTTAGACAGGCAGCTGGAGGACACAGACTGCTACCAATGACTGTGTGATACCATGCAGACAGATAACAGCTGCTGTCAGTCATAAAGGCCACGGCCATAATAACTTAAAGCTGCAGGTGGTAACTTTGAAGTAAAGATGAATAACTTTTTGCGTTCTATTTGGAAAAAATGTCATAATACCCATAGACGGCTGTTAGTAAGTGACGTGGTCTGAGAGTATTGCAAGATCTCTGTGTTTTCCCATCATGCCTCTGTATTCAGGATTGATAAAAATCCTATCACTCCTGTTCTATTTTCCCTATCAGTGACGATCTCTGTACTCTCTGTTCTGATTGGCCAGTCCACACTGCATTTCTTAACAACAGGTGATATTGGTATGAGCAGATTGACTATTCGTGCCTTACGCTCTGACTCGCCTCTGCCAACAACAGAGTGTCTGCAAGCCACACTGTCAGTTGGCTCGAGCTCAAGCTGAGACGGACCACTTTACTCTGCTGTAACTTGCCCTGCAACCGTTTGGTCTCAGTTCAAACCGGACTGAAAAGAGAGAACCACAGCAAACGAAATGAAGCGTGAGCCCGTGCAAACGGCTGCAGCAGATTTGCTTCCTAACGAGCCTCATGCTACGGCTAATGTTAGTTTGTTAGCCAGCTGTTCCAACTTTTCTGCTCTCTTTGTAATTGGCTTCTGCATACTCTTAATTTCAACACTCTCAGGATTTACTGCTGACTCAATATTTGGATGTTTATAATTTTTTTAAATCAAATGGTAACTTCTGTTTCATGACTCTAGTTAAGCGTCCTCACAGTTTTTCCACTTACTCCTACAAGAAAAAATGGATTGAAACTCCCTTGACGACACATTAAATCACAATAATATTTCATATAGAATGATATGAACTGATCGACATGTGCTGTGGTGAAGACCAAAGGTAGACAAGACAGAACAACTGTCCTTTCCACTTGCAATCACAGATGACATTACTACCATTTTGGTACAAAGCCATTCATTAGGTTATTTTGATTTGATTATCTATTTTTAGATCACCAAATGAATTAGTCCAGGAAATGATTAATATGATGATAAAATACCAGAGTAAAGTTACCAGAGCCCATAGTAATCTCACCAGCTCATTTGTATGACCAACAATATAAACAAAAAAACCCCAACATAACTAAACCTCATTAACCAACAAATGTTTGTTATTTTTACTGGCTAATTTAGAACCTTAAAGCTCTTACCAAAGTATTCTTAAGTAATAATGTTGTTTAATTAGTTATGGAACTAACAAAAGTGTTTCAGCACGATGTAATGCTTACATGGCTTTAAAGTGTGTAGTTGTGATTAGTGTTAACTAGTAGAACTTTCTCAATACTAATAAAACTGGATTGCAGTTGACTTTGATCGTCTCAGCAGTTGCACTGTTATTTGTACTATATCTTACACAGTGTTGCCATTTAGTTTTTGGTTTACGCTGTAGAAAAGCCCAGCAGGCTTAAAAATGTTGCTATACTTGTTGAAAGCTTTTTTTTTCTTTCATTCTATCACCTCAGATTATCTGTGGAGTACACAGAGAGGATCCCTCTGTGATGGAGAAATACCGAGGGAGTTTCCAGCTAGTATCTGAGTAGTGCTGCTGGTGTGGGGGATGGAGAGCAGCGGAGGCTGGAGTGTTGGGGGTTGGTGGGGAAGGGTGGGGATGGTGACAGAGGATGCTGTTACGCTGCACAGTCCCTGGGCATTTGGTGGTTCCACCAAGGGACGGCCTGCCTCTCTTACATAATGATACAGAGATTTATTTTGGCCATCTATTGGGGCTTGTTTCAGGAACCTCACTGCAATAAACAGAGCTTCTGTCAATTCCCAAACCCCCTCGTCAGTGCCCCGCCCTTCCCACTGGTAGTCACTGAGCCTTTTCCTGTTGTCTGTAAAGAAGGGGAAGCAGTCATTGGAAAATATAATAAATGTCATCCACCAGAAAGAGTCTGGTTTTGTTGGAATGATGCAGAGATGTATGTGCGTGCGCGTGTGAATGCATCCAAGGGTTTATCCAAGAACCAGTATTTTTCTTTGTTTTATCCCTCTCACTACAAATCAATAGAGCTGCGTGTTCTTCAAAGCAAAACTAACTTGCTGCCTGGTTTTGGTCTTTTCATGGGATTAGTTTAGTTTAGCGCAACCAAACTAAATCTCAAGTAAGATTTAGTCTGGTACGTCTCGATTCAGCATTCATGTCCAAGGGCAGTACCAACGGGCGCAGTCAAAACTTCCTCTTAATGCAGTTGACCCTTTGCTAAGCCTCACCCCCCTTAGTTGCTGTTGTTATGTCTGTCAAGCTTTCAGAGCTAGCTTGGAGCTAGGCTCACAAGTCAGTCTCTAGACGCTTCGCTTAACTAGAGACTGATGAGTTAGGGTTAGAGTTAGGGCAAGAGTTTTTTTAAGCACTTGCGTTGCAGAACCAGTCCTGAGTCTTTAGGTCTTTAGGGCCTTCATATTGGGGGCGGTGACTTGCTAAACTCTTGTGCTTGTTAACACTGTCTGACCAGCAACGCATGTACTGTGGGATGGCTGTCGTGGTCTCCAAAGAAAACTCCCTTAAAGTTTGTTGATGTTTATCAGGTTTGCGGCGCAACATTTTCATCGGTTAAAAACAAGTATAATCTTTTATTAGGACATGATTCATCCGTCTGGCCAGACTATACACTGGCTTTGGAGAACATTACAGGATGAGTTACTCCAGGAGACAGACCACCCAAAGTGGTATGTGGGGGCTGTCGCACGTTTTTGCGATGTTATGAACTTAGCAAAGCTGAGGAGCACATGTGGAGCACACATTCAGTAAACGGAATCAAATAATGTAA
>JAQFJB010000021.1:1769172-1780155 GCA_029874875.1 Naso minor
TAAAGTGCTAATCTGAGTCTAAATATAACATAACATGGTAAATAAACACGTCACAGCAAGCAAGCACACGGGACTGTGGAAAGTTAACCGATGACTTAAGGTTGAGGCAGGCTAGCACTTCCCATTGACTACCAGTATTTGAGCTAAGCTAATTAGCAGTGAGGGAGCTCTGCCCATCTCTTCCTTGTTACTGTATGCACATTTGAATTAATAGTATCTATCTGCTTTTCCGGAACTTTGGAGTAAGGCAAAACAGCGAAAAAAAAAGATAGGAAGAAAAAAAGGAAGAAAGTTAGTGAGGCCCTTTAACCGTGTATGAAAGGCCTTTATGCTGGCCTCTTTAATTTTAACTCAAGTGGCTTTTAGCTTTTTTAACTAACATCTACCAAAATGCTTTTTATTAAGTTGATTGAAATGAGATATATTTAGCCTACACAGCCTCCTTATACCTGACTAAACTTGTACAACTGCAGGGTAAATGTGACATGATAAAGACCTCTGCATTTTCCACTAAGAAGTACTTTCTACTTAAGATCTGTGCTTTGAAAAAGGATCTCTTTAGTTCTCCCCAGTGAAGCTGTAGCTCATTTAACTCCCATCAGCGTTTTAACCTGAGACCTTTTCATACATTTACCCAGTGTTGTATTAGTATGTGTGAATATAACTACATTTTAAATTGTTTAAATCTTTTCAGATTGCATTCTGTAGAATCTAGTACAGTAAACATATACCAGTAGCATGTGATATCTAGCAACATGCTATGTATGTTGTTCCAAAATATAACACATAATGTGTGTCATATTAAAAGCTCCACATTTTGAACTTTTTTTAAAATGACATGTTCAAAAATATACCACATGTCAGTCGATTATATACAGATTACTGTGCCTGTACTATTAGACCTAGTACTTTCTGAGCAGCTTCCTACCTAAATAATGAGTATGCTGCTGATAAAGATCATTTCCACATGCATCCCCTTCAGAAGAGTGTGTGTGTACACACACACATATATTCTTTTCTTATCAAGGCCTTGCTGCCTCTCATCCTCAGCCTCACCCAGGGTAACAGTCACAGTGATTATGGGTGCCGGGGTGGATGGGTAATAAGATTAGAATGAAGCCGAGAGCGAGGATCACCGGAGTTCAGAGGCAATGTGGAGTACAAGGGTCCTTCACACAGTCTCAAAGCTCTTCTGTTCTCTGTAGTTTTGATGCACCCCTGATTTTTTTTATTAGCTCTCAGCAGCAAAATTGAATGACATCACAGTCTGTTAGGAAATAACATCAGTCAGCTGAGAAGAGTGGGAGATTTGGCAGCACTAAAGTTGGATGTAGCAAAAAAGATGATATCTTTTAAGCACATATACTTTTTTCATTGTACACATGCACCATTGAGCTCCTGAGGCCCCAACATGCTGCATAATATTATCTAATATTATCTGTAAAACTGGAACTGATAACAATTTTCATTGTCTTTTAATCTAACAGTTATTTTCTCTTTTTATCATTTGATCCATTAAATATTGTTGTTGTTGTTTTGTGACCAACAGTCATTCTTAAGATTTTATATTTAATATCATAAATAATTAAGATAGACAGCATTTGAGAAACTGTAACCAGTGTTAGAATTTTTGCTTAAACAATTAATTGATTGATTGATATTTTCTGTTGATTGAAAAATTGTTTCAGCACAATATTAGATTAGAAACCTTCACAAATACAGTGAGTTTGAATAATCATATATTTAGGATTCATTGAGATTATAAATATCAGATTCCTCTTGATGGTTTGTATTTACAATGTAGCTACATCAGATGATATAGTGGGTGTGGTCAACAGACCTTTGCTGTCTTTCAGTAGTCTTTTAGTATCATTAGCATCATCATCTTATAGCATTTTCTCATTGATTTCACTTTTGTAAATTATTGTTTTGACAACTACAACACTACAATCCAACAAGGACTGATTAACTCGATCTGAATAATAGAATAAAAATCAAAGTATAATGAATAAAGTAATCTGGTTAGATTGAGCAACATAAAAATCCTCTGAGACAGAAGCTGACACAGTGCAGAGTGGGAAAAAAGTTGACAGAAAGTCAAATTAAATCTGATTTGCTGCTTTCTGACCGGAGTGACTTACTATTTTCTATATTGTGTTTGCAGTGCTGAAAAGGACAAAGAAGAGTAAGAACGACCTCATCAATGCAGAGGAAGGCGAGGACCACTTCACTGACATCTCATCTGTTGGTGAGCATGTTACCTGAGACACAATATTTACATATCACTACACGTCTCCAAACCGTCCAACCGGCACTGAAGGCAACACACAGTCTGCTTGTTCACACACTTTGTTGTGTCAGAAAATGAACTCTTACAGTGTATGACGTTGTGTTTGTGTTATAATACAGTAGCTTAAAACTAAAATGGCAACATTAAAACATTACTATTATGAAAGAGTTTTCTGTTAAATTTAACCCTAACCCTCAATATGAAGCATTTAATTGTGCTTAACCGCTTGGCTGCTGTGATTTTTTCAGTCTTGTATGACTTGAATGTTTTCTAGAAAATTATCTAGTAACTCAAACAGTTTAATACAGATTAAATTAACTCACAAACAAATACTGATTAAATTATCACATTCAACAAAAATAATTTTTGTATAAAGGACATTTGTGAATTTCCCTAACCCTAAGTACATTCAGTTCAGTTCAATTCAATTCAGTTCCATTATCAACTCTACAATGTATAGCCTAACTGTTTATTTTCATAAAAAAAGTACAACACTTGAATTTCAAGTTAATTAGTTAATCACCATGGTTGTTATTCAAGTGTAATAATGCTGAAGAGTGCGCCTTTATACACATGCGAAATAAGGAGTCATCAGTAGATTTGCATCATATTTTTGACTTACTTGATATAAAATTTTTTGGTAACACTTTACTTAGAGCATAAATCTATAATGTGTTATAAACATACTTATAATGCGTTATCATGCACCTATAGTGCTGTATAATCATAGTTATAAGCAAGGTTAGGGCTAACGATAACCATAACTGTAACAATAATCACATATAACGCATTAAAAGTGTGTTCATAATGTGTCTTATACGTTTATAATGTGTTATAATGCATTATAGAGACAGGCTTCATAGAAAGTGTTACAAATCTTTGCATTATGTTGGTGTTTAATGATTATTTACCATTAGGGATGCAGGTGACGACTTATTTTCCTGAAGGTTAAACAGAGGCTTTAATTGTGACTAGTCGACGGGTCTGTTAGCAAGGAAATCATCGAAACTGATCACAGTTTAATCTGTGAGGTTAAAATGTTTAAAAAGAAAGTTTTGTGTGTAGTCAGGAGCCATTTAACCTAAACATTCTTCAAGACAATTGTTACAACCCTTAGCTCGTGAGGGGAAAAGGGAATAACATAAAAAAACAAAAAAAAAAACAGGTGGAATATGGTTAAGACAAAAGTTGTTTATTGTTTAGAGTTTTTTTCTCTCCCTCTCTTTTTTTAAATGAACAACAAAAGAAGATGAGGCAAAACTACACCAGAAAGGGCCGCCAGGTTCTGTTAAATAAATGAAAATAAATATAATCAAAAGAGACTCTTAAAAAAAAAACAAGAGCTATCTATCTTAGGAACAAAAGTAATACGTAGGAAAATAAAAGCCTCACTAACTGCTCAAGCAGGGTGAATCATCTGCTAACTCCACTCACGCTGTCGGTCTTTAAATAGGCTCCTCCACCGTTGGCTGGTCGGGAGTCCCGCCAATCAGACGCCACAGGACTGTCACATGCCAGGGAGGCAGTGCGGCAGACAGCCAGGAGCACCAATCGGCCGACAGCGATCGCACATCTGTTTAACATACACTCAAATACTTGGTTAGGCACAGGCGGAGGGAGGGAGGTGTACTGGCGGCCGTAACAACAATTAACGTTACCAAGCTGTCAATTTAAATGCTGTTGTGATGTGCGGCATGTTGCGCCATGTGTTATTAAGATTGCGCTCACTAGAAAACATGGCTGACGCTGAGCTCCAACCTGGACGCTATCATTGTGCCACTCAGTCTGCTCAGGCTCAATGTAGTGCATTAACTTGTGGAAGCTTTTGCCTTGTGCAGCAGATTATTCATTCGCTGATGAGCTGCATTATCTTTTGGCATCACAGTGCCTGTAGGTTGGAGTGGCAAGTGTTGTAATACTTGTCTGCCAAGTGTTGCTAGTAGCTTGCTCTCCTCGCAGGTTTACGTCTTAATGTATATCTGCGAGCTCTTGCTTACACAGCCGACACAAGACCTTGTTATCACTTTCTCCCTCATCAAAATTCTGCCAAACCGAGCTGATTTTCCTTCGAGCTGCCATCTCTCTTTGTCCCGCTTATGTTTCACAGGATTGATGACACCAGTACTGATTACACAGGCACGTTAACAGCCGAGTAGGTGAAAACAATTGGTTTTTCAGAGCTATTTTAATGAAAGAAAAAGTGAACCTGTTATTATTTATGTCAGGGCTCCAGACTAACTTTTTTCACTAGGAGCACTGTCACCTCTGACTGAAAATGTTTAGGAGTGCAAGCAGGAAATTTAGGGGCAACACTTTAAATCAACCTGCATCACAAATTTCAACCTTCTGCGTTCATTAGAGATAGTTTTTTTCGTAAGCTGCTACTTCCCATGTGAACTGTATGGATTTGGATTATTTTAATAGATTAAAGTCAAAGAGAGTAGGTGAGTCTGTTTGCCAGAAAATAAAAAGTCACTTGTCAGGCTGACCACTGAGCATTGATAAAAGTCACCAAATCTAAATTTTCCTGAAACATTTTACTGCATTAATAAATCCCAGTGTTCAAAAGACACTTTAATTAAATTCTGGTTTATTAAACCATGACCTCAAAATCAGGACATCAGTAAAAACAGACAATGCTAAAAAAATCAAAAATATAAATGTTTCTTCTCAGTAGAAATCATTTGTGTGTCTCTGCTTGACACAGTGTACAGTTTAAATACAGCATGCAGCTTTTTATTCAGTGCAGATGTTTATTGATCAGGCAACATTACAGACAGAGAAACTTTGATAACTGTGTGCCTAATATGACAGGACTGATGTGCTCAGACACAAACAGCTGTTAAAGATAGCTGATCCAGATGTGATCAGTTGTCATCTTTGGCACGCATATAAGTTAAAAAAAAATTAAACTGTAGATGCTAAAAACACGGAGTCGCAGCGCGTCACTTCACAGCCTCCTCCCCCCCCAGCCCTGGTGCTGCGCTCCTGTGGGGGTTTCCCCACTGTTTGAGGGGAGTCTGGCGCGGATGGAGGGAAACAGGTCTGAATGACACGTCCCGAAAACTTCCCCCCTTCGTAACCGACGGTTGCTGATGACCCAGCAACCGTGACGCTCCACAGGTGGTTCCAGCTGTTTCTCCCGACATGCACTCAGATGCTTTTGGAGCAGCTGTGCCTAGAAGGACACGTCTCAGTGTGATCCCAGCCATTGGCCCACACTGACAAACTCCCTCTCTACACATTATTTGACATGAAAAATGTGTGAGTAGCTGTAAAATTTACTCTCACATTCCCAAAAAATGGTTGCAATGGTCGCATGTGGTCACAGTCTGGAGCCCTGATTTATGGACATCTTGCATTCTTCAGCTTTTCAATATGGAGCATAGTGGTAAAAGTCAAAATTATAGCACCTGTACGCTGATCCAGATTGGACGAATGGATGGACGGATGGATGGACGGATGGATGGATGGATGGATGGATGGATGGATGGATGGATGGATGGAGTGAGTGAGTGTGGGTCTTGGCGTGATACAGATGTCTGATTAAAAATAGATCAGGAAATAATGAGCCCACTCTTCTTCCTGTGCTAGTAATGAAATACTAATAGAACCATTTTTCTCCTTTCTTTTTGGGGCTTAATTTAAGTTACAGAGGGTCTAAAATAGCACAGGCTAAATGGCAGAAGGGAGGGGAGCGGTGGAGACCATGGCACTGTGATCTTCACTTTGGTTACATCACAGTAAGAACTCCTCTGATCGTGAAAAAGCTTCCGCTGACAATGAATAAGTTAATATCATCACATTTAGTCTATTCGTCCTTGTTGTTCTTCCCGTCATTTTACTGTACCTGTGAAACTCGTCCTCATAAAATGTCAGCTGGATTGAACTGCAGGATGACAAGTCCACTGCTGTGCAGTGAAAAACAAATTGTTGTCTTAATGTAAAGAAAGGCTGAGGTGGAAAGTGACTTCACTCAAACAGTCTTGATCCAGTAAAACAGCCACAGTTCCTGGCTTGTTACTTTATTGCCTTTTTTGTTTGTTTCGTTCCAACTGCCCCCCCAGGGTCGCCGTTTGCCCGTGCCAGTGTGAAGAGCAAGAACGAGAGCTCGTCTTACTTCAGGAGGAAAGAAAAAAGGATCCGCTTCACTATTCGCCGTCTGGTCAAGTCACAGAGCTTCTACTGGACTGTGCTGTGTCTGGTTGGCCTCAACACGTTGTGTGTCGCCATTGTACACTATGACCAGCCTGAGTGGCTCACCTATGCACTGTGTGAGTAGCTCTTGTCAATAACTGTTGTCTATACCAATAGTTTTATATTAAGATGAGATATTATTTTATTGTCTCAAGTTCAGTTACTAGTTCAGTTTAATTATTCTGCCTTGTATAATGCTGTCATGTTGCATACAACAATATAGACTGTCAAATAGAATAGAACAATATTTTCAGCTCACTAGCTGCTAGCTCAGAGGTTATTATTGTTGTTTCCTGTAGCAGCGGGGACTTTGAAACGGTAACACGCAGAAAGCAGCAGTGGTGGGGAATGCTGGGCTGCTCCCCTGACAACTACTCAGCCACTGGCAATCTTATACACGCAGTGCACATCCGTTGCGTCAGACTAAAATAATTTGCAAATGCGCTCTGCCGGGACGTTTCAAATGTGTGTCTATCTGCCAATGGCTCTTGAGGCCTCAGCACAAACTACATTTACAAATACATTGGTAGTATATAGTCATTATACATTCATAATTGATAACCCATAACTAAATGAAACCCATAACCAGCATTGGGGAATAACTGGTTACATGTAGTGGAGGTATGTAACAAGTTACAAAATAAATGTAACTGTAATCTATTACAGTAACAGAAATAAAATATGTAATTAAATTACAGTTACTAATAAAAAGTTTATTGAAAACGAGGGTGGTTACATCAGTATATTTTCCGTAAAAAGCTTATCTTCTCAGATTTTTGTCTTTTTCAGGCTGACTCTGTGGATTTGGAGCTCGTCGTGGGTAAACGTTGTGTCTGGAGCACTTTTAAAACTGATGCTCGTCATTCGGCGAGGTTTGAAGGAGATTTACGCTCTTCACCTTTCCAAAATTAGACACTGAAAAATGTAACGTCATGCTGTGGAGAAAACTGTTCAGGCGTCCTCACTCCCCGTTGGACCGCTCACAGTTTAACAGGCACAGCTAACGTTGACGTCTGTTTCAGTAACACTGAGGTCATGTTACGTGTGTTTCAACCTCCTGCTATCTACATCCTCCTCCAGCACTGATGTAACTCTAATTCCTGTAAATTTTCTACTCTGCTCAGGCAAATAAAAACCCCTGTGGTGTCCTGCTTTGGATCTAGATATGAACAGGAGCAAACCACATAAACGCATGTGCAAACATACATCCCACAAGTACCATTGTATATTTTACAAACGTATGTGAGCAAACATACGTCTCACACAGTCCATCACGGGAGAATACAGCGATTATTTCCTCAAACAATGAACTCTCTCTGTGTCTTATTTGCTCGGGCACAGCTGAGCAGGCAGTAGTGGCCCAGCTCGACTGGATAGTGAAAATGAACAGGGAGGCCTTTTTCTGACCCAGGCCTTCAGTCTGTGTGTGTTCTGATTTTCCCTGGACAGACCTGGCCGAGTTTGTATTCCTGGGGCTGTTTCTGACAGAGATGTCCATGAAAATGTACGGCCTCGGACCCCAAAACTATTTCCACTCCTCATTCAACTGTTTTGACTTTGGGGTAAGTCGTCCTCTTCAGCTGGGAGTTCAATCAAACCACAGTGACTTTCAGAGTGTTTGCTTTTGTTGGTTAATTCAAACAACTCTGGATTGTTTTTTCAGGAAAATTAATGTGTTGTATTAATTCCAGTGTAGAAAAAAAGGTTTGATTGCAGGACTGGTTGCATAATGAGTATTTGGAAATGAAAGTGTTGTGCTTTTTTCTCACTGTGTCGACAGGTGATTATTGGCAGTATTTTTGAGGTGATCTGGGCTGCCATCAAACCCGGGGCCTCGTTTGGAATCAGTGTCCTTCGGGCTCTGAGACTGCTCAGGATCTTCAAAGTTACCAAGTGAGTCATCAGACACGTCTGTTTGTGTCCTGGGGCCCGTTCCAGAAAGGAGGATCACCCTGAAGTTAATTTAGCCTCGGTTTTGAAACTCTGAGTTTCTGCTTCTAGAAAAGCAGATTCAAGTTAGTTCAGTTAACTCTGAGTAAGTTCCCTCTGAGTTACACGCGTGCACCACCCCTATAAAATGTCAACATTAATGGAGCCCTGATACTACAATTCACCATGGCAACAGTGGACCAAAAGAGCTCCACCTACTTCTCTCCTGTGAAATTAGAAATTCTCATGCACACTTACAGCAAGTATGAACTAATTCTTCAGAAGAAAAATCAACACTGCTGCAGCGTCAAAGGAGAATTGTAGTTGGACAAAATTGCTGCTCGGTAACTGCGTTAGTTTGAATGCAGTATATTTATTTAATATTTAATCACACTTATAATATTATAGGTGAAAACTAAATCATATTGAACCTAAAATTCATTTTCATGTAGGATGTCCTGCGGGTGAAAAGTGGACTTGGAAGCAGCTCAAGTGAAAGATAAGAACAGAGTTTAAACAGGAAAGGCTCAGGCGTGACAGGCTCATGGTGGAAACTCACGTTAATCAGATTTATGTACAGAATCAAAATCAGTCTGTGGATATTTCAGTGTGCAGCTTTATCCCCAACATGTTGTTTTTCCACACACACATGTCCTCACACCTTTATCCCATTAAGTTAAGTAATTAGTTCGAAGGAGATGAACATTTGAGCAGTGCTGGTGATGAGGACGGATCAGATTGTGCAGTTTTATAACAGACTGTGAAAAAAAAACGATGCAGCGACCGGTCATCATGTGGAGATGATAAAACATCGAGTGTCAAAATCATCTCCTGATGTTGTCTGTGTGTTGATCCCTGCGCAGTAATGCAACTCGGGTTTAAGTTACCTTTTTTTTATTAAACAGAACGCACAGAGTTTCCCTCATTTCAGGGTTTTTAACAGACTCCGAGTTTCACTAAACCTGCTTTGTGAAGTGGACCCAAAGTAAAACAGAATATGCTCTAATGTTTTTATAAATATTCATACGCTCGCGTGTGTGTTTGTAGGTACTGGAACTCGTTGAGGAATCTGGTGGTATCCCTGCTAAACTCCATGAAGTCCATCATCAGCCTGTTGTTCCTCCTCTTCCTCTTCATCGTGGTCTTTGCTCTGCTGGGCATGCAGCTCTTCGGTGGCCAGTAAGTAATTTATTTCACTGCTGCTGCTTGTTGTGGACAAATAATATACAGCTATTGACAAAGTCGGGTTTACTGACCACCGGTGGTTGTTGAGGATGATCCAGTGGTGCTAAATTTAGCCCTTGAGCCTGATTGATGACATTTTTATTAGGAATTGTGCATTTTTCTGTACGAGTCATAATTCAGTAAAATCACGGCTGTCATACACACGCTCTTGAAATCAACACAATTTTCTCAATGATAGCAGTCCACAAATCCCCATACAGTCCAAGGCTGTTTTTCAGCAGCAGTCAAACCACGTCCCATCGATAGGAGGCCTGGAACCTGGATTGTTGTGTGCTTGAATGCATGACAGGGACAGATTAGTGTTTTTAAAGTGGGGTTGTTTGAGGCATTTAAGTGTCAGTCAGTGTATTACCCTCTGCAGGTGGAGATCAATGGTGTCACTTTTAGGAAAAGTGGGAGAAATCGCTGTACTGGAAGTCAGCATTGTACTGGTGCAAACAGGATCAGCAGAATTTTATTTTTTTTGCATATATAAATGCTTCCCTAAAAAAATCAACATCCTTTTATGCCAAATTTAGGATTTTTTCACTGTAAGTCCACCAAACCCAAAACAAAACAAAAAATGGGCATGCAGCCATTTTTTGTTTTATTTTGGGTTCAGTGGAGTTCAATTTGTGGAGTGATACGGTGGATGGCAGAAGCCGGCGCGAGGTGGCATAGTCATTTACTGAGGGACTTTGGCTGAGAAAATGTAGTGCCAAAAAAAACCCAACTGTCTAGCAGATCCTAAAGTGATCAATGTAGTGTACAATTGAATGGATATTCATTGTTTAGGTAAGAATTTATATATGTGGCTAAAATCTGTTTTTCCGCTGACCCCATCTGCAACAGCACACTGCTGACTTCCTCTGTAGCGATTTCTCCCCTCTTCTCCAAACAATGACACCACTGATCGCCATCTGCAGGAGGCAACAGACTGACTGTGCATAAGTACCTCATACGACGCCATTTCAAAACTACTGAAGTATCCATTTAAATTCAAAAATAGTGAAATTGTAAAAATGGCTTTGTCGTATGAACATTCCTATTGATGACTCAGCTCATACGGTGCCAGTGCCCAATAAAACAACACAGTTTCCTGTGATAGATGCCAAATCACCCACTCGTTCCACCAGTATTTGTGTTTTATCTGGGTGACTTTCATTTTGAATTTTATACTATGTAGTTACACAGTTATTTGTTTGTTTTTACTTAGTAAACTGGTTGTTATTGTTCTTATTGTAATGTAAAATCTTGCCAAGTAATCTTTTTCTCTAGAAGTGCGTTCACTTGTTTTTGTCCAGTAGCTAATTTAACACTAGAGAGGCCATGAGGGTCATTTT